>CM034534.1:8864211-8973756 GCA_020002185.1 Paraescarpia echinospica | reverse complement strand
TCTCTCTCTGGCTCTCTGTTTTCTAAACCATTTTGCCCAATTTACTTGTCTTCTTCTTTGGTTGTGAACTTCCTTTCTAGTTTGTGATGTGTAGTTTCATTCCTTCCTTGCATACTATATATATATATTAGAAGCTATGTAATCGAATAGTAGAGGTGGAGGTCATCTGATGTAGAAAACACATACATGTCTCATTATGGATACACAAAAAAACAGAAGGAACAATCAACCGAAGCGAGAGGAACCACGAATTTCCATAGATATGCAATGACGTCTTCCGATGGACAGCAGTTATACTGGTAATAATAAGAAATGCAAAATTAAATACAGGTATATTCATATATGTTTGTGTATTATTACAATATTTCTTTTCAATAAATGAACTATCCTGACAATGTTCAATGATTTCATTAGTATTAAGATATGTGTGTGTACTCGTGTTACTTATAGGCGCACTGACCTGCATTCTGAATATTGTTTACATGTATATATGTTTTGTTTTACAGTTCGCTGATTCATTCAATTTCAACCCGCATAAGTGGTTACTCACAAACTGTGATTGTTCTGCCTTGTGGTAAGTGTTTTTTTCGGAAACTGACGTTTTATTTCAAAGTTTGTTAATTTTGGAATAACCGTAACCCCTTCTATAAATGAATATGGCGTTTCACAGTTTATGAATTGGCCATCGAATATAAGTTGCATTATAAAACTTTATGTTGATTTTGTAATACAGTTTCATTCCTGCCATCACAGCGTCAGGAATTTTGGACTTGTCTAACTAACATTCACAATGCGAATGTGTTGTTATATCAGTCGTGTGGGATTTGAGCAGAATAAGATTGTGTATGTATGTATGTATACACGCACGCACACACACTCACACACACACACACACACGCGCGCGCGCGCGCGCGCGCGCACACACACTGACTAAACACCAATGCTACCTTTGTAGGTACCGAGACTCGAGTCAGCCAATAGACGCTTTCAGAATGGATGAGACCCTTATCAATCATATATACGGGGGTCAAACCACAGATTTCAAGGTTAGTGTTGGGTGTAGTAGTAGTAGTAGTAGTAGTAGTAGTAGTAGTAGTAGTAGTAGTAGTAATAGTAGTAGTGGTAGTAGTAGTAGTAGTAGTAGTAGTAGTAGTAGTAGTAGTAGTAGTTGTTGTAGTAGTGGTAGTAGTAGTAGTAGTAGTAGTAGTAGTAGTGGTAGTAGTAGTAGTAGTAGTAGTAGTAGTAGTAGTAGTAGTTGTAGTAGTGGTAGTAGTTGTAGTACCAGCAGCAGCAGCAGTAACAGCAGCAGTAGTAGCAGTAGCAGTAGTGGTGGTGGTGGTGATGGTGGTGGTGATGGTGATGGTGGTGATGATGATGGTGGTGGTAGTGGTGGTGGTAGTGGTGGTGGTAGTGGTGGTAGTGGTGGTGGTGGTGATGGTGGTGGTGATGATGATGGTGGTGGTGGTAGTAATAGAAGTGGTAGTGGTAGTGGTAGTGGTGAGGGTGGGGGTGGTGGTAGTAGTATTAGTGGTAGTAATAGTAGTAGTAGTGGTTGTGGTGGTGGTGGTGGTGTGGCGGTGGCGGTGGCGATTGCGGTGGCGGTGGCGGTGTCGGTGGCGGTGGCGGGGGTGGCGGCGACGTCGGCGACGGCGGTCGTGGTGGTAGTAGTAGTAGAACGGTGTCGCCGTCGCCGTCGTGTTAATACAAACAAAACGTTATGCTTGTAATAACATGTCAAGCTGCTTTTCCAGAACTGGGAAATTCCGCTCGTTCGAAGGTTCCGGTCTCTCAAGTTGTGGTTTGTACTGCGGCTGTACGGCATCAAGGGACTGCAAGCCTACATCAGAAAGGTATGCTACTCGTAAGAGTGTGTGTATGCGTGCGAGCGTGCGTGCGTATTTGCGTGTTTGTTAATTTATTTGCAGTCTTTCTCCGACTACCAGTATTTCCCTTTGTTACGTGAAATTTGCATCTCTACATTTCTCGTTGAATCTGTGTCCAGTGTGCGATGGTCATCAGGAATTAATTAAATTAATGTTTGTCTTCTTTCCCGACGGTTATGTTATTAAAAGTTATGCAGTGTTCCAGTCATCCTCTTGCCTTGTTATTCGTTATTTATTGATCTCCAGTCTACCGATGCAGCCTTTGTGTCATTATACTGAAAATATCAGTGCAGTACACAAACACGATCTGTTCACAAATCATGCGGTTTACTCTTTATTAGATCAGCTGTATAACCAATAGTAGCATCTGATGGGTGGTGTTGACCCACCGTTTGACGTCGGTTGCAGCATGTTGAACTGGCCCACGAGTTTGAGAAGCTGGTTGGAAACGACGACAGATTCGAAGTGACCCATCCCGTCACGCATGGCCTCGTTTGCTTCCGGCTGCGACAGGTACGCCACCGTGACAATCTTGTCGCTTACTGTCGTGACGTCATAATTGTATTTGCATTAAGGATTTCTTTCTTGCAGCATGAACTGTGCGAATTGGACTCGCTGCTTTAGCAGTAAGCTAGCAGAATGGACATAACGTCTCTGTTGTCAATAAAATATGTGTCATTTAGATATTATGTTTTCTTCATAAGAACTTTGAACTACACCCGACCGTCGGCGGTTGATTATTGATTTATCTTAACTCTTATTCTGACGTATCTCCAAGGTCCGTAAGCATCTTTAGTTTTATTATGAACACTGCAGAATCGCAGTGATCATATCTACGTAGCGCTGTTGTTTTGCGAGTTGTAATATATAAATGCCCTGCTACTATATTCGTATTCAGCCGGCTTAGCAACCGTACGATGGCACTTACGCCTTGTTCTCATTCGCAGTGTTCCAACGATGTCAACGCCTTGCTTCTGGCCAACCTCACCAAAGACCGCCGCGTCTATTTGACGGCAGCGACCAGCAAAGGCGTCTACTTTCTGCGGTTCGTTGTCTGTTGGAGGAAGACAGAGGTGTCAGATATACGGTATTCGTGGGACGTCATCCGTGAAGTTACCACGCAACTGTTGGACGACACGAAGGACAAATGAGTTCCTTGGTGCATCAGTCCTTCTAGGCCATATGTATTAGACGGACACACAGTTGACTTACACAGCGTACTCTCGCTATAAGGAGACAAACTCATCCGGTGTGAATTATAGTCATTTTATATAACAAACTCCCAGCATTGTTATTACAAATTGCATTTTAGAGTAGTTTTGTGGTCTAAATAAGTCCCCATCATTTCAAGCACGCTGAGCGATAATAGGTCTAACCACCGTAGCGGGGCAGATTAGCGCAAACCTGGGCACTATGTTGGCCTTAGAAGTGTCCTAAGATGTAATATTTTAAAACACGATTTGCTTGTTACTATATGGATGATGAAAAGAACGTGTTGTTGTGTGGAACTGTAGGCACATATATATAGTTATAACAGCGAAGTGGGCGCTGATTCTAAAGAAGTGACGAAGTCTTCGCAGTTGTGACTCAATTAGAAGTTGAAATCTTTGTCGGACTCTATGGAAATGATGTCACCCAATTTGTTGATACATTTCTTTATGTTAAAATCATTAACGTGAACTATTAAAGACGTTATTAAATACATTCTAAAAGTATACATCAATCGACTGGAAAAAAAACAATGTATACGATATCTTTGCAATAGTGACTAGTTCAACTCCGGTGGCGCCACACGGTGAACCGGTAACGAGTTATAAGTAGTGTTTCACATATAGTAGCCCCTTCTGGCGAACAGCAGGATAGTCATGCATAACAATGCAGTGGCACGATTTCCTCTGTGCCTACGATTTGCTATGTACGTACAGTCGTAGCACGCACACACACACACACACACACACACACACACACACACACACACACACACACACACACACACACACCCGTGCATAGATTCGCGGCACACGAGTAAGCACGATCGCATGCCGTGGTGCAGACAACAACACATCACAAACACGCACGCAACCACGCACGCACGACCGCTGATGAAGTGCAGACTGGACTGAATGGTTCTAACGTGTGTAATGATATAACATGACTAGTCATCTAGCGACTTCCATTGTTTCGAGTTACCGATGGTGTCCGTAATAGTCACGACGTTATTTGTATCTGTTTCCTATATGTCTTTACTTTTGTTCCTTCTGCCTATGCTAGTCACGTGTAATGACAGCTTAATTATTGGATGCATGTGAGTTGCATGTGTTATTTAACAATAGGATTGCTTTTAATTAGTTGGTGTTGGTGACAGGTCACCGTTACCATCCTCGCGCGCCACGGGTCGCTGCTGCTGATTACGTCAATGCCAGCCAGCAGTACCCCCTGACTGATCGCTTTGCGAAACTCTGAATTTAAGCTCAGCCTATGAAATCGCTCACTAGATCAATGGATGTCGGCAGGTCAGGTAAAAATAATAAAACTAATTTCAACCAACCGTGGTTCGTGTTACATGCAATGTTTAGGAAGTAGAAGCAATTATTCGAATACACAATACCGCTCAGCTGCTCGTGCTAATGGGCGAACGGGTCATTATATATTGGGTTTCCCAGAAGTCGCTTATCCGTCTTCAGATTGGGGCGGGTATTTGTACTGTTCTCACGGGTGATGCAGTCGCGACTGGCGAAGTCGATTACTAGTTTGAATCAGCTCACTTCGCGCAGGGGATCAGCCTGGGTTAGTTTTGCATGGCAAACAGCCCTGGCTTGCGAGGATGACCGTTACCACTGTGTGTCCTTATGACGAATGTTTGCTGAATGTATCTAGATTATTCCAGTGCTTTGTTATTGTAATGTAACTATAATCGAGCTCGTGTGTTCACGTCTCTACGGAGTGTGTTAACGTTTTCCTCCTGGACGGTTTCATCTCTGGCACCAATCTTTCAGGCATTAATCTAGGAGTCTTCGGAAGAAATGTAATGCACTTATTTTTTTAATTCCAGTTCGTTAAGGGTTCTTACTAATTCCAGCATTAGTACCGTAGGTTAGACCAACGTAAATCGATTAGTCTTAACGTTAAGCGTATTGTCTGCGATTGGCGATCGGTTGGTGACGTTTTCGTAACTTGCGTTATTGCGAAAACCTGTTTCAAAATTACATCAGGGAAACGCCTAATGTGTTCGTTTGCATGTAGCCCCATTCCGGGGATAGGCGTATTTGCTAGTACATGAAATAATTAAAAAAACTTGAATCGCGTCAAAGTTTTCGGAAACCCGAGCTCAAGCGCGCACCAAGACATTGTACCATATACTTGCTAGCCTATCTTGCTGGGTCCTACTACAAAAAATGAGACATACCTGTCTTTTGGATGTGACTCCAGAATATCAGGTTTGACAAAGGAGTTATTACAATTCATTGGCGACAACATGAACGTTTCTACGGATGCCAACAAACTGATATATTGAACTGTCTGGAAATTTTTTTATTTTTTTTATTTTTATAAATAATTAGTTATGTCATCAAACTACTAAAAATAGAATCACCAGAATTTGTTATATGTTCGCAATATAATCAGTTTATGAGATTGTATGATTACCAGATAACTATGTACGCCTCCAAGTGAGAGGTGCATTATGTCATTGACGTGAACATCCGTCGCCTGCCAGTCGTTAGAAACGAAATGTTACTATGTTTACATCATGAGTATCGCGATCCACACATAAAGGAAAGGTAAGTTCTTATATAGCGCAGTATCCAGTCATCATGACTGTTCAAGGCGCTTTACACTTTATTCCCTGGCAGACCTGCTCAATCGAACACCATGTCGACTTCTCTGGGACGCATTCAGCCACGTTGCAATTAATGCGCGAAGAATATGCGTACACAAATACCCACCACTGTCTATAACCAGGTACTCATTCATACAGGTGAGTGAACTGAAGCAATGTAGAGTAAAAGAACTTGCCTAAGGATTCGAACCCGGGTTCTCTGAGTCGAGAGACCGAAGCTCTTACCGCTGCGCTACTGCGCTCCACATCTGGTCGTATGTCTCTTAAAAACCGTTCCGGTGAAAAATCCACCTAAAGAATTTCATATCAGTATTCAATCGTTAAATATACCCCAGAAATGAACTAGTGATCCTGCGTTATATTCTGGATTGTCCATTTTAAATATAAATGTCTAGTGTATATGCATGCCCATACATTAGATATCACTTTCCTCAACTTCATATAAACTCGGTCATTTTGCAACGGGTAATTGATCGGATAACATATAAAATGTCAAAGTGATATATAAAGTAGCAAGAGTATGATTAAAATAGGTAAATAGTGTGGAACGCAGTGGTGCAGTGGCTAGAGCATCGGACTCTCAATCGAGAGAACCCGGATTCGAATCTTGTGTCGTCATTTCGAACATTGGGCAAGTTCGTTCACTCTACGTTGCTCCAATTCACTCAACTGTATAAATGAGTACCTGGCTACAAACAGTGGAAGATATTTGTGTACGAATAGTCTTGGCGCATTAATTGAAGCGTGGCTGAATGTTTCCCAGAGAAGTCGAGATGGTGTTCGATTGCACAAGTCTGCCAGGCAGTAAAGTGTAAAACTCTTTGAGCAGTCCTGAGGACTGGATACTGCGCTATATAAGAACTTACCTTTGTTATATAGAAGCAAGAATGATCAAAAAGTAAATAGCGTTCACGTTGCACATACATTTCTTTAAAAACAGAAACTGTTTAAAATGGCAGTTTATTCAGAATGAAGCTTTAAATGGCGACAGAGAAGTAACCCAGTTCACTCTCCTCCGACGGATGACCCGCGGACTCGTGACAAGACGGTGTTGACAATAACCAGACGACGTCACGTTACATCTGGTCAGGCGCCGTGTCGTGTTGTCGTGACGTCGTCGCTTGTCACCAACGTCACACAGAATACAGAAACAATGCGGCCTGACGACAACGTGTTGCCCAGCTGCTCTATGCACACCGCCGAGGAAGGCTGCGTGTCGCTATTATGTCACACACACACACACGCACACACACACACACACACACACACACACACACACACACACACACACACACACACACACACACACACACACACACACACACACACACACACCACACACACACACCCCACACGCCACACACACACACACACACGCACACACACACACACACACGCGCGCGCGCGCACACACACACCATACACATCACACACACACAAACACACACACACACACACACACACACACACACACACTCACACAATTATCACTTTCCATAGGCGTCGGAACGGGGAGCTTGGGGTGCTCAGACACGCCCCAAATCCGGTTCACCCTATATTAACCACGCCTATGAATATTGCGTTCACGTTTTCATGAAAACATGTCACTTACTGTATAACAACAAGCACCCGCTGTCTTGCAGGGCACGGCAATACATCGGTCTTGTTGCTAAACAAACCAAGCGACCGAGAGACCGCCTTACAACCACGGCCGTTGTTATACATATCGAAGAACACAAGGCAATTAGAGAGCAAAGAAATACATCCTACGCTCGTCTCGACTCGACCTAGTAGCCTCCGTGGACTTGTCGGCGTTGAGCGAGCGCACCACGGCTGTTCTCGCCGTGCTTCGCTGGTTCACAGCTGGGTATAGTCCGTTCTTAGAACGACCTTGTTTGTTCCTCATTTATAAATATCGCGTTATTTTAAAGACAGACTGTCCGCTCGTTTTTGTCGTACAATCGTGTTATAAAGAATAAACAACATATATTCTGACACACTGGTCGTCCAAACGTGTTCTAATGAATCATTTTGTTGCTGTAGAAGTGTATTTCGGGCGGAAACAGTTTGTTTACAAGGTAGCGCGCCGCTTTCAAAGACCTTGTCTCAGGTCCGGTTTCTAATGAGGTGGAAAGGTGTGCGTGCGTGCGTGTGTGCGTGTGTGTGTGCGTGTGTGTGTGTGCGTGCGTGCGTATGTGCATGCGTATTTCACATAATACATCATCACGCGCTCGTCAGGTCACAACCTTTCGGGTGAAGACAGCAAGTGGGACGAAGTACAGCAGATTCCGTAAATATTTGTACATTTGTGTTGTCAATATACCAGGGGTAGGCCTATAGTCTACAAATACTATTACAACCCCTGGCTCGAGAGAATGATTCCGGGTAACGGAACAGGTGATGTCACTTTAAATAGATAGCAGGTGGGGCGAAGTACAATACTGATTCCGGGGACTTTTGTACATTTGTGTTGGCAATACACCAGGGATGGTCTATAAATACTATTAGAAACCCCGGGCTCGAAAGAATGAACGTAACGCCACAGATCAGGAGCCCGTCCATTAACATTCTTAAAAAGCTCTTATTGCAGATTTTACTCGATAACATTGATTTTGCTTCTTTCCTACGATCCAAAATGAAAAATGTTCGCTAACGATCCATCACTCTTTACCGTTAGTGAAACACATTTTAAAAATGCTCCTAACATTGTCTGTCAGATTCCGTTTCAGGGTGGATTTTACTTAAAAGTTTAATATCTTAGTGAAATGGTGCCCGGGTCACTTTAAAAATAAACGCGATGTTCACAATGAGTGCTGTTACTGTCCCTACTCGCGTAGTAAATGCACAAATCAAAGACGTATATTGTTTTTGGTTGTCATGTTCCCGAAACTCGTTGAGGCGAATTGATAGGTTTTTTGCAATACACATGTAACAGTGTTAAGGTGGAGCCACTTTGGACGTGTCGTCATTATGACATAACGGTGTTTGAACAATCCTCACGGATAGGGGCCATCTCACAAGTTCGCAAACACTAAAAACGTGTCGTGGCTTGGTCGTCACCGCGTATCGGGGGAAAATAAATAACTACCTTGACGCCACCAAGCGATTGAAACATGTTATATTTTAATTTATTATTATTATTATTTTATTAATTATTTGTTATATTTTCATTAACTTATTTATTTGTTACTGTTTTATACATACGATATACTTTTTATTTGTTTATACAGTGATATATTAATTATGGAAAGACTATTGTAATGATTGTTGTCATGGTCTACATTTTAGAATGATTATTTTGTTTTAGTTTAATAAAAATAGTTATGAGTACATGGATGTAACGCGCATGAGTACAGTGTGAATAACAGAGCGCTATATACGTAAAGTGTATTATTATTATTACAAATTGACGCTAATAGAAATGTTGGATGGTAAAAATCGCAAGTATCGCACGGCGTGTTGGTCGGTGCAGTTGAACCAATGCTAAACACATAACTTTTTACACTGGTGAGACCAGCCGTTGGGGTTAAGAAGAAGAATAAGAACGCCTATACTGAAGGGTCAATCTAAGCCGCGCACTCTTGTAGCGAACAGTGAGGTATATTTCACAAGACAAACCCCAACAACTTTTGTCACCCCGGTGTTGTTATGTGTAAAACGTGATTCTCACGTCGAGCGCGACGGAGAGGCCATCGCCGGCGGAGAGGCCGTCGTCGACGGAGAGGCCATCGCCGACGGAGAGGCCATCGCCGGCGGAGTAACACGGTGAGAACACGGTGAGAACACGGCTCCCAGGCCGATACCCTTGATCCACGATGGCACATCTGCCGTCCCGCTTAATCGCAAACCGGCCTAGTTTGTTCTTGTCTTGCGGGAACTCTCTAAAAGGTGGTTTCAGTAGATCACAAGGTCCCATAAACGTACAGCATTACGTATGAGTGTCATATGCTGGTTTGGTCGTCAGCGCGTATTGTGTGGAAAATATGCCGCCACCTTTCGGGTGAAAGATATACTGACTATGGCGGGTATTCGCTGTGGGTTTAATTAAAAGCCATTTAATATAATTTTAAATGTTCAGTGTGTTAGAAAAATACCAAGTGCCACACCATATATAGGTGGTTTGACCTGATACGAAACACTGTATTTGTTTAGACTTAGCGAATTTAGTATACAATCGTAAGGCTAAAATGAGATTTTAAATAAGTCTGTTGCATAGTTTTTAATTTCAAAGGATTTTGTCTTTAGGTATACAAACGTTTATTGACAAAAGGTGTAATAAGCAGTACTGAATTAGGTCAATTCACGATTCATGACGGCGCCGCCCTTGTAATGTAAAACACTTATCGTAATTTGTTTTATTATCATTATTATTGTTGTTATTAATATATGCTAAAACAACAATTGCATCAGTTGCCTTAGCGTAATTCTGAGCAATACGATTTCAAAACACTATTCAATATAATGGTTTCAATTCTCACTTGCGATGATTCTTTTCTTTATGTGTTGATTGTTTCGTTGTCAGATCGTGTAGAATTAAAGAGACTGTGTAACGATTGTCATTAGCTAACTGGACGACCATTTCACGGGATCACACGACACTGAATGTACTAGTATCTATAACACAGATATCTGATTATTAAGAAAGAATATTCATATGAATGTGTAGTTACTGTGACCTCTCATCGCACACTTTTGGAAAGAAAGAATTATAATCATTATTACTAGGCCTATCATTATTCGATGTTAGTAATACAGTATATTATATACAAACCGCTTAACTGCAGACAAACTTTCACACTTTTGTAATCGCGTTTGTTTGCCCTAGTGAAACTATAAAACAACAAAAGTCCCCAGACACGCCCTTTTCCAAGTTAATAAACTACAAAATTTACAGCGGAAATCACACCAGGTGAGGCGCCGCCGAAGCCACGACGCCTGATTTGTATAATAACAGGCAAGAGACACGAGGAAATAAAACACGTGTTAGTTCCCCCGTATTCTAAATACAGTGTGGTTGAAACGTTCATAATTCATCTACTCAGACTCCGGTTGAGGCTAATCGGCCGTCCGCAATGGCAGACATTTAGCAAGATTGCCAATCAGAGCAAGACAACCCGGACGGCAAGTGGACATGAAAGCTTATCGAGAATCCAAAGCAGTGTATGTCGGTGTACGGAAGTGTGCGGACGTGTACGGTGATATGCGACTGTGGATGGTGGTGTACGGCGGCGTACGGCAGTGTACGGTTTTGTACGGTGGTGTACGGTGGTGTACGGCGGCGTGCGACGATCAATTGTGGTGCACGGCGGTGTACAATGGTGCATTAAAATGACGACGTGTTTTAAGCTTTACGAACAAGTCTGCATTTTCTTGGAAACGCACTGGGTTAAATTGCATGCTTACCCGTTCCATGTTGTTCCGACATAGGCTTCGGCCTACATTGGGTTACACTGCATGCTTACCCGTTCCATGTTGTTCCGACATAGGCTTCGGCCTACATTGGGTTACACTGCATGCTTACCCGTTCCATGTTGTTCCGACATAGACTTCGGCCTGCATTGGGTTACACTGCATGCTTACCCGTTCCATGTTGTTCCGACATAGACTTCGGCCTACATTGGGTTACACTGCATGCTTACCCGCTCCGTGTTGTTCCGACATAGGCTTCGGCCTACATTGGTTTACATTGCATGCTTACCCGTTCCATGTCGTTCCGACATAGACTTCGGCCTACATTGGGTTGCATTGCATGCTTACCCGTTCCATGTTGTTCCGACATAGACTTCGGCCTACATTGGGTTACACTGCATGCTTACCTGTTTCATGTTGTTCCGACATAGGCTTCGGCCTACATTGGGTTACACTGCATGCTTACCAGTTCCATGTTGTTCCGACACAGACTTCGGTCTACAGTGGGTTACACTGCATGCTTACCCGTTCCATGTTGTTCCGACATAGGCTTCGGTCTACATTGGGTTACACTGCATGCTTACCCGTTCCATGTTGTTCCGACATAGACTTCAGCCTACATTGGGTTACACTGCATGCTTACCCGTTCCATGTTGTTCCGACATAGACTTCAGCCTACATTGGGTTACACTGCATGCTTACCAGTTCCATGTTGTTCCGACATAGGCTTCGGCCTACATTGGGTTACATTACATGCTTACCCGTTCCATATTGTTCCGACATAGGATTCGGCCTACATTGGGTTACACTGCATGCTTACCAGTTCCATGTTGTTCCGACATAGACTTCGGCCTACATTGGGTTACATTACATGCTTACCCGTTCCATATTGTTCCGACATAGGCTTCGGCCTACATTGGGTTACACTGCATGCTTACCAGTTCCATGTTGTTCCGACATAGACTTCAGCCTACATTGGGTTACACTGCATGCTTACCAGTTCCATGTTGTTCCGACATAGGCTTCGGCCTACATTGGGTTACACTGCATGCTTACCAGTTCCATGTTGTTCCGACATAGACTTCGGCCTACATTGGGTTACACTGTATGTTTACCCGTTCCATGTTGTTCCGACATAGACTTCAGCCTACATTGGGTTACACTGCATGCTTACCAGTTCCATGTTGTTCCGACATAGGCTTCGGCCTACATTGGGTTACATTACATGCTTACCCGTTCCATATTGTTCCGACATAGGCTTCGGCCTACATTGGGTTACACTGCATGCTTACCAGTTCCATGTTGTTCCGACATAGACTTCGGCCTACATTGGGTTACATTACATGCTTACCCGTTCCATATTGTTCCGACATAGGCTTCGGCCTACATTGGGTTACACTGCATGCTTACCAGTTCCATGTTGTTCCGACATAGACTTCGGCCTACATTGGGTTACATTACATGCTTACCCGTTCCATATTGTTCCGACATAGGCTTCGGCCTACATTGGGTTACACTGCATGCTTACCAGTTCCATGTTGTTCCGACATAGACTTCGGCCTACATTGGGTTACAATGCATGCTTACCAATTCCATGTTGTTCAGACATAGGCTTCGGCCTACATTGGGTTACACTGCATGCTTACCCGTTCCATGTTGTTCCGACATAGGCTTCGGCCTACATTGTTCATGGCATCTGTTACGGCAAATAATCCTGTATTCCGGCACAATACACCTGAATACAATATAAGGACTCTACTGCGTCTACATCCTAGGAAATCCGAACTCTGAGACGCGTCACAACCAAAGGGCAGGCAATCTTAAATCGGTATTCATTTTAAAAGTTATCAACACATAGATGAACACGCCGACAAACTAACGATGACACGTGAGGCTAAAGAGGCAGATCTTCAGGCAACGACAAATATTTCCTAATGACGAAACCGTCAGCGAGTAAGTTCGGAAAAGTTGGTGCATCAAACACAAAAACTAGATCAGTGTCTTTTTACCTGCAGGATTTAGCCAAGTACACCCACCAGATAAATATTGCATTTCCTTTCAGGTAAACACCACAGGCTAGATTCATCAGCAGCAACATTTCATTGCAACAATATTACAAATTTGTTGAAGAAACGTTTTAAAAAGTCCGTACAAAAAACAACAGAAATGGCGTCGCAACGCTTCGCCTCAGCAGGCGACAATAGTATACCTGGTACAGAGTAATCCAAGAACCCACCTGCCAAGCGGACGGAGATTGGAGGTGTTGTTAAATTAATAGAATACCTTTGTTCAATCGCTCACGCACCTGGATCGAATGGCGTGCGGCCGACAGCACCTAAAATGAAATAGCAACGCGCGAGAGAAAAAGTTCGGCGCCATTGTTTTCGGCGGTGTTGCTTGCACGGCTTCGTGTCGGGAGGTGCGTGGGTTGCACGGGGGGGGGGGGAATTCTACGTACACGCCGGCAAATTTCCCGTCGATGTGTCACTGGGGAAACTTTCTCATTCATGTCCCGGTTAGCATGAAAGGAGTGAAATGCCGTACCTTAATAGGCCTACTCTAGAACAATGGATCTCAATTTCTCAGCATAATGCCCCCGACTTTTTGACCTAGGGTGACTGAGCTTTCATGCTCATTATTATTTGACGGGGTCTTCTCAAATAATCTTCCACAGGCCCGTCCTTTCGGAACCTCTGCTCAAGAACATCCAGAGAGCGGATGGAAGGTTTAGCCACACGGGTCTGTATATGTGGACCAGGGCATAACACCATAATACTTAAAACAAACGATAAATGGCCGTCTTCCCAGCATGCAAACTGCTATAGGAAACATATTTCGTAACCAATCTTATGTGCAAATAGAAACGTCGATCATTCGATAATACAACTTTCGCAAAAAAACTATTGCTGCACGAGATGTGGACTCCTAAGATCGCAGAGACCAGAAAAAACATTTTGCATTTATCATTGATCCAATACCCTCCCCAAGAGTGCGCGGTGCAGGACTTGCGATATGTTACTATCCAAAATGGCTATTAACATTAATTTGCATTAACATGTGTTTCATTCGTTAGGTGGCATTTAACATTACAAGATCCAGCCACTCAGACCAAATGCCCGGATGACAAATTGACAAGGAAACACCCAGCTTATCGGTATGCCAACTGTTCGTGCATGTGTGTTCTGTTCAATGCTAAATTCAACACAACACACCGTATTGTTGAGTTTTTTTTTTATATAAAACACCCTTCTCTGTTCCGTTACACGGATCATAAGCCATTTGTGCTAATTATTAGCAGGAAGCTCGCACAAGCAGCTGTAGATGCTCCTAGTCATGGTACATACAATCTTATTTAAACACAAAAACAATACCAAGGCCGGCATAAAAAGCAATGGTTAATTGAACACACCGCGCCATGTTGCTTGTGTTTTTTTGTTCTAAATGTATCACCCGTTTCGCGGAGTAAGCCTCGGTAATGTATTTGGCTGACTTTCTACACTGGCACTATTGGAGTACTCCAATCGTATTCCTCGCGGAGTTTTCTCCGATAGCGCTTCAATGGCGCAATTAACGCAGCGGGGTTTCCTGGACGAGGATTAGGGGCACTTAGAATTTATTGTGTGGTGTCGTTATTTGAGGCAAACGGATGTGTTTTCATTGAAGTACATATTTGGTTAAACCTAGGATGTGTACATAGCTGACATTGTTTGATGTTTCCACAAACAATAATGCTCGGTGATTAATACAATATCATTAAGGGCCTTTGATGTTTCTCCCGTGCACGGAGAGCTACGTAGGTAAATATAGACGCGTCCATGGCTGAAAGTTTATTTACATATTATCGTGTGAACCGTCGGGACGCCCTCTCCATCACTCCCTGCCTCCCTCCCTACCTCCCTCTCTTCCTCTCTACCTCCCTCTCTCCCTACCTCCCTCCCTCCTTCTCTTCCTTCCTTCCTTCCTCCAACCCTCCCTTATCCCTCTCTCTCCCCCTCCCTTCTCTCTTCCCATCTCGCACTCCCTTTCTCTCCCTCGGTCCCTCCGACCCTCCCTCTCTCCATATCTCCCCCCTCTCTCTCCATCTGTCTGTTCTCTCCCTCCCCCCTTCTCTCGCCGGGGTAGTGATATCGGTGCGGTAAGCACATGGACATAGGCGACTGATCCTGAGGCTTTCTTGGGGATTGGCTCGAATTGACGCCAACATCTTCACTCCTCTCTCACGACCATGTTCAGCAACGCGATATCCGAGATCTCCGACTCCGACGAGTGGTGTTGGCATAAATAAAAACAGCCTGCCTGCGCCGCTTACACGGACGCCGTGTGTACGTGTGTAGGTACGGCGCGAGTGTAACCTACACCGGGGCCGAGCGAGGCGGTATGTGTCATTATGCGCTGGAGCCCCCACCGCCACTGGCAGCCTATTGTCTCATGCGCGTTCGCCGCTGTTT
The DNA here is from genome assembly GCA_020002185.1 of Paraescarpia echinospica. Classification (NCBI taxonomy): domain Eukaryota; kingdom Metazoa; phylum Annelida; class Polychaeta; order Sabellida; family Siboglinidae; genus Paraescarpia; species Paraescarpia echinospica. The sequence goes on along the minus strand of CM034534.1, from coordinate 8,958,178 downwards.
GTGTTTTACGGGACAGTTTTTACGGCCCGCCGTCGCTCGCTCGTTCGCTCGCTCGCTGTGTGCGTTACCGGTTGAGTGTCACGCGGAGTACAACAACCGGATGTCTCACAAGATCCGCGGACAGCGACTGGTCACCGTTACACGGACAGCAACACGTCGAGACTCGCCGCAGTAACGTCGGTTTATTTGACGGGGCTACCTCACGACACGATCGTTAACGCGGAGGGGCCGCGCCCATGGGTACAGTGCACACGACAGCTCCGCCCATGCCGCCCTGGAGCTCCAGCTAGTGCGTCAATAAACATTGTCGGCCGCCGTAGCGCCGAGAGCGTGGGGCGCTCGCTGCGACTAAAGTCTACCGCCGTCGCTAGTGATAACGTCGTCGCGCTCGGACGCAATCGAAGTCAGTGTAAACATTGGATGCGTAGACACGTGCGTGGGGAAATGGTCGCCGCTGTTAAAACGTCAACTCGCACGGATACAAGCGGTCGTGGACATGCACTGTGGCCTATTATACGGACCTATAACGTAAGTCACCATCGTAACGATTTGACGTCAACGGACCCAGTGTCAATGAGAGTGGACGATGTGACTCGCCCGGATAGGCGAGACTCGTGACTGCGGTGTTGATATAACCCTACTAATCAGCACACGTGATTGCAACAGTTTATAGTCAGTCACAACAACGACATATCAGTGGTAAGTATGCCACTGTGACGTCATATTACGCATGACGACGACTACGTGGGTATATAATCGGTTGGCAGCTATAACTATATACTCGGTGCGGTGTTTGGTACGTGAGACGGCCACTAACTAGTAGCATGCTCCAACCGACCCATCAGCCAGCCGTCAGCTTGGCCGCCTTCGTCGTAATGACTGTGAAACAGTAGCTGGCCTCCGCTCGTCGTGTTTACTCACTCTGCCTCGCCTACCAGTCACCACCGCCCGCCTCGCATCGGAGTCTACCCTGACACGACGTCGCCGCCACCTCGTCAACCTGCTTTAAATTCGCCACAAACCACACGGAAGACGAGCGCCGGTCGGAGGGACCCGCGCCAACGCCCACGGGGGAGCTGGCCGGGCCTGAGGGAGGAGAGAGGCGTGAGTATCGCCAGCCGTGACCTTGTGCTACTTATCCCGGTCGCCGATATCGGCGCAATGGATTTACAGCGCTCCGACTTCGCCGTGTTTGCGTTGAACTTAGCGCACGGAGAGCGAACTTGGATCGCCACTTGAAGTATCAACGTTGTGTGTGTTACTTGGACTATCGAACCCGCCAGGCCACTGCGCCGCCGTGGGTCTGCGCTGACATTTACGTTGGATTTACGTTAGATTAACCGTGGTTTGTAGGGCGGGCTTCGTTGGCCACCATTTTGGATTTACGTTCGCGCTGTGCGTTAGGCCGTGTGAGGTGTCAGGCGGGCGTGTGTGCGGACTAGCTGCGGTGTGGGCCTGGCCCGGGGACGGGACGGTCCGAGTGTGACCGTAGACACACACGACTCGGCCGGTCGTCGCGGTATGAGCGGTCGGCACACAAGGCCTTCCGCTTCCTCCTCCGTCCCCGCCCAGCAGCGCGACAGTCAACTGAACATGATCACGAAGCCACCGAAGCCGCCGTGTTGGCGCGACTTCCTGCCCGACGCCGGTCGTCCCCGCCGGACTCCGGCAGTCCCCACCGAGCAACCGGGGTACGTGGAACTCGGCCGCGGCGGCGGGTCGGAGGCGGGAGAGCGGACGGCGAGGCTCCACCGCAAACACCGCATCAAGCTGCACCGGACACAGAGCGAGTTGACGATCCAGCAGACGCACCTTCCCGAATCCGGGGCGTTGACGGTAAGTCTAGCAGACACGCGACCTCGGGAGTTCGGGCTGCGCAAGAGAACGACGCCGACGCCGGTGGTGTCGCTTGACGAGAATGCGGCCCGGTGCGAGCGTTGGCTCGCCGGGGTGCACGCGTCGCAGCCGCTGCAGGACTTCGCCTTCGCCCGGGGCGCCGGCGTCGACGTCGAGGTGCCGGAGGAGAACCTCGCCGCGCTCGGACGCGTCGCTCTGCGCAGGACCGGAAGCAGTTCTGGTTCCGACGTCGATTCGGCGTCCGTGTGCGCGATGCGCATGCGCGCGATCCACGGTGAAGGGAAGTGCGCGACGAACAGAAACGGCAGGAAGTCTCCGCCGAAGCACCACCTGGCGGTGGTTCCGGCCGCAGGTTGTCGCCACACTGTAGCGCCATCTGACGGTTACAGTGAGCAGAATGACCGCGTCTCTCCCCAACCGCTGACATGCACACTGAGGCAGTCACGTGTCTCGACCGCTACGCCACCTGGCGACCAAGAAGGATCGCTGAAGGAAAACTGCAGACCATTAACGGACGAAAATAAGTCCGATACATGTATAAACACGTACATTGATACTGGTCACATGACGGAGGATAGCGGTGGGACAGAGCGCGACGTCCGTGTGTACGTGACGGAGGATCACGACAGAAGACGAAACGGTGAACCTGGAAACGTGACAGAGGATCATGACGGGACTCAGGACATTTCCCATGGGTACGTGACTGAGGATTATGACGGGACAACGAACATTGTCCATGGGTACATGACGGAGAATCATGGCGGGACGCAGAACATTGTCCAAGGGTACGTGACTGAGGATCATGGCGGAACACAGGACATTGTCCATGGGTACGTGACGGAAGATCATGGTGTCCATGGGTACGTGACGGAGGATCACGGAGGGGCACAACATGAGTGCCTGGGGGTATGACATAAGCCAAAACAAACACACAGATCTGTATTAACCCGTCACACGATGCAACAATATGGCCTGTAACCATCTAACTTCCCTCAACAATATGGCCTGCAACCATCTAACTTCCCTCAACAATATGGCCTGCAACCATCTAACTTCACTCAACAATATGGCTTGCAACCATCTAACTTCCCTCAACAATATGGCCTGCAACCATCTAACTTCCCTCAACAATATGGCCTGCAACCATCTAACTTCACTCAACAATAAGGCCTGCAACCATCTAACTTCACTCAACAATATGGCCTGCAACCATCTAACTTCACTCAACAGTATGGCCTGCAACCATCTAACTTCCCTCAACAATATGGCCTGCAACCATCTAACTTCCCTCAACATTATGGCCTGCAACCATCTAACTTCACTCAACAATATGGCCTGCAACCATCTAACTTCACTCAACAATATGGCCTGCAACCATCTAACTTCACTCAACAGTATGGCCTGCAACCATCTAACTTCACTCAATAATATAGCCTGTAACCATCTAACTTCCCTCAACAATATGGCCTGCAACCATCTAACTTCCCTCAACAATATGGCCTGCAACCATCTAACTTCCCTCAACAATATGGCCTGCAACCATCTAACTTCCCTCAACAACATGGCCTGCAACCATCTAACTTCACTCAACAATATGGCCTGCAACCATCTAACTTCCCTCAACAATATGGCCTGCAACCATTTAACTTCCCTCAACAATATGGCCTGCAACCATCTAACTTCCCTCAACAATATGGCCTGCAACCATCTAACTTCACTCAACAGTATGGCCTGCAACCATCTAACTTCACTCAACAATATGGCCTGCAACCATCTAACTTCCCTCAACAATATCGCCTGCAACCATCTAACTTCACTCAACAGTATGGCCTGCAACCATCTAACTTCACTCAATAATATAGCCTGTAACCATCTAACTTCCCTCAACAATATGGCCTGCAACCATCTAACTTCCCTCAACAATATGGCCTGCAACCATCTAACTTCCCTCAACAATATGGCCTGCAACCATCTAACTTCCCTCAACAACATGGCCTGCAACCATCTAACTTCACTCAACAATATGGCCTGCAACCATCTAACTTCCCTCAACAATATGGCCTGCAACCATTTAACTTCCCTCAACAATATGGCCTGCAACCATCTAACTTCCCTCAACAATATGGCCTGCAACCATCTAACTTCACTCAACAGTATGGCCTGCAACCATCTAACTTCACTCAACAATATGACCTGCAACCATCTAACTTCCCTCAACAATATCGCCTGCAACCATCTAACTTCACTCAACAGTATGGCCTGCAACCATCTAACTTCACTTAACAACATGGCCTGCAACCATCTAACTTCACTCAACAGTATGGCCTGCAACCATCTAACTTCCCTCAACAATATCGCCTGCAACCATCTAACTTCACTCAACAGTATGGCCTGCAACCATCTAACTTCACTCAACAACATGGCCTGCAACCATCTAACTTCCCTCAACAATATCGCCTGCAACCATCTAACTTCACTCAACAGTATGGCCTGCAACCATCTAACTTCACTCAACAACATGGCCTGCAACCATCTAACTTCACTCAACAATATGGCCTGCAACCATCTAACTTCACTCAACAACATGGCCTGCAACCATCTAACTTCACTCAACAGTATGGCCTGCAACCATCTAACTTCACTCAACAACATGGCCTGCAACCATCTAACTTCCCTCAACAATATCGCCTGCAACCATCTAACTTCACTCAACAATATCGCCTGCAACCATCTAACTTCACTCAACAGTATGGCCTGCAACCATCTAACTTCACTCAACAATTTCGTTGTATATATATATATGCACAAGTATATATATATATATATAAATATATATATATATATATATATATACTTGTGCATACTGTGCACTTTCAAGTAAAACAAATACATATTATGTATTTCTTTGTGGAAACGTTTCTACTGTATCCTAAATTCAGCAATAATCTGTGAATGATCAACATCCACACTTCACACAGCGTGGAATTGCCAACAAAAAGACCCATTCTAAATTCTCTTGAAAGCAAGAGAATTTCCATAATTTGCACCACAACATTGCACAAAGCAACACGGAAGTGAATTCTCGAATGTCGTTGCGGCATGAATATTATTGTAAGCTTCTCAGATTCTGTAAATTACATGGCAGAACAAAATGTGGTTACATGCATCTTTGGCACCACTGCAAAGGAGCGTTGAAGCATCGTGTGACGTGATATTCTCTGATGTTTATGCATCCCCTGCAGCTACCAGAGACAACTAGTTGTGTATGTCAAAGAGCACGGTCATCCAACCGTGTCTAATGGAGCCGGCGGTTAAGAACGCAACATACATGAAAATCCTCGCGAGCGTATTAGGCTTACTTTTGCGAAAAGTTTCAGTCACAAAATTCAATATTTCTAAGCATCGGACAAATTGTATAACAAGTGTTGCTCATACGACTAGATAAATTCGCCAAATTTCAAATAACACACCTACTTACAAATGGGCGTGTTTGTTTATACAGAGCGTTTTATTGACCGGAACATCATTGATTGATTCACAATTTGTTGCGTTCTTCTCTCCGCTTCCGCTGACGTCATCACGGCGTATGTTGATTGGCTGGGTCACAGTATACGTCACAGCCCCCTACTCGCAGGTCAAACCCTGCAATTCGGAGAAAATTGTGATACATGTATACTGAATTGAGTAGTGTGTTGCTATGAAGTGCCGAATCCCGCGTTGGGACTGACACCGATACTTCTAGTCACGGGGGGAGGGATCGGTTGCTTGCTATAATGTGGGTCACACGTACGTACGTGCATGTTCTAGAGTCCCCGCAGTATGTGTAATGTGTACGGGACAGTCATGTGCGTATTGTTGAATGTGTGGATGATGAACGTGTGTACGTGCATACCTGTGTGCGTGGGTTAGTTCAATATGAATTATAGTCTTTTGTGCGTGCTTTGTCTCGTATAGGTCGAAGATTTGCGAACGTGCGTGCGTGCGTGCGTGTGTAAGCACGTGCAGTCGAGCGTGGACGAATCACGTTAACAAAATCCAATAATGATAAATTATAATCCATGTATAATGTAGGTGAGGTGCCAATTGACCTGTTCGGAGATCGGTTCATTTCGGCTCAACCCAAAGTATCCTGGGTTAAATTGCGTTCATCTGCACAGCGCAAAATTAAATTTAAGCAGACAATATCAAGAATAACTGTGATGCCTGCGGTCGAAGTGAGTTTGATACTGCACAGGTAACATACAATTTCCTTAAATCATTCGGCAGTCCAGTGACAATGCAAACAAAAAACCCAGATCCATGTTCGCACATTCTCAGCCGCGAAAACTGGCGGTCTCCGAACAGGTCAATGGTCCACATGTATTATCAAAACAATTTGGAAACGTGTGTTTTGGGTAATGGCGGATGGTGCTAATCATATCGATATTTAATTTGGATTACTGCATTGTGTTTGTTACCAAGGCTCCGTACTCTCACCAGATTAGCGTGTTGACAGTACACTGTTCGACGCGAGGTAAGGCTCTTGAATACGTCAGCTTTTTTAAGAATCATGGCTACGCGTTGAACCAGAATGGTGTGTTGATGTGGATTACGTATTTCTGTGATTTCATGTGACGCCACCCTGATGTGACGTCACACTGATGTGATGTCACACTGATGTGACGTCATACTGATGTTACATCACACTGACTGTTATAGTGTTGGCAGGCAAGAGACTGGACCAATAAATGTCGGTTCTACACGTGCGTATGGATACATTTTCTTGTCGGTTAAAAAGAAACAACAATCATTTATTTCAACTAACTGCATTCAGCTACGACCATTTATGGAGATATGCTACTCCAATCCTTACACTGACTATAGCCCTAACCGTAACCCTACTTGTTTTGTGCGCAGATAATATTAGTGCCTTCTGCGCAACTTCCGGTAGAACCGACATTTCTAGACCCAGTGGCTTCCTGTTGGATGTGCGAGGTGGACGTGATTTCGTGAATGGTTGGTGGGATACGTGTTTTCCCGCCATGCCTACACGGTGATACGGCATTGAGGGTGTCTTTTGTGGCGGTAACAAACCGTGTCACCGAGCAATGGACGATTACAATTCCTGCTATATGTTTCTGTTATATAAATATTAGGCAAAACAGTGCAACTCTGTAGAATTGATGTACTCAATGTTTCAATTTGACGTAATAAATAATCTAGTTTACGTGATGAAGAGAGTCCTGGCCTGTTTTTAAACATTGCTGATAAACACTGCATCATTCCCATTCGCTGTGTGTGTGTGTGTGTGTGCGTGCGTGCGTGCGTGCGTGCGTACGTGCGGTCGAATGATACACCAAAAGCATATTTTCTATGCCAGCGTAAGCTGAAAGAGGTAAATGTGTAATCGGTCGCAGACTCACAAATGGAGGTGTCAGTCTCTAGCTTATTGTCATCGTACTCCAGTCACACTGTCTGACGACAGCGGAGTCTCGTTATAAATAACACGTTGGAAGTTGATCAAGCTGTTCTTTATATCCTGTGTTCATAAATCTTTGGGGTACATAAAACAGTGCAGGTCATTACGGGGATCTAAACCTTTAACCAGCGTTTAGTAGTATTATCATCCGAAGCAAAAGCCAGAAAACATATGAACGAGGAAGCTTTTGGTTTATCCAGAGTCCAAAATGTTTGTGCTGATGCGCCACCTCTCCTTTTGAGATATTTGTCAATTATGTTTTAAACGGATTCATTCTGCTAGAGTTCACACACGCAGCAGATATATAATGAGTGCCATTCATAATGTAGCCATCCTCTGTGATAATGAATACTCTCTGATGTCACTTTCGTTTTAGCTATATTCATGTTGCAAACAATTACTTAATCAGCAGCAAATGTGTTCCATTAATGTATTGTCCTTATCTGCGAGAAAGAATACCTTCAGATGCCTAATCTATAAGTTTTTCCTTTAAATAGAAGTTGTTTATACCATATAACAAGAGTTCGTTGTAGCAGAGACAAACGTATAGGTGGACGGAGAACAAGGAAATGTTGCCAACGATAAATCGTGCTAACAGAGTTGGCACTTTTCCTCACAAATATTCTGTTTTACGTGTTCATTGCGTTATGATTCCTTCGTTTTTGACAGTTGGTTCCTCAGACCCAGCCAGCGTTGTTGGATCACTTTTTCTTCACCTATGCTGTCGTTTCACACGGGCCTTTTAGCGCAGATCCCACAAGCGGCTTAATAGGATGTCGTCTGCGTTGCCCCAGACAATGCCACGCCGGCGTTCGGTTGCTTGACATTACGCTTTGTCATCGGGCTCAGTTTTCACACTGGGCCCATTGTGTCGCGACGTCTCTGTGTAAAACTCACACAGCGAAGACAATTGCAATCCGACGTCAAGTTAGACGTTTAGGCATAACCCGAGCCGCTCAGGTTCTCTCTAATGCAAGTGGCGTCACAGGAACTTCCGCTGGAAAAAACAACGAGAGGAAGTCCCGGATGATAGCTAAGCCTTGTACGACAACATATTGAGTTTCCATGTAAATGAATAAATTACATGCGCTGGCACGAAATGGATCAGCGGGAACTGCTGTTGTCGCTGTTGCTCCGAGAATGCGCATGCAATAGTTATGTTAAGTTTAGGCAGCATATTGGATTACGAATCTGGACGAAAGTTGTGTCGCGATAGCATAAGCTTCTACAACGATGACGAATACTCTCACGGCAGACGATCGGACCTCCCAGGACCAATAATGCAATATGGAGATTTCGGGTTTGCTGTCTAGTCGATTTTAATTAATTTATTTGAACGACAATAAAAAGAGTTTTCACAATCGGTGATTGTTATGGAATATACTTTTGAATAAAAAATACGTACCTTGAGTGATATGCTCATGTCAACTAACTGACGACAGTTTATTGATTTTTTTCTTAACCAGTCGGGTAACATGGCCGCCAGTGTGAAATAAATAGTGATCTTGCCCCCGTTTGACAGCGAGAAATGAAGATCGCTTTGGAGGCAGTGACTAATGACGACGTGCGTCTGACATTGCCAGCGGTAATATCACATTACAACGGGTGGCAGACAAGGCTAAGTGCTAAAAATCACATCATTCTTTTTCTCAAATCAGGTGAGTATTCGTGTCAACTTTCAAAAGCATTCGTTTAGCGGTCTGTGCCACTTAAAAGAAGAAGATGAAGAAGAACGGCGAGAGGAGCGGAATAATTCCTATTAATGCGATGCATTTGTAAGACATTCCGCTTGCAGGAGAAGCCAGACAATCGAGGTGTCCTGTTTCCTTAACAAGGGGTTTGTCTGACAAAGCGGCACAAGCAAGTGTCGGTATGATGTCATTCCACATGCGCGGTTTCACGCAGCGTGAATTGCACAAGCAAATAAGTTCATGCCGACGCATTGTTGTCCCAATTGGAGAAACAGCCATTGCAGGTAGGGTAGAGTGGGCTGTCGTGCTCGTGCCGGACAAAATGGACTCAAGGAAACAACGCACATGACAGAAGCGCCGTCTAGTGGAGGCTACGTCCATTCACCGTACGTAGTCATTGTATAGTTTCACTAAACAAATGAGTTCATAAGGAAATTCATCATTAAGCAGAATCCGTTGTTAAATGTAAGGATGTTTTAAATGCAAAAAGCCGCTGCTGTGTCACAGAGGACACTATGTCAGTGACACACCGGCGGAAGTGACCAGGTGGCGCGGCCTGGTGTTAAAAATTTTCAATATTCAAGATCACTGTTAAGGAGCGAAATCGATTTTAAAGAGCATATATGATCTCATGAGAATAAGAACGTTAGTGATATGGTCCCCAGGGTCCGTGTATATACCGTCAAATTTCAAAACGAAATAGGAAAAGACGGTATATACACGGACCCCTCCCCTTGATCATTAGATCGTCTTAGATGTTCACATTTGATTTAATATGTGTGTTCTAACATTGTAAGCGTATTTTAATGATCCACGCTGTTCATAAATGTAATGTGACCATTGCCTATTCATGAATATCGCCGGTGTTGTTCAATGTACCGTGTAAACATCATATTCAGTGCAAAACAATTAACAGATAACGGTCAAGGTGTACTAAAAACTGTAGCTCACACAAGGCATTTGGGCGGTCAAGAAATTAGAATAAATAGTTGCATAGAGCCAACAGTTTATACATGACAACGCGATTTCTCGACAACAACGATTATACTTTGTACCTTTAGTAAAGTGTGCAAACTCTATATTGTTGACGAACTTTGAAGTGCACCTTTTTACAGACAGGAATGCTCGGCTCTGCAACGGTTTCATTGATGGGGCCAAAGTGTATCGGCGCGCGTACATTCGCTGACGCAGATCAGTCCGAGTCACGTGACGGCGCGTGCACACTAGTCACGCCGATTACGTATCTGTGCTTGATTGCATGATAAATAGAGATGCACACAAAATTAATACATCGAGACTAGTCGAATTAGCTAGTCATGAGATTTGTATGTACAAATTGTTATTTAAGAAATGTCTACAAAATGACCAAATAAAGTAACAAGCTTATATCAAAAAATGTGTGCAGAAGCATACCAGTTGTTTATCGGGAGTGAACGATTTTCAGGTTTCATAATTATAACTGCATTATAACCGTATCCACACTGATAATACATATTATTTGCGTCATCACAGGTGTCGCTGCCAGCGCCGCCGTCGCCGCCGCCACCACCACCACCACCACTACCACCGCCACCACCACCACCACCACCGCTACCACCGTCACCACCACCACCGCCACCACCACCACCACATCCATCAACACCACCTTCGCTACCACCCCCGCTACCACCACCATCACCACCACCGCCATCATCATCACCACCACCCCAGTTACCACCACCTCCACTACCACCGCCGCCGCCATCATCATCACCACCACCCCCGCTACCACCACCACCATCACAATCATCACCACCACCACCACCGCCGCCGCCGCCACAATCATCGCTACCGCCACGACCCCACTACCACCACCGCTATCATCAACCCCACCACCACCACCACCACCATCACCACCACCGCTGCCTCCACTACCACTGCCACCACCACCGCCATCATGACGACTACTGCCACCATCACTACCACCGCCATCACCACCACCGCTGCCGCCGTCATCATCACCACCTCACCCGCTACCATCACCACCACCACCCCGCTACCACCACTAACACCACTACCGCCGCCGCCATCGTCACCATCAACACCACCCCCGCTACCACCATAACCACCGCCACCATCACCGCTGCTCCCATAACCACCGCCAGCACCACCGCCACCATCACCACCACCACCACCACAACCATTACCATTACCACCAGCACCCCCACCACCATCACTACCACCACCATCACTACCACCACCAGCACCACTACAGCCACCATCACCACCACCACCATCACCATCACCAGCATCACCAGCATCACCAGCATCATCACCACCACCATCACCATCAACACCACCATCACCGCTGCCCCCACAACATCCACCACCACCACCACCGCCACCATCAACACCATCACCGCCATTATCACCACCACCACCGCCATCACCACCACCACCGCCGTCACCATCATCACCACCACCACCCCCGCTACCACTACCACCACCATCACCACCACTACCACCACCATCACCACCACCACCACCGCCATCACCACCACCACCGCCGCCGCCGCCGCCATCCCTAACACCTCTGCTTTATTTATTACGCTGAACTTGCTTCAAACCAAACACACATGCCTTTGTTTTGACGGGACACTTGGCCTACTTGCTGTATACCAGGAACCAGACCAGGAACCAGACGTTCTCCCGACACGCCCCTAACACTCCTTCGACACTTATGTTTTCCCACAGCTGGGCGTAGGGCGTGGTTCTTCTCCTTAGAGCGAAAGCGGTTATCCCACTTAGCAAAGCGGCGCCACGTTGCTGTTTTACTACAGCATGTTAGTGGGCATAACAGAAACGTCTAGACGGATTTTGGGTGCCACATTATGCTAGTTTATGGTCATTTTAATACCTCGATTTTTAACTCATTAATACGAAAGCTGATTGGGTGAAGTTTAACGAAAATTACCTACATTTAGTCTATAACTAATTGAGTGAGTGTCGTATTGGAACTAAATACAGTTTCATGTAGAATATGGAAGTCATGTATAATTGAAGTCAGGAAATTACCTGAGTTTACTGAAGATCAGATGCATTTTCATGCAGACCACTGCCAAAATGTTTAACATAGGCGGTGTGCATTTAGAATCGGTCTTGGAATTATTTAGGCAGATAAATGAAGTCAGGCTTGGAGTTATAATATGTTAGGTCCTAACCATGTCAACTGGTACAAACTAGGTTTATTAGAAGCGATATGCGCGTTGAATCATAAACTTCTCCTGGTCTGATAGAGGTTAAGTTAGGATTGCATGCAATTAGTTTATAAAAAATCATAATATTATGTACATTTTGATGAGAATCATAACTGGTCACGACACGCAGGCATTCCGCCTGTTTCGGCGACAGTATAATGTGAATATATACCGCTCGTGTAGTGAGTGACACAACCCCGTCGGCTTGTATACTCAATATGCACATTACGAGTGATTCTAGATTGCGATACCGCCTTGTTAAATGCAACACATACAGAGAGACGGAGTGATTTTGTGACGACATGCCGCTGCACAACCGCCGCCAGGTGTACTTCCGGTGCACTCTCTGTTCGGTTCACCCTCTCTTCAATTATCAAACGAACCATTTATACGATGAAGGAGGTTCACACGGACTTGTGGAATGTATCTATATTGACCCAGGACGTCTATTTTAGCTTTTCCCATAGAACGAAGGATCAACAGTCTATCGGAATGCAGGACGCGTGTATTCATTATAGGTTGTTGCGAAATAGACGTTCGGGTATTGTGAAAATTTAAAAGAAAGAAAGAAGTCGTTAACTTTGTCCAATGTCATGGTGATTTCCAACATACTATAGAACGTTGGCGAGCACTATAAATAACTTGGAACCTAAAACATAAAATACTGTCTTCTAAAATCTATGGTATATCCGTGTCCAACTATAGGGGGAAAGCAGGAAAATGTGCACTTAATGACATTTGCACACCAGCACAACGATAGCAACAATTATTGGAATGTAAATTGTGCTGGCTGCTGGTTTTTCGTTTGTAATACCGATGCAAAACAAACAGAAGTAGCTACACCCTATCCGTATTTACTGAGGCGATTGCGGCCGTTAGTGTTAGGGATCGTCAATCGAGCGGGCGGGAGTTCGAGCCCATTGCGGCCGTTAGTGTTAGGGATCGTCAATCGAGCGGGCGGGAGTTCGAGCCCATTGCGGCCGTTAGTGTTAGGGATCGTCAATCGAGCGGGCAGGGGTTCGAGTCCATTGCGGCCGTTAGTGTTAGGGATCGTCAATCGAGCGGGCGGGGTTTCGAGTCCATTGCGGCCGTTAGTGTTAGGGATCGTCAAACGAGCGAGCGGAGGTTCGAGTCCACTTTCTATTGTTTTGAAACTTGGACAATTTCGTTCACCCCACTTTGCCTGTGTTTATCGGAACATACGTTAAACTAAACACCGATGGTGTCTTGATGATCTATACCTGATGCGCGCACGAACACACACACACACACGCACACATACACGCACACACACACAACGCATGCTCGAAGTGCGCATGCGTGCCGTATACACACACGCATGCACGCACGCATGCACACATACACACATGCGCGCGCGCAAACACACTCACGCACAGACACGCACACACACACGCACGTACGCACGTACAGGTATGTATCAAGCATGTCACACAAAAGAAAGTCATAGAGTATATTTGTAAAGGATAATTAATCAAAAAATCACGCGCACACGCATTCAAGGAAGCAACTAAAATACGATACTGAGTAAACTGTTCAAGTACACAAAGAGTGAGTTTGCATTGCCCACGGAGAGTTTAATGGCTCGGTCAACACCTTGTTTAAAGACATCCTCGTCGCGACGCCCTCCGCAAGCTTTGGTCACGCCTCGTTGTAATGTCTCATAACAGCTGCTCATCTCGTGTTTTGATTCCCTGCGCTGTCTATTTACACTAAATTAAAATACCCAAACTACCGTGATGGAACGACGCTACATTAAGACTGGAAGAAACCGCAGTTAAACGAACAGTACGCATACATATCACTGCGTAGAAGAAATACAAATTATGACCTGGGGATCGCTTCATTAACGATAAAGGACCTCCCAAGAGTAAGGCGAATCTAAACGGAAAATAGACAATTTTTATGGACTGGAATAGTGATTATTTCTGGGTGCGAGTGCGTACGGATAAGCGTGCTTGCGTGCTTCTTGTTGACTGTTAGGGAAATGTTTATCTGTTTACGTCCGTGTGTCCGTTAACACAGACGAAGACTATGAAATGAATAATGCAATGCAATGTATGTTATAAAGTAGTGCGAATGTGTGCATGCTCGCGTGTCTGTGTTCGTTAGTTAGTTAGTGTGTGCGTGCGTGCGTGCGTGCGTGCGTGCGTGTGTGTGTGTGTGTGTGTGTGTTTGTGCGCGCGTGTGTGTGTGTACGTTCCTACGTAGGTACGTACGTACGTGCGTATGTACAACATATGTGCCGTAACAAACTGGAAGGATTCTGTAAATTTAGACGGACTGACGTAGCTGCGTGGTCAGAATCGGATCCGTGGGTTTTAGAAAATAAAAACAAAAGACAACGCCTGTGATCAGTGACACCGCTTTTGTGGTGACTCATCCGCCTTTGCACCCCGACTAAATGACACGACAAGTGTGTGACGGCGCATTGTGAATGGACGGCTTACATAGATGTGTGTCAACAACACCAATAACAATCGTTCACATTCTAAAATAAAACGAACTGCTGAGCTGTTAGAGATAATAGATCGGCCCTATCAGCGGGTGATCGACAATGCCCGTGGGCAGGACGGGGGCTCGTGATACGGTGTTTTATAATCCTGTTAAGATTTGTAAAATTACCTTTTGTGACAGCACCTACGCAATTTGGGGGCGTATATGTATACCCGTGTACACATTATAATGACGCAAACAACCACGCATTTCATATCAACTCTTGCGCGTGTATGTGTGCGTGCGTGCGTGCGCGCGTGCGTGCGTGCGTGCGTGCGTGCGTGCGTGCGTGCGTGCGTGCGTGCGTGCGTGCGTGCGTGCGTGCGTGCGTGCGTGCGTGTGTGTGTGTGTGTGTGCAGGGTTAACCTTGTTTCCTGCCTGGGGTAACTTGAGCTGCGCAAGCAATGCGTAACGAGGCCGGATTGTCTCAGTGGTGAGCATAAAATGTTATGCAAACGCCCCGAGCGGGCCTTGGTAACCGACCGGCGGGGTGGGTTTCTCGTGGTTGTAGTCGAGCGTGCCTGGTGCAGCGGCGCACACAATGCATCGACAGGTGACGTTATTAGCAATGCTAATGTGTAACCTATCTACATTCCGCCTAGCGTTAACCCTTTCCGCGCCGGATCTCGTGTAAATACACGTACCGTGCGATAACAGACTTACCTGGGTCGTTTTCTTATTGTTAATTATGTTAGCAATTCCTCGGATTTGTGCAGTGTTTAATAAGCGATCAATTTAAACGTGATGTGTATATTAATTATAATTACATTTGATCCTGTTTGACCTGTTGAAACTGAAAGGTAGATTTTGTTTTATAAAAGCTCTCCGAAACCGAAAGATATCTTAATTAAACACCATATTCACCCAAATAGGCCTTAAATGTTTAACTCCAAGTTCGGATTATGATGAAAATTACGAATTACACCAAATTAATCATTTTATAAGCATTAAATTATGTTTCTTACTATTTATATTATTATTATTATTAGTAGTAGTAGTAGTATACCGGTATATCAACCAATTGCCACGCCTTTATCACCTAATGCACACTTGTTATTGTAATGTGAACTACGTCGCCCCACTATTGTATTAACAGGTTCGGCTTGTAAAAGTACTGCACGGTCAGAATTAATAACATAAGATAACAACCGCGTTGTGTGACGTGTTGTCGGTGTGACAAAGACGTTGACCTGGTCACCCGGACGGGTGTAAAACGACCCGGAAACATGGCGTTGGTCGCCCACTTGTTCGCCATCGTGAGCCGTCATTGTCCCGGCCAGACAGCCACCCAATGTGGACACGCAGAACAATGCCTCTGCCTCGCCAGTCGCCACACCTGTGAGACGACAGGGGACAGACCACTATTTTACTTCCGCCTTCTTGACTGCGCTATTGAGTATGTTATCGTTTTCCTCATAGACTATTTGCATATCGGGCGCCAGACGTTCACGGATTAATCAACGGTAAACTTTTAGTGTAAAGATTTCGGGTTTGATTCCGCATGCTATCGTATCGAACCGTGGACAAGTTCGTCCATTCCACGTTGCTTCAGGTCAATCGGCTGTATAAATGAGAACCTTACAATAGACAGTGGTGGACATTTTTGTACGAATATTTTTCGCGCAGTAATTGCAGCGTGGCCGATTTTTTCCCAGAGAAGATGGCGCTCGATTGAACATGGCTTGCAGGTAATGATGTATACAGCGCTATAAGCAGCCTCGAGGACTGGATATAGCGTTATATAAAATTTATCTTTACATTTTATTATAACAAGAAGTCACAGGCAAGTGTTAAGTGAATTATCCTGTGTATTTATGGGTGATTTCGTAATGGATATACAGTATATACTGTATATATATATATATACAGTATATACTGTATATATATACATATATATACAGTACATACTGTATATATATATATGTATATATATATATATATATATATGTATATATATATATATACAGTATATACTGTATATATATATATATATATATATATATATATACGTATGTAGGCCCTTCCTGAACCAACATCTCTACTTGTTATATATATGACGGTTAAGACGCCAACCAGACATTCGATGGTCAGCAGCAACGTTTATTGTATAGTAACGTCTGTCCACAAACGAATACCATCAGTAATAATAATAATAATTCCGTTTTTTAATATAGCGCTTTTTAAGTAGGTAAATACTAATCAATGCGCTTCACATATTAAAATGACGTGTTGACTAAACGTTAAAATATTAATTAATTAAATAAATAAGCTAAGATCAAAAAAATACATAAATAAAAATAAATAAATTAGGGTGTAAAATTACAATTTCAAACAGTGAAATTAAAAACCAATCAATACTATAAAATAGAAACCATTTAGATGTGGCAGCAGTGCTTGCATCAAGGCATGTAGTGCAAGCGAAATAGATGGGTTTTAAGTTGTTTCCGGAAAGCCGCCAATGTTCCACCCGATCGCTCATACTTTAGCAAGCTTTTTCCACATAATATGTGAGCCTGTCACTGCAAAGCTGCCCCGTCCGATAGTAGTGAGAGAGATCGCAATGCACGTGTGGGCGCGTTGCGAACTATCGCACAGTGAAAAACACCAGTCCCAGAACGCACCCACGACAATCATTTTCCCAAACCGGTTCACTGTAGTTATTTATCATCAAAATTGCCGTATTCAGTTTAAGATTAAGATAGGCTACTATTGCGATCTTCGTACGTACACCAATGATGTACACCAATGACGTACACCAATGATGTACACTCGAACCGTCTTGGTTCCAATAGTCTTATGTACACTACAGTAACTCGCAAAAGGTAGAAACCAACCACTGAAACTAGCCGTCTCCAAATATATATATATATATGTGTGTGTGAGTGTGTGTGTGTGTGTGTGTGTGTGTGTGTGTGTGTGTGTGTGTGTGTGTGTGTGTGTGTGTGTGTGTGTGTGTGTGTGTGTGTGTGTGTGTGTGTGTGTGTGTGTGTGGTGTGTGTGTGTGTGTGTGTGTGTGTGTGTGTGTGTGTGTGTGTGTGTGTGTGTGTGTGTGTGTGTGTGTGTGTGTGTGTGTGTGTGTGTGTGTGTGTGTGTGTGTGTGTGTGTGTGTGTGTGTGTGTGTGTGTGTGTGTGTGTGTCACCAATCACTACGCTATTTGAAGTCCAACTATTGTTTTCTTTTACATCTGTCCAAAAGACGTCAAAGCCAACACAACTATATTGGTCCGTAGACTTCAGACACATCAGAATGCCCGCCACTCATAGCACGATATACGCCAGTTTACACGACTCCTCGTGTTAGCCTATTTCACCATCTCGGCTTCACAACAACCGACTATCATGTAGCAATCGCTGCTCAAATCTCATTTTTCTTTTGGAAATGCAAGTTTCCTTTGTCAAGCGTCAACAAAACAGAATCGAACATTTCTTCTCTGCAGGTCACGGATACTCTATTTAGGCTTTAGCACGCACGCAACCGATGGTTTCAGTTATTGTGATCAATAGTGACTGTGCTTCTGAACGCGAGCGCCAATTTAAAATAAGTATACACGACAGCTAGTGAGAGAAGGTTGCCAGGCACGTTTAGCCGTCGCAGCGTGTTATCATGGCAACGTCAGCGTATTATAGTACCGCTAAGCACAGCCAGAATGCTGTTACATGTATGTGCGATCGATGCGGTTGAAACAGATCATAATAATATATTATATACCTACTAGAGTTCCCTAAGTCAGTATACATAGACGCTTTGCAAGGATATATGGCACATTCCTAAATATGTTATTTTTAAACGTTTCCACTGTAAGAATGTGTACTTTTTATCATTGAAAAGAAATGTCAACTAAATTATTTAAAACTTCATATTATGCAAAAATGACGTCATAAACAAACGCGATCGCGCAACGCCGCCATCACAGATACACAACCATGTTGATATCTGGCTGTGAGCACGGGACCTGGGCAAATACACTTGAAAGTGAAATCACTGCAGCAGACGTGGACATCAAATAAATTATACAGGTTTCACCAAATGGACAAACAACGAAATGATCATCTATATAGGGGCAGCAAGATCAACCCAGTTACTGAACTGAGCAGAATGGATAATGGTGATCGTATGGTCATCTTTGAGAAGAGAGATGATGAGTTTGTGACCACGGACAAGACTAGAAAGACTCTGGATGTCTCTCCAAGGTTACGTTGGTTCGCAGTTCAACTGAAGAAACGAAAGGAGGCATCAAAGACGTGTTAAGAATAGAACGGTTCAGGAACCGCACAGAATGGGAAGCTGAGTTCTTGCCGCATAGATAGGAGGCATCGTGTAACTTGAATTCTAAACTGTAGTGTGGTGAGCGAGTGAACTCAGTGCGTACTATGAGTAAACAAAACACATCTGCTACATCGGTACAGGAGCGGAAAAGGTAAGTTCATATAAAGCGCAGTAAAAAAACCTGCTCAAAGCGCTTTACGCGTCACTCCCTGGCAGACATGTTCAATCGAACAGCTTCTCAACTTCTTTGGGAAGCATTCAGCCACGCTGCAATTACAACGCGAAGACTACTCGTACATAAAAAGCCACCGTTGTCTACTGTCGGGTACACTTTCTTCATACACCTTTGTGAACTGGACTAACGTGGAGTGAATGGACTTGAAAGATTATCAATACAAGACACAAACTTCGTATCAAAAAGTGTAATGGAGTTCGAGGATGTAAGATCGAATTACGGTTTTATCGACCTTTAGCTCACGAAATTGACCACACTTTGAAATGGCGACGTGAGGATTCGAAACCGGATTATTTTGATTGAGAGTCAAAAAGTTCTAATAGCCAAGCTACCGCGCACCACGAGACGGAACTTCAGTATCCATTGCACAACACTGCCTGCACTGCCCACGAAATCAAAACCCATTTAAACTGTCATCTGAGAATAACCCACATTTTGTGAGAATTGCAGTAACGTATTTAGGGGGCATTGGCCTACGACCTCCGATTGGCAACCACTTCTTAATATTTCCCTATACTATAGCCTGTTGTGCCAATTAATGTTTGCATGACCATGCAAGTAATTGGTGACAAAGCATGCTTAATGTTTCCCTTTTTGAAATCATTGATACGTCCCTGGGAATGTACATATGTACGAGGATAAACATATATACCCACTACCATGCACCACCCCACGTGAAACAAATTATGTGTAGTTTCGTACATCCATATATTGAGACCACTGCGTCTTTTCGTGAAAGTAGTATAACAATTGCATCATCATTTTATGATTAATTCACGCATGACTCGTCCACTTATGGCGTCATATCCTGAGAAACTTGGCGACATGACATCAAGTGAGACGCCGTAACCTCGGCCCAAGTGCAGATTCCTTCCTCTCCGCAAACACGTTTCACCCGATCCTTTATTTGATTAATTACAGCTGATGTTAACACAGAAGCGCCTAACGCCATTTCCGTCACACAAAAAGCGTCTCATTACGATCGACTTCCGAAATCGGAAGCGAATATTCTGACTCAACCGCGTCGACTATGCGCGCGGAATGTGACAGGCCGGTGGCAGTTTTGATCAGCGACGGAAACATCCCGTGGAGCCTACACGAGACGAGACGAGACGGCTCTAGCTCCGATTACACAGATTCCGTGATGAGGCGCCACTGTCTGCCGCTCATACATGTTTAGCGTTGGCACTCTTGCTGGTTTCATTGTAACGAAAACGATAGGTTACCATGAAATTTACTCTCATGTCAAGACACCAATTTAACAAGAGAACATTTTAAAATATCTATACGATGCATTCGAATCACATCTTAGTTCAGTATATATTGACACAAGTCACACACAAAAAATCGAACTGAAATGTAAACGATAACTTGCTGAACATTCTTCAGGATAGTTCATTTCTATGCAAATTAATTCCTTTAAGCATATCTAATATGTGAATTTACCTTGTAGGGGCTTTCGTCGATGTGACACCCAACTGCTTCAGTACATGTGACGTATGACGTCATCGTACATGTGAAATAGTTCGTACTTCCCCTAGTCTCGGTTGGTTGGCTCATTTTGGTACACCCTAAGGACCAAGTGGAGCTAGAAGAACAAGGCGAACTGGTGTACCAAATACCATGGAAGAACTATGGTGCTGAGTATACCGGAGAGACGGGAAGATTGTTCAAAACGAGACTTGAGAAACAGATCAATGTCAACCATCAACAAATCCGCCCTCACAGACCACGCAGCAACAGAAAGTCATATCATAGACTGGGAGGAAGCGAAAATAGTGGACAAGGAACCAACAGAAGAACACGACACATAAAGAAGCCATATGGATCAGAAAGGCCAGGACACCAATCAACGGAGACGAGGGGAATTACGAACTATCTCACATATACGATGACGTCATACGTCACATGTACTGAAGAAGTTAGTGTGTCACATTGACGAAAGCCCCTCCAAGGTAAATCCACGTGTTGGATATGTTTAAAAGAACTAATTTGCATATAAGCGATAAATGTTCATATCCTACTGTCCCTCCATTAGCAATTTGGTAGTCCTCTTCCATCCTGTTTTGTTTCCCAATCTCTCTTTGTCAATATAATATCCTTCAGAGGCCTATATATTGTGCAAATCTTAGTCTGTTCCAAACTATTCATGTACCCGAATTGTTACATACATGTTCTTCCGACCAGGCCCTTAGCCAGGATTGTGAAAGTTTCCAATTTACCCGATCTCTTTTTTTATTTACCCGTTATGCTAATGAAGAAACCCGTTCCATATGCTTTTGTCAACTCACTGGCGTGCGAAAATGGTGAGGCTCTCTCTCTCTCTCTCTCTCTCTCTCTCTCTCTCTCTCTCTCTCTCTCTCTCTCTCTCTCTATATATATATATATATCAGGGGGCTGAGGCTCTCCAAAACCTCCAACTGCACCGCACCCCCGAAAACCCCCAACTACACCCCCTTGAGGTTAGCTTGCAACATACACTTCTGCATTCGTTTTCATACTTAATACAATGCCGTTTTATGACAACGCAAACACTGTTTGACCTTGTTATTACGAAAATACAACCACGTTATGGTCCAACATAAGATCATGGAATCTGACAAATAAAACTCCCGTTATCCAAAGCCCAAAAGATCCGTTATTTGAAAAAATAAAAACCCGTTGAGATTTTCAAAAAACCCGATGGTGTCGGTCGGGCCAAGGGCCTCCTTCCGACCCACTTGGTCGACGCCATTTGCAATTACTCCTCCCGAAATTCCAGTCACCTTCTTCTGTAATCTCTGTCACTCTTCTCTGTACCGTGGTCTACTTCCTCGTCACTTCCTGTCATGCCCCTGTGTACTTTCCCCATCTTGCAACTAAATGTGACAAAATATCTTTACTAAATATAGTATATATATATACATATATATATATACACTCACACATGCGAATATATAATAATACTATAGGCTTAAAACTGTTTAACCATCGTAGATATATATATATATATATACTATATTACACACCAAACACACCGACTTTTCAAAACAGTCAGCATCTGCTCTCTGGAAAATTAGTTAATATATAACTATATTTATAATTAGCTCCAAAATGTATGTATTCGTCAATTAGTCATACCCCCGACCGAAACGACGAGCGGCGAGTGGTACGCATCCATTCTGTGATCCCCGGCGTATTTAAAGTGGGCGGTTTGTTCATATTATTTCATTAATAAAAGGACATATAACGTTCTTAAGACTATACTAACTATGCTGAAGGTATATTGCCCGCCTAATTGTGTTTAGTAAGCCCGTAACAACAGTTGCAATTTGAACGTATGACCCCGGAGCGTGTTCAAATAGTACTTCCCGTTTCAAAACAAGCTTTATTGGCAATACGGCCGAGTCGGGCTGAGTTAACTGCAATAACCGTTGATGTTCAACGATGTCCTATTTTCTCACGTTCAACACAGCAGGCGCCCCGTTACAAATTACTATGCCCGCTAACTCAGGGTAGACGAGCTGACCGGCTCCATTTAAAGGTACGGATATAAACAGTTCGGAATATTGCAGTCAACGAAGAATTTACATGCAGTAACCAGTCCCCAGCTCTCTCGCGGGCTCGTTCGTCACGAGTTTCCCGCAGCCGGGTCAATGCCCGCGAAATTGCCGTCAGAGGGACGGTAGAAGCAATTACGCTATCTCCATCCCTAGATAAGCGCAGCCAGCAGGTCGGTCGAGGGGGCGGCGAACGGAATAGACGTACGATGTTTGGCAACACCTCGTACAGCAGGCGGGGTCATCTCAAACGTGTGACGCAACGGGTGGAAACACGGTCACTATAAAAAGGTAAG
Source organism: Paraescarpia echinospica (assembly GCA_020002185.1). NCBI lineage: Eukaryota > Metazoa > Annelida > Polychaeta > Sabellida > Siboglinidae > Paraescarpia > Paraescarpia echinospica. The sequence goes on along the minus strand of CM034534.1, from coordinate 8,935,085 downwards.
AGTTTATATTGCGCAGTATCTAGTCCTTAGGATGGCTCAAAGCGCTTTACACTTTACTCCCTGGCGACCTGTTTTATCGAACACCATCTCGACTTCTCTGGGAAGCATTCAGCCACGCTGCAATTAATGCGCGAAGACTATATTTGCACACATATATCCATCACTGTCTATAGCCAGGTACTCATTCTTACAGCTGAGTGAACTAACTTGCCCAAGGTTCGAAATGGCAGCACATAATTCGAACCAGGGTTCTCTCGACTCGCCCCACTGTCACTCTATCAGTTTATAGGCCTAACTGTCCAACCAGCTCATATTGTTCATCCAAGAGAACCTAGTTCCGAGTTGTTGGCGACATTTTGAACTGAGTATGGATGTCTGATGTTGTCGCAGCCGGAAATGAATGATGTCGTGACACGCAGGATTTCGGGTGTTGGTCTGTGATTGTGGGATGATACTCCACCTGTGCGAACGATTTACGGATTGCTTGATGCACTGGAAGCGATGTATGACGCCATTTCCGTTTAACTTCTCGTTTTACCACGGCACGAGTGAACGATCGGCAACACGACACTGCTGTGACGTAGTGGTGCGTGCCTCTCGATAATACTATTATGTTCAGTCAAAAGGTCAGCCCTTGTTTGTAAAAACAGACGGCACCGTGGTCACAGTCGACGATGCGACGTCACTGCGAAACGCAGTCTTGTCAATGCTTTTATACTTTCGGTACACGATCGACACATTCCACCCACAGGTGATGAGACAACAGCAGCGATGCTTTTTTAAGTTATGCCGTGTTTTTCTGATAATTTGTGGATCACACCACTGCCAACATAAACAAGGGTGTGACCGTCGTTATGATGGAAGTTGAATGTGTTAATTGATGTCAACCGACTCAAGTTAGTCGGCGAAACGTTAGCGAAAGAAAACTGTAATCCTACACTGACCTATCCGTCACGTGACCTGTTGCCTAGCAAAACCTCCGTCAAGCCATCAAAAATAGATGCCAGAACACATGGTGCGTTCCGTCGTATATTTTGTCAAAATTTCTGGATCCCGAAGAATTTTTTTGAGATGCCATGCCACGATAGTGATGTGATTCACCTATATTCCGTTATCAACATTGTTGGCAAAGCTTTACCATTGTCAAGCACATAATTGTGATTATGACGTAGGCAAACAGCGACATACTGGATAGGTCAATTATTTTAGTATTGTGTTGACATTCAATAAACAAATTAACGCAACACAAAGAAGTATTCAGTTTTATTGTATACTATCAGTTTAGAGATTAGTATGCCCACAACTAAACAACTTAAAAACAAAATGTATAACATGTATTGTTGTACACCTATACTAGATTTCCTAACTAAAATCAATTACTTACAACAGTAATGCTAACTAAACAGGCATGTATAAAATATAGCAGGTAATGCAAGTTATAGCAAGATAACAGGTTGCCATTCCATGAATACATAGATTTAAAATTATTTATGTTGGCAAAGTAAAAACAAATATAACAACTAAAAATATCATTATTACAAAGCGATTAACTCAGATTATTATTCAGGATTTAGCAGCCAATGGTATTTAGCAGCCAATGGTATTTAGCAGCCAATGGTAACGATAAAACCCCTCCTCCATAAAATAAAAGCAGTTATTATGAAGCACAAACAATCAATTCGTACGAAAAGGTGCTTGTTAAAACCAACATCTGACTAGAGAATAATCATTACGCACTGCCTGACTTACATCACAAGTATGACGAATCTAACTTTCACTTCTAATCACACAAACACTGACTGTCACAGTAGATACGCATTCTTCAACATCATTGTCTTTCAAAAAATAAAAAAAACATCTTCAAAATCATAGCAGCTAATCATCATTCTCCAACTTGACCATCTCATTTCCCTTCTAAATATTCACACTATAGCAGAAATTAGATATCACATTATCAAAAAAACAACATAGAAGCTAATTATTATTGTTCATACACTTTCTCGGGGTGTACAGTTGGGCAGTTTTCTTCCTGTAACATCTTCCCAAAGCTGTGGGTGGCTTAGGAGGATTAAACAACATTCACATGTGGAATTTACAGACGTTTTCTCGCGACCCGTGGAAGCTGTGTCCAGTCTATGGGCTGTTTGTCTTCCCTGACCAGGAACTCGTTGGCCTGTGAGAAATGTTTGCAGCCAAAGAAGCCGCGGTAGGCCGATAGAGGTGAGGGGTGTACCGCCTTCAACACGTAGTGTCTCTTCTACAAAGTCAAACACACCATGTAGGCACAGTGCAACCTTACTATTAAGGACACCTGTAAGACTGAATAAAAGTGGGGATGGTCTGAACCACGACGAAACATTACACGTTCTTTAACTTTGCGAACTTATAAGACCTTCCTGTATTTACAACCATTAAATCTAAATATCTGGAGTGAAGATACATTTAAGTCTTCAAGAATACTGCAAAAAGTGACACTTCACCACTTTGAAGTTTGTAACATCATTGTCGGCTAAACATTGTAAATCAAATTATGCAAACCTTATCGATGACAGCGCCTTTTTTCTGAGCGTACGACCCCCAAAGCATGAAAACGACGCCATGAAGGTTGCGATTGAGCCAGGTGATGACCGAGTCGGTGAACGTCTCCCAACCCTGGTCTTTGTGGGAGTTAGCCTGGTGGGCACGCACCGTCAACACCGCATTCAGGAGCAGTACGCCTGTGGCACCAGACACCAGAGTGAGGCTCAACAACACAAACTTAATCACAACTTCACTTATTAAATCATACATGTATTGTTTTTTATTCAATGTATTTTTAGCAGTGAATGCACTAGATATGGCACTAAAGGTTTGCTGATGTTCATTTTACTGTGATGCAAAAACATTTGCTTAGACTTTCAGCTTTCTGGTATTAATTTAACACCTTCTTTTTGGTACATATCTCATGATTTACCCACACTATGTTTAGGTATTATGGTGGATCGGAACAAAGATGAGAGTGCTACAGTGTATTAAACAAACAAGGCAACTAAGGATTACAAAATGTCATACATTCCGCCAGGTGGCATGACCATTCTGTTCATTGATACTTCATTCATTAGGTGTCGCCACTATCAGGTTGCATTTGTAATCACGTTGTACTATACGTAATTATTCTGAACACATTATTCTAGCTGCACCGAACCCTCAAACATTTAATTACTTGTATAAAGCAGGCTTGGAGGGATGTATATCAGGTAGCTGGAGGGATGTATATCAGGTAGCTGGAGGGATGTATATCAGGTAGCTGGAGGGATGTATATCAGGTAGCTGGAGGGATGTATATCAGGTAGCTGCGTTTCAGAATGTAGAAAAGATTTTTCTGAATATCCAGTAACCATATGAAAGCATGCCTCTAAGCAACAAGGATGCATAATTACGAGTCATTAAACAGCTTGTTTAAGATCACTAAATTTCAGTACTTTTCCCATTTTAAAACAGGATCTTTTACTCCTTTGAAACAGTCCAAACATAGAAACAAAACTAATCTGAGGTTTAGTGAACTATTTTATCATTTGGCCAGTGATAGAATCCATAATTTTTTCAAAACTACCCCACTTCACGTACCCTGCTGTGCCCAGCCGGTCAAGTTCCCGTGACCAGGGTGTCTGAACCCATCAATGTCTGTTGTTAGTTCTTTAAACATGTTCTCCAAACTGCAATACAGAAGACATTATTGAAATAAAATCAACATTTAAACAAACTTTTATCTTTGTAAATAAGTAATAAAAATATTATTCATACAGTGACGTCCAGACCTGGGTTCAATCTTGAATATGAATTGACCAACAAAATGCATCAATTTGAATTGAATTTGAATTGAATAAAACCAAAACAGATTGAATTTGAATTGAACTGAATCCCACAAAGTAAGATGAATTGAATGAATTGATCGAAACGGAATAAATTTACGACGTTTTTTCTATATAAATTGAGAAGTCTAAACTACAAAATATGTTAAATTGTAATGTTTTCGGGTGTCTTTTTGGTCAAAGACCAAAATAAAACAACCAACAGCAGAACTACCAGTATTTATATGCACAGAAGGATTTGTCACCAGACAAAACATGGGCTGCAATTCTTTGTCTAGGAGTTCTCTGCTCTCTCAGTCCCTATGTACCCCAGTTTTACTAGCAGCATAGAACCAAGCTGCTAAGTGCTAATTGGAATTACTGGTAATTGACCACCAGAGACCAAAATTATGGTTTGCAGAGGGGGTGAATTAGCATTTGCCAATGTCCAGAGTTCAGCAACCACTTTGTTCTTTAGGTACCATACAAGAAACTGGTGCAGGTTGTCTGACTTGACGATGGGTTATTACACAAACTATGACACAATACATTTGATATTTGATGTACATTTGATACACACATTGTTATAGTTTCTATACATTTGATACACACATTGTTATAGTTTCTATAATGAGGGTATAGAGCCACGAGTGGCTGATGTTCCCTCTCAATACATGTAATACATATGTAACTCCACGGTGCGCGTAGAATAATACATATGTAACTCCACGGTGCGCGTAGAATAATACATATGTAACTCCACGGTGCGCGTAGAATAATACATATGTAACTCCACGGTGCGCGTAGAATAATACATATGTAACTCCACGGTGCGCGTAGAATAATACATATGTAACTCCACGGTGCGCGTAGAATAATACATATGTAACTCCACGGTGCGCATAGAATAATACATATGTAACTCCACGGTGCGCGTAGAATAATACATATGTAACTCCACGGTGCGCGTAGAATAATACATATGTAACTCCACGGTGCGCGTAGAATAATTTAACAAAAAGAAAACAGATTGTGCAAATGAAGAAAAGAAATCAGTAACACAATCACAGCAATATTATTGTCATGAATACACACATTAGAATGCAACAATGAATGTTAATTATACAAGTCACTAATATTATTCACTGACAAAAATCTCTTGAGTTGACATTTAAACGTTGCAAGTGCCTAGGTACAATCCACTGTTGTTGTTAAATAGTTCCAGAGCTTAACACCTCGATGTCTAATGGTTTTATATAATACATTGGCTTTAGAAATCAGTACATGCAATAGCTCCGCATGACGTGTCCTATAATTGTGGAGTTCGTTATTTCTAATGAACATCCTTGTCACAACCAATGGAAACATATTGTTGACAATTTTATACGTGTACAGGATAACTGTGTATTCATAGATTTTTCTTATAGATAAAATCAAGAGCTTTGTGAAGAGTTGGTCAGTGTGGCTCTGTACGGAGCTGACATAATTAGACGAACTGCATACTTTTGTAATTTAATTAAGAAACGAAAATGTGTGTTTCAGGCTCCTCCCCACACTTCAATGCAATAAATTAGATACGGATACAAAAACGTTTAATATAAAGTCATAAGGGATGATCTACTCAACATTTATCTCTTGCTTTACTTTTAATTCCGACAGCTTTTCCTGTTTTACATTTTATGTAGTGTATATGAAAAAACCATGATAAATTAGAATCTATTATAATTCATAAGAACTTTGTGTTTCGACTTGAGTAATTTGCAGTCCACCAATAAAGATGCTGACTGGATAAGATACCTTTTTTATTTACTGACTTGAAAACAATAAAATGTGTTTTACTTATATTTAAAGAGAGATTATTACTGGTTAACCAAATAACTAATTTTTGCAGTTCTTGATTCATTAGTATCCAGCTCACTAAGGTTGTTACCATTCACAAAAACATTTGTATCATCTGCAGATATGATAGGGAAAAGGATATCTGATACATTAACAATGTCGTTAATACAAATTAAGAATAACAATGGCCCTATTATTGACCCCTGTGGAACCCCACAGCATATAGGCTGGGAGTTCGATTTTAATCTGTCAAATAAAACATACTGCCTACTATTGGACAAATAACTTTCCAGCCAGGCAAGTGTTTTTCCTCTAACACCATAATGTTCTAGTTTATTAAGTAATATTATATAATGAACTGTGTCAAAAACTTTACTGAAGTCAAGAAAGACTCCCATTACATAATTACCACTGTTTATAGCTGTAGCTATTTATCTACTACAGCAGTTGCTTAAGAGCCATGTTTTCAGAATGCTTCTTCCTAAATCCAAATTGATAATTATATAAAATGTTATGTTTGTTTATAAAAGTCATTAATCTGTTGTACATTAATCTTTCTAGAATTTTTGAGACGACTGGCAAAATCGATATTGGACGGTAATTGTTTACGATCGTCTTGTCACCTCCTTTGTATATCGGGATAACTTTTGCATTTTTCATGTCGTCTGGAAAAATACCTTTAGCTAGCGATAAGTTAACAAGGTGCTAAGGGACATAAGAAAGTATGATACGTTAATTTAACAATATGTGGAGTTATTAAGTCCCATCCTAGACTTGATATTTTGAGGTCTTTAATAATAGTTTCTACTTCATTTGCTTCAATAGGTGAAATAAATATTGCATGCCAGTTTCAATGTTTGATATAGATTGACGGGTCAATACCATTTGGGCTAATCTTTTCAGCCAGTGATGATCCAATATTAACATAACAGTTTTTTAAGTGTTCAGCAGTTACATTTTTATCGGTTGTTAGCTGATTGTTAATAATCATCTTCGGAGATTATACACGTCTCTTATTTTTATTAATTATTTGCTTAATGAGTTGCCATGATTTAAATAGATTTAATTGATTTTGCTTTAACAAGTGTTGATAGTGATTCCTTTCAGCTATTCTTAGAAATGAGTTGAGCTTGTTGCGATATACCTTATAGTTAGTTTCGTTTAGTAAGGATTGGTGATTTTTGTAGTAAACAAATAATTTGTTTTTAAATTTTATGGAGGTCTTCAAACTGTCTCAAAGCCATGGTTGTCTATTACTGTATTTTTATTTTATTTTTACTTCGGGAAAGCAGTTAGAATAATGCTTAGCAAACTCTGAATAGAAGGCAGCGTGTGCATTATTTGGGTCGTTAAGCTCAGAAGTAACAATAGACCAGTCAACATTAGATAGACTTGCTGTAAACCTTGCTATGTTCTGGTCGGCATAGAGCCTCTTAGTTATGTATTGTGGGTTTACATGTGTTGAACAACAATTATAGAAGACTGGAAAATTATCTGATATATCTGAATATAATATGCCAGTACAGGTTTCTGCACTATTAATAGTTAGATTTATTAATAAAAAATGTGTCAATAAGTGTGGCAGATGTAGCAGTTATTCTAGTTGGTTTGCTAATTAATGGAATATATGACATAGTATACATACATTTAAGAAATTCAGAGGTAGGTACATGTTTATAAACATTTAGTAGTTTGATATTGAAATCACCATGATATAACATTATCTTCATGAATAGTTTTTAAGATAGCATGGAAGACTGCCGTAAATACATTTATGTCTTTGTGTGGTGGTCTGTATAGAACTCCTATAATTACGTTCCTATTAAAAGTGTACTTTTGTCCAATTCGATTAACACACTCTATATCTGCATTACTTTTGTATAAATCTTCTCTAAAGATGTAAGAAGCGAATCTTTTATGCAGAGCTCTATGCCAACACCCTTTTTATTGTTCCTATAGTTATTCCCCATACGGTATCCTGTGATGCTATAAGCATTGACATTGCTTTCTTGGAGCCATGTTTCAGAAAATACAATTATCGAAAACGAGTGACTGATATTGACAAAATAATTTCTATATCGTTGATGGTGGTGAGGCAGACTTCTAATATTGACATGAACTGAACAATAGAAAAAATGTTATGTGTTACGCCAAGTTGGAGGCATGACTTATTAAATGCATCTTCAATATGATAATTACACTTATTCATGCTTCGAGTAAATTCACAATAATTTGTATCAGGATCAGTGTAAAATAGGATGTTTGTATGTGACTCACTGTTAATTTCAAATGGTATAAAAACTTTCTTTTCTAGTTCTTGGAATGAGAAAGAAATATTAATGTGTCAAATTTTCAGAGATGACGTCTACAAATTCACTGTCATTGTCGATGATTGTACAGAAAAAATACTGGACTGGACTTGATGCAACATAACCCTTTTCATAACACAAAGATTGCAGTACTTGGCACAAGGCCTGCTGAGCACTGTCTCGTCTGAGAACAAAGCAGGCATTTTATTATGGACTTCCTGGCTTGTGCTGGGACAGCTTGCGATAAGGGTGCCAACAAATGCTTATGGCCTAAACTAACCCATTAACCTGTAAGTGTAAGTGTTAATTAAACAAATTAATGGGCCACTGTTTGCCTTAGTGTATAATTACTGGGGCTTCATTGCACATCAATGTGCAGAAACTTAATAAGTCACAACAAAACAGCTATTTTTGCTGGTTTGAATTAGAATTGAATTAGATAAAATTAATTTAATTGATCCTTTTTTGTGAGTACATTGAACTGAATTCGACACATACCTCAGAAGGGCAGGATACACGTAGATAAAAAGGGTTGGACTCTCGATAAACTAAAAGGCTTCCTTGTCCACCTGCCATCTAGAGTTAATTCTCTGGGTGGCAATCTTGTTAAAGAACTGGGCTTTATCTTTGGTAAATACACATGAATTGGAATTGACAAGTGAATTGAACCCAGGTCTGGTGACGTCCATTACTAAGTTATTTATAATGTAATGGATGTAATCTAGTATTTTGCAGAATTTCATCACTGTTTCAAAAAGTTTAGAAGAGCAGCAATTTGCAAGAATGTGTAGTTCTACCAAAGTTATCCATGTCTGTACACAGTTGCAGTCAAACACTAAGATGTAGTTCCCCACACTGCCACCAGATTGCAGCACCTATTAGCCACAATAAAAATGTTCCAATGAAATACTGTATGTAAAAGTCAGTGCTTATTAAGCCGACTGTGAATATTAATATTAGTAAAAAAATTCCATCAACCGGATGGTGCGACAAACACACACATACTGTAGATGTTTTCTGGAAGTATTCGTAGCTGACTTTTAACGAAAGTTGAACAGTCTGTTGCAAAGTTGCACATGTTTCCTACGATTTGCAAATTACGTAAAATGTCCCTAATCCTTTCATGTATGGCTTATGTGAACAACTGCAGAAAGCACAAGTTGCGAGCAATTGCCTGGGGTGATCCCTAAAACAGTAAGAACCCTTGACCCACAAGGAATTTAGAAAAAGATTATAAATTTTCTTTCCAAGGGTTGTACATTAATCCCTGAAAGTCTGGTGCCACAGATGCAAATTGTCTAAAAGAAAAAGCGTTAATATAGCCATATACATATATTAGTTCAATCTTAGATAGATTCACATGCTATGGATCACAACGTAAACAGACCTGATTCAGGTTGGGATTAAAGAACAGAGGATACTTTTACAAAGTCAACTTTATGTTCTCGTTTCATACTGATAAACTAGTGAAACCACTCTCTCACCTTGGTGGTGGAGGAACGCCATCTTGCACACTGAAGCACAAACCTTCAAAGAACCACAGATGTGTTAACAAAGAATCACATTCATATTTTAAGTAAACATCATTGAATTAATGACTTCAATTAAAATGACATTTGCACTAGTATTGGACTGTTTCATATCAACACGCGAGCTCATACCTGGTACATGGACTTTACATAAAAACATAATAAAATATTAAAACATTACATTGAGTTCGATAACATGTATATAAGCAGATATTGATTCACGTTCTTACTGGTCAAAACATTTAAACTTACACAAATATGGTATAGAGTGCACATGTTTTTTTTAAATCCACAAAAATATTAATATATGATGCAAATAAAAAAAAAACTGGATACTTTAGAGGTTTATAATATAAAGTAAATAAAAACATTATAATCTAAAGATAATTTATGTAACATGACAAACTAAAGTTCAAGGATTCTTTAACAACAAAACATTACTGATTACAAGATGATGAATGATTTTGTGGAATGGAAAAGAAGCAAACTGACCATGGGCTTGTTTTGGGCCATGATATGGATCCTGGCCCAAGATGACAACCTTCACCTTGAGAATGAAAGTAACAAAATAAATAAGTAACAGTCAATAACCAGTAGAGTTGGCAATCACCTGCCCATCTGTTATAACTTGTTAGCAACATTGTTGTGTGATTAAATGCTATATACAAATTGCAACCGACTTAATTTACATGGAATCATGTTTCTGTTATTGTGTCCAAATTACCATCCCAAAGGATCTATTGGAGCATCTAATCAGTGTTTTCCTGAGAAAAATGATGGGCAAGGTGCTAGGGGGTCCGGAGATTTTTTTTAAACTAGCTTAAAAATGGTGCATTCTGAGGTATGTTTTAACCTTTACTCCTGAATATAGAGGTTAAGATATAAAACAACAAGACACTATTCGTAAATGTAGCAATCATTCAAAGATTTATAAAAGTAAGTAATCATGATTGTTACATCGTGGTGAGGTGTGGTTTCCACTTTACCACTGGTACTTGGTTATGATGACGTTTTTTTGTCCTAACCCTAGGCCTTGTCACCACACTGACATAGTCAGTAAAAAGTAAAAGGTAAGTTCTTATATAGCACAGTATCCAGTCCTAAGGACTGCTCAAAGCGCTTTACACTTTACTCCCTGGCAAACCTGTTCAGTTGAACACCATCTCGACTTCTCTGGGAAGCATCCAGTGGTATCATCTTAAGACTCTTTCATCATCACCTTTAAATTATTATAATATTATGGTAAATTGGTGGTTTATGTTCCAAAGATTATAGGTCTAGCCCAAGTTATTGAAAACCCATTTGTATACACGGTTTTGGCAATAGGCGTCTTTTATGAGATGTGAACTTTGGTGGTTTATATTCGTAAGTACTTCACTCAAATCAACTTTCCCAAAAGTTTGTTTGCACAACTTTGTCGGAATGTATATTATATATTTAGCAAAAAAATATCTTATGAATCACATTCCTAATTTTGCTATAAAAAACGTCATAGAACATTAGTTGAATAGACTAGTGGGCACTTGTGTAGAATCCGGACCCACCTCGATTTCGTCGTTATAACTTGAGTTTTGCCTAAGTTTGATACTAGTGAGATAGTTACATCATTCAACATTATCCTAGGCATAATTACCTTTAAGAATATTGCGTCTGCACAGTTCTCCCATCACCATCATAAACCAAAACACAGTTACCATTTGGGCGCCATGTTACATGAATGTCTATATTTCTAGGATGTAGAAAATCTGCAAGGTGTCACCATTGGAGACACCGGGGATCTGGTGGGAATATTCCGTGATTGGACAACTGACAAGTTAATTCCAAGAGGTAAATCCTAACCGGCCCTAAGCGACGAAAAGACGACTAAACAATGTTGCTACAAATCTGCGATTTTGCAGGAATATAAGTGACTTTGTGGTGTCATTTTGTGCCGCTTGCCGAAAGAACGAAAAAAATGGGCGTACGAAATAACTACGAGGTGGCAATTTCAGCATATCTTGGGCGAGATGGCAAAGAAAATCGGCGAGGCAGCCCACCTCGCTTGTCATATACCACGAGAAACACTGACATATAATACAGCTACGGATAACTGATTTGTTTTACACTTGTTGAAGGAAATATTCATTAAATTGTTGCAACAAACAAGCTGACACAAAATATTAAATGGCTAAAGCAGAACTGGCTAACTCACTTCTCTAATTGGACACATCCGGGTCCACGAGAAGACGTCCTGCACTGGGGGAAAAACTGTATGTTTCTTTCTGTCATTGTCCACAAATTTACTGAGCTGAAACAGTAGAAATATGACTCCATACCATTGTTAATGTACAACTGTAGCACATAATAACAATAATAATAATAACAATAATCTTTATTGATACATAATGTTAAGTATATCACAGATGTAGCAGTAATATGAAACATGTATACATTACGTATCAAATCCACCTAAGACAAACATTGCTTTTATAAATATATCCTTAAAACATGTTTATGAGAAAATATATTCGTTTACACTAACATATTTGATTACATGTATATACAATTATATATGAATGTTGGAAATGTTTATTAAAAATTTAGTTACTAAATGGGCAGCATAACAAAACGTTAGCATTTGGTCAAGTAGATTTATGAATAACAAATATTATATTAGAGCTTAATTAATTATTTATAGATAGTAGATACCTTACCATAAAACTGCTAGAAGGGAAATCATGATAAACTATAATATAAGTGTCTTGTCACAAAACAGGCTGTCTCCTTATTTCCGGGATTTTTAAGTCCTTTAATTCCCTAACCTACCTTTTGAAAGTAGGGTTTAGAGAATTCCGTTTCCAGAGCCTTCAACCATGATGGTCCACTATTTACAACTACTCCCGATGTCTGTCCCTTAATCAGCTTCAACTTGGCGTTTAGTCGTTTCGCCTCAATATCCGACTTCTGCTCAGGGCTCAGTGGTGCCACCTGGTGATGGTTTTCTTCAACAGAAACTGGCGATTCGATTCTAGTTTTCTTTGATGGTGGACTCATCTGCAAAACAAAGATTCAAGTTATGAACGACCATAAAATTATATACCAGCATATTTTACAGTACGGAGAGCCTAAATATATTTTTAACATTTACACACTATTTTTAGTACGCACGTATTTTGTCCATGTGAAAAGTGCCTGTCTCATCTATGATTACATTTATGGTATAGTCTACAATACGTGTCTCTAGTCTGGACTATACTTGTACCATTTTGTCATTTCTACTGTGGAATCTAACTATAGTAAGGTCACCCTCAGGACTGGGCAAGACCAGAATGGCAAGGTGACCATGCATATTGGGAAGATTATTTTTTGATATTCTCTGCTGTCTGTTGCAGTAATAATTTGGGACTATTCTAGGGTGACCTTAATTGTGAGGTGGCTGCATTACATACTGAAGTTCCACTGTATTGCGACTGCGTGAACTTGAAGCCTGAAGGTGGCTATCTTATCAAGGGGACTGGTGCTATATATATATATATATTATATCCCCTAATCATGTTGACAAGATCGAAATTATTAGCCGTGTCTGCTTTTTATACTGGTAACTAGGCACTCCCATGCCATGGCACAGGGTGAGGGAGACGTGGATCCAGTCCAGGCCAGCCAGGGGAACGGGATGGCCTGCATCTCATTGATTCAGCATTATCATTATGATTAGCCATTGGGATTGCCTTGGCCCATTGCTATTCTGTTGGTAAGCCACTGGCCACTGCGCTGGGATGCAGTTCGTGGATTCTGGTGAGCAACAAGGTCAAGGGGGTGTGCAAGAGGACAACAAAACACAGCCTCCACCCACCACCCAATAATAAACTACACTGCTGGATACCGCCCCTGTTGGATTTAGTCTTAGATCCTGTGATTGTGAGCGCTGGAGCTGGACTGCTGTCATTCTCATTGTCACTGTCTCAATTTGGGATGTAAAAGAACCACCGAGGACGACAAGCACCCTGGCAGTGACCACCCTCAGTGCCAGCATAGAAAGGTCGGCTTGGCGCTAATGTTCTGAAAAAGGCTGACTAGTTGAATGATACCTCATAAGATCGTAACATTGTAACCACACAATATACAGACTAGTCAGTTAACAGAACGTTGCCGAGTGCTGGAAACAACTAGAACACTGTCACTGTCACAGTGTCAGTGTCAGTCAGTGTCACCTGCTGAACATTTCCAACTTCACTGTCATCTTGGCTTCTCTTCGAGGCGGCTGCCGTGAAAAACGACGATATCTTCGCTTGACCAAGCATCTCGACTTGCGGTCTTCGGGTGCTGAAGCCGTTGACAAATCGAAGAACACCGCAACGACAACCACCAAAATTGACAGTCGCCTGTCGCACCGACAGCAACAACAAACACGTGGTCGACATTTCGCGCGAAATGTTTGACCCAGTTATTTGACCAATGGGAAGGCTGTTTACATTTGTTCTTGTTTACTTCACTATAATAATTCACTTGTTGGATAAGTTGCAATATCCGTGTTATATACGTATGTATATATTATGTAAATGTAGCAGACCTTTAGTTAGCTGAAATACAGTGACAACAAATCAGAGAAATTGATACGCAGAGATAGTTGCGAGACGACCCAAACGCGCCTCCCGCCTACTTTTCTCCACTCCAGTGACAGCGACCAAATGCAAGAGTATCACTGTCAGGAACCAAAATAAATGTTTTGTTACATATATTCATCTGGGTTTTGGTTAGCCCATAGAAACATCATGTGGTAGTGGTACTGGTGCTTTCAAGCGTGAAGTTTACACGAGAGCGATACTTACGAGAGATGTCTAGTCCATCTGCTGCAAACGATGGGGACGCCATTGGAACGCCTGTCTTGGCAGGAAAGCAAGTCGGTTTGAGTTTCAATTTGATAGCATTAAACGATGGTTATTAAGGCATTGTTGGAATAATTGGTAGCTGACCTATAGTACACGGTAGTATTGCACAAAGAGTCTTGATATATAAAATCTATATTAATATTTAAATACTAACTTTGCAATAGCTATAGGCCCTATTAAAATTTGTATTATATTTCTAACTGCATGTATGTCTGTACCGTAGTCTACGGCGGTGTAGTGTAAGTGTAACACTAACGGTTTAACTGTAAGACTAATGTAACTGTAAGTACATCTCCTCCTGAGGCTGCGGTCCCGCGTGGGGGCACTACCCTTACATGTGGGTGGGTGGGTGTGCAGTGCAGCTGAAAGACACATACCCCATCCCTTGATAATTTAAGGGCATCCAATACCAAAAAATATACCCATTTAAGTAAGTATTTTATTCACATAAACATCTATAGTATAGGTGTGTGTGTATTCCGATTAGTGCTGGTTCGATACCAGAATTCTTCGATATCGATCGATACCCGAATTTTGTTCGATACTCGATACTTACGTTGTAAGTCTAATTCATATACAGTATAGATCCCAATAGAAACACACTATCCATCTAGACTAATGGCATAGACGCACACACTGTTTTTCATTAGGGAAACATGTATAAAAGTAGATTTGTCATTAATTAATGCATGCTAGACATAACTGATGGCAATACTGTTGCTAGCGCCACCTTGCAAGCTGCTTGATATGTCATTCATACTGTGCGTGTGTGCCTTTAGCTGCAACATGTTGCATTCTTATCATGTGTCAATGTTGCATCAGTCAGTTTGGTAGATGTGCACTGCTGTGTGTTTGAAAAAGTGTTGCCTGGTACCACTTTTGAGAAACAAATAGTCGTGCACCAAAGTCTTAGCACACGCTCTGAGCGTCTATTGGGAACTATAGTAGTCTATACGGTACACCTATTCAATTTTCAACTTAACCATTGGTACATACTAATTGATATAGTTATGCAAACAATGATTAATATACAATTTTCATTTTATTTCAATAATTAAATAACAGTTGTAAATTGTAATTGTTTAATTCTAATTTATTAATGTTGTAAAAGTAATTGTAATGTAACATTAAAACAATACAGTATTACAGACAATACTCAATAGCAATAGCTAGAATACCTAGTAATAGTAAATAAATAAAACTGGTAGTCACATCGCGTACGTCACTTCTTGACGCTGTCGTCGCGGCCCGCAGTAGACTCTGCAACCAATGGCGATTCACTTCGACTGTAACTACTACTAAATGTCCATTGCTTGGTTTCTGACGAAAATGTTGATGGAACACGTCGTTCTCGTTGACGTTGTTACTGTAGTGTAGTGTTAGTGTTACCACGACTTCCTTAAATCATCATGTTTTGGTAGTCTCTTGGATGATGGACAGTGACATGTTTCGTCAAATTCGATGTATTTCCCCCACTAGTTTGGGGGAGCGTTTCTGGCATAGTAGACACTCTACAGTGTTTCCGTATTTGTTAAACAAAAACTGCCAAACTGGCGATGTGCGTTTTGACATTTTGTCGTTCATCTTGGTTGAGCGAGTGCGGCAAACGGTGGCACCATCAAACAGCGAAACATAGCGCCACCAAACGGAACCTGGGTAAACGAATCTAGTGTGTCGCGCTTGAATAATTATTTATATTATTATTATTATATTAAACTACATTCATGAATACTAATGCGTGCAAAAAACACTCTATACAATTACTCGAATGTTGTGTGTTTTTGATAGGCTGTAGAGTGGGCAAGGTAAAGTGGTGAAGCAAACGGTAGTGCCACCCAACGTCGTAACGAGGCTTGAATAATCGAGGCTAAGCTGAGATCGTACTAAAATCATTATTTATATACATACTTTTTTGGAAACTGACTCCACAATAAAGCTTTATAAAACCACAGATGTTACATTTTATTATGTTTTTTTGAAAAAGAACCACGCCTAAGCGGCCTAATACATACAACATAGTCAACCCTGTCAAGTTAGGAAGCGATGCCCGCAGCGGAGTAGCCGTACTTTCCGTACATCCGGCCGTAACTTCGTCTTCCAAAACGATGTTACGTCTTCGCAGGTATCGAAGGTATCGAACTGTGGCCGTTCGATACCAAAATATTGAAGTATCGCGATACCACGAAGTATCGGTATCGAACTTTCACAAGTATCGCGATACTTCGATATATCGAATATCGAACCAGCACTAATTCCGATACATAAATGCACATTGCACCTAACTTCCTCGAAATGATACCCTTGTCTAGAGATTTTCTGTATAATGTTGGCCCCTGTTCAACTAGGGACATGTGAAAAACAGACCCTTGATCTAGGGAACCTTGCTAAAAAAACGACCCTTGAAGTCAGCACATCCACAGTACATACTGCTAATATAGGCAGTGCCCCCCCGGGGCTGCTAGTATAGGCAGTGCCCCACCTGGACTGCGGTCCACTTGCCTCTTTCTATATTCATATGACATATGCTTCCTAGGACCATTGACCTCTGAACTACCAATTGGCGATGTATTTCAGAAAACACAGTGGTCATGATATACATTTAATAAAATTCTGGATGAATCAAAATTTAGCATATTGTGTAGTCCATGAATATTTTTCATTTCAGATGAGCTTAAGTCTGCGTGAGAGGTTGAAACGGTCTGGTAGATGCTACAAGTCACCGGTCACATCAAAACGTTTGTGCCAATCAAGGATAGAGTCTTCCGAAATGTGTCAAAGTGCATCCTCATCATCTGTGTATAGAGAGAATTATGTAGTTGATGACACGACTCCAGACGCTGCAATAACTACAATCTCAAATGCTAAATGTAACGTCGTTGAAGCAGACCAAGCGGGTGGGAACATACGAGATAAGATTATCTTAAATATACCCACAGATCCAGGCATACAAGATATAACCGGTGAAAATATGATACCGGATACAGCAGTATGTTTATACAATAACCCAAAATCTGCCGCTTTGTGCGAAATGTCAACCCCAAAACAGTGCCGCAATTTATGTGAAAATTTTATAAATCCACATCTCGATGTATCTCCACGTAAAGCGAGGAAATCTACCAATGAGGAGAGGAATGATGCATACAACACACCATGCAGGAAGAAACATGGTGAGTGTGACGTTGACAGAGATCTGACCAGTACACCGGTCAGATCCACTGACCAGACTGCTTCGGACATGACCATGCAGAGTTTAAAGAAACGTAAGATGGAGAGTCTGGAAAAAATCGCGAGAGAGGAAGAGATGCTGAGGAAGCTGAAGATGGTGAAGATGTATCGAACCAAGGTCGGTGCTAGTCATAAGAGTTTAATTAAGTACTTCAAAATTGCATTCTGAGATCGTTCATTTTAAAATAAAAATCCAGTGAATCAACAGGCCCTATGCACTATATCATTTTCCTCAACTTCATATAAACGTTTTCACAAAATTGTATACAATTTTAAGATAAATAGGCACAAGACAACATTATATCCATGTGCTATGTTTATTATTCTAGACATGGCTGCCAGTAATTTTGCAAAATCATAACATAAAATGCCAAAGCTATATATGGTAGCAAGTATGATCAGATATCAGGTAAGTATATATTATTTGTTATATATTTTCTAAAAAACACTTAAAATGGTAGTTTTACTCAGAATGCAACTTTAAATACTTTTGACCCCCAAATTCGCAATTACAGTGGATGATATCCTGATTACGGTCGATGTACATGTTTGTTGCACGATACATGTCTTCAGTAGATAGAGCAGCAGACGTTTAACCGAGGCATCAGTTCTGGGTTTCTATCTTCTTCCTGTTTTGTACCTTGGGCAAGTTCATTCACTCAATCACGTTGCTCCAGTTTACTCCGCTATATGAATAAGTACCTGGCTATAGACAGTAGTGGATATTTGTGTACAAATCATCTTCGTGCAGTAATTGAGGCATGTCTGAATGCTTCCCAGAAAAGTTGAGACGGAGTCTGATTGAAAAGGTCTGCCGCTGTATAATTTTCATTTACATGTACACTAGCACGATTATATTATATATCTGTAGACTGCCGTAATCACTGTATGTATTCGGACACCTAAAAATAATTAAAATTCTCACCTATCCGAAAACATAAGTTACAGAAAATAAATTCACAGACATGCTACAAGTCCGAATATTTATGAACACGAATGAAACCTGACATTGTGTCTTATTTTACTACCTGTACTGTTAATAGTGCTCTATAAAACATCACTGGTGAGAAGGTATGCTTTATAAAAGATCATTAATAATTGAAGTTCGATTACATTGGAACAAAGAAAACTATATTTAAGGTGGTATCCAAAGACATTTATAGGTACACGAAGCAAACAAAATTGTAGATTTTTAGTGTCTCTGGAGTACAGTCATTACTGGACCCAGCATTTTGACACCTCCATTGTTTACATGAAACCAATTGAATTCCGACCTGTTGCTTTCAGAATAACCTCACAGAGCTGCAGCGTCTCATTGACTTGTGGAGGTGCGTGAGTCAAAGAGCACTAGAGCAGCTCCTGGAGCAGACTCAAGAGCCCGGAGCAACTCTGAGCTCACTCATTGACCACCTCCAACTGAGGCATGACCTCATCGGATACAGCGTGGAGGATGAGTCGTTTGTTTGAATGTGGCACACTCGCATGAGGCTGTCATCTCATGTGAACCAGGGGGGGCGTTTCAGTAACATTCTTGTGAATTCTAACAAAAATGTGTGTACTGAAAATGATGTTCCAATGATTGTTTTATACAAAACATTATCAATGAGAGTAACTGTTCAATGTTGTGCAATCTTTGTTATTTATGTCGGATACAAATACTTTACTGTGTCTCTATGTAGTGCCACCTGACACATATCAAACTAAGGACTTAGTTGCTTTGATTTTACCTTAGAAACTTTCAAGTTACGCCTCCAGTAGATGGGTATTTTGATGTATTCATGCAGACTCTTGTGTAAGAATATACTCATGACCTTCTTGCCCATGCTTTCAAGTTTCAGTTTTTTTGGTAAACTCGTGTTATACAATATAAACTGTGTTCTAACATACTGACCAACGAAATATGTTTTAACAAAGCAGAAACAACCGTTTAATTTAACAGTTCGGTGTTTAACTTTGATGCATATGTCCATCTCATTAGTGAAGCCTTCAAAAGCAGTGCACTGTTATATAAACAAACTGTTTTCCTCCAGAAACAAATTTGGGCAGTCGGCATGTTACAATAGATCAGAACAGTTTATACTGTAAAACATGTTTTTATGATAAGAACCAACGGACAACCTCCCTCTAATGCACTAGTTGTGAACAATTCATTTTCAGTTTGACACAGCAAAGTTACTGAAATAAATCTTTATTATAAAATACATGCATGACACTAAACTGTGGACAGGATACACATAACTATACATTATATGTCCACACACATACTGTACAGATATAATTACTAAAACATGTTTACTGCATGAGACAAGTACCACGTGTTGTCTTTGGAAAGCAGCATTTCAAGTACGTGAAGGTGTTTCAAACAAGTTTGCATTTTCAAGTACTATTGTAAACTGAGTCAAATATAAATATACAATTGCTGCAAACTAACGTGTTGTGACGCAGTCATCTCAACAACACTGTTGAATCAGGATACACCCGCAAACATGGTGTATAAAAAAGCAAGGTGGCGATTGTACCTACTCGAGCAAGCCACCTATAGCTGTACACCCAAACAGCGAAACAAATATCACGAAATATGCATTTACAAATAAACTGTTTTCTAAACAAATATGACCCTCCGCCATGAAATGACTCACTGCACCAAATTTAGTTGTTGGTGCAATCTGTGAAAGAGAAATGCTTTCCAGTAACATCGACGATATGGTACCTTTAAATTATGTAGTTTTTAATTAGATACTTTAAGAAAAACCCGTTCTACACTACTTGAAAAGCAAACTTTGTGTACTTGCAGAATAAATAGTTTATATATTAAATCGGTAGCAACAGGTAGTCGCAAAATCCACCTCAACTTTGTTTTCGGCCTCCGCCTGTATCTTGAAACAAGAGTTAATGCAATGAGATTCATTTCATTATGGAGGGTCACAAATAGTGAACACGTGAGAATGAGACAATTAAAAACAACACCGCTGTGAAAGTGAAACTGTTCATTGTGGTGCTAGTGACACAGTCCTGTCTAGACTAGGTAGGCAGGGACCTGTATCAAGGAAGAGTTCGTCTGCTGACTGTAGTAAGATGTCGTCCAACGAAGGCATGTCTACTTCATCCACTGGCTCCACCAGCGAACCCTGTCTTATGGCGTCATCTGGGAACACACAGTATCAGGGGAATGATCAATAATAATATAGAGCCCCATCTAAATAATTGTTCTGGGGCGCTTTACGATGATTACAAATAAATTAATAACAAAACCATACATATTTTATAATACTAATGTGTTAAAATATACAATAATTAGTGTTAAATTAATAAAATCAACTGCATTGTCTTTAAAAATAAATCAATACAGGCTATTAAAATAATTGGTTAACACTAGCGCATTGGCGCACTGTGAGCGGTAGTTGATTCCATGCTCTTGAAGCTGCACGAGAATGCTCGTTCGCCGACAAATATGGAGGTGCGAACCCATGAAAGCATTTGAAGGAGAGAAAAGTACAGTCTTGAAAGTAATGCGACTCTTCACAGGAAGCCAGTGCAGCTCCAAGAGCATGGGCGCCAAGGATCAAATCAGTCCTTGGAACAAGTAATAGTTAGGAGATTCATGTGCCAAAAGTTAAAAAAGTATAGTGTTGTGCATTGTTTCAAACCACCACCCACCCACCCACCACTATGCAGTGGGGGACTTTTGAGTGATCCAAAATGACTTACACCATTGACCTTACGTAACAGTTACATTTATTATAAACATGTATACCCCATATTTTATAGTTTCAGCCTCACTATATAAACGATAAACACTGTTTTGACACCGGACATTTACAATATAATTTTATTATAAGTACAATAATACAAAAAAGTTGACTGTTGTACACAACTGAACTAGAGAAACTAAATTGCACTTATGAATTTGTATAAAAAAAGTACCATTGGTAGTTAAATAAATATGGGGAGTTGCAGTGAAATAAGAATATAAAAATTATCAACATAAAATATTAATAAATATATCATAACTTTAAATTCCTGCCTTTGACAATTGAATAAAGTTACCTAAACGATACTGGCATGCTTAAGAATGTTAGCCAAGTTATGTTTTATATAAAAATTATAATTATACTGTAATTAACTTTTTATAATTAAGGTTCCAAACTTGCAATATGTTATTTTGAAAAACTACATTGCTATCATCGACTGATGGAAAGTGGCAAAATGATTTTGAGTACATTTCAATGATTACAATCATCCCCGATATACTTACTCCACAAGAGTGTGTCAAGGTCGTCGTCAGAGTCGTTGTCACTTGGTATGTCCCAAAGGTGGCGTGGGGGGTCGGTGTGAGTGGGGAAGATGGGGTGAAGGCCACTGGGCCGCCAGTCCCGCAGCTGCTGCAGGTACGTAGTTGGTCTCTCTGCGGCCGGCCACAGGTCCTCAAACGTGTCTAGATAGAAACACGCTTACAGTTTAATTGTCCATCTCAAATGTGTCTACATACAAACACAGTTTAAACGTCCATCTCAAATGTGTCTACACAGAAACATACATACAGTTTATGTGTCCACATCAAATGTGTCTATATAGAAACATACATAGTTTAATTGTCCATCTCAAATGTGTCTACGTATAAACACACGTACAGTTCAAGTGTCCACCTATCCTAGATTATCCAGGCGCCGTGAGGTGGCAGCATCCGATCACTAGGCCTAGAATATTAATACCTTTTTAATGTTTGCCAGGGGTTTCCAGTTTACCTCAAATCAGAGTAGAGATGCTGATTGGTTCTCGGGGTTAAAATAACAAAATTAAATTAGAGTAATTTGTAGAAGTTAAAGGAAATAAAAATAAGGCATTAGCTAAAATCCTTTTTCCATGTGTACACAAAGTTTAACATTGTATGTAACATTTGACAACATTAAACAAGTACAGAAAAATTCATTTGTAGCATAAATTCGATTTTAAGCCCGTCTGTGAAGCGATTCCTGTGGAAAATAAAATTTTAATGAGCTAGGCGATCACATGGTATCGTGACGTCACTTATGACACACACTCGCATCAGGCCGACCCTTTCCATGCATTCAGAGCATGTTTACAAGGATAGCTTTTGGGTCGAAACGAGCGTCAGAATGAGTTATTGTGCAATATTCCGACGTAATACAAACACTAGTCATCATAGAGGAATAAGCAGTTATCTTACGGTTCCACATGAATCGAATTTTATTCAAAACAGCGAATGGGACTACAAGTCGACTAGGTTTTGCCGAGCTTGGGCTCGTTTTCAGAATAATTATCGATTATACATCACCTAATCAAATTCTTCCAGAATAAGAAGGAAAAAAAACAATAATATGTATGCATGTGTGTAGTGTGAGCAAGCTTACATGCTTATTGAGTTTGTCGTTTAGGCACTGTTTTGTACTGTATCAAGTTGACAGGTGGTTGTCGGTTCTTAATTTTGCATACATATATAGCAATTTTGCCTGGTGCATGTTACTTGATAGTTTTGTAAAAAATAAAGTTTAACATACTTGGCAAATCCTTGTGAACTGGGTGTACTAAGCTTTTATTTGACAATATCAGGAATGTTATTTAATAAAAGTAGTAAATTATGCCTAAGGCATTTCTTAGCAAATTCATATTTAATTTTATAAGTGTATATTTTATTCTTGACTCTTGTATCATGATTATGTACCTCATAGTTAAACATTATCCTCCAGTTTTGTAAATAAACTGGTATGTCATTGTGTAAATATTTATAGTAAAATTTTAATTGTTGTAATTTAAGAATGTCATCTACTTTGAGTTTTTTGTGAAGTGGTTCTGTGTGGGAAGTATAATTACTTAAGGTAATAATTCTCAGGGCTTTTTTTTAAGTTTTATTATTCTATTTGATTGAAAGCCCCACGCCATGATGCAATAATTAATGTGTGGCACTATTAAAGAATTATATAATATTATTTTAATATGAAGAGGTAACACATGGTTCAATTTATTTAAAATGCAATTTTTTTAGAACAAGCATTTGATATTTTTTCTGTGCTTTTTCCAGTTTATATTTGTATCTATAATTAAACCCAAAAAATTAAATTCTTTGACTTGTTCAATATTTACATTGTCTATCTTCAGAGTAAGTGTCTGTATATTTTTCTTTGCTTTTTGAAATGTCATGTATTTCGATTTTCCTGTGGTTAATACTTGATTTGTTAATAAAGTTAAAGATTTGGTTAGTGCAGGTTCAAACATTTTTAGCAGTTTGGTAGAGAGACCATCACATCCACAGCTATTTTTGTTGGGTAGATTAATTATTGTTCTCTTTATGGTATCTTCTTCAACATATTTAAATATAAAATTACAGTTTACTATTTTATTTAGATAATATGAATGATCATGAATGCCTTTATATTTAATATCATTAGCCAAATTACTACCTATATTGGTAAATAATGTATTGAATTTATTTGCAATTTCTAATTTGTCTGCCACAATAGAATCGGATTCTTTAAAATATTTTGGAAATGATTTATTAATTTTATGTTTAGACAGGATTTAATTTATAGTTTTCCAAGTGTTTTTATATCAAATTTAAATTGATTAAAACATTTGTCAAAATATGATTGCTTTGCGAAAACTTCTTTTCAAAATACTATTGTATGTTTTTAGATTAATCAATAATACGCCATATTCAGAAGATTCAGGGTTTGTGATTTTTAATTGTTTGTAAAGTTTGTCTCTGTATCGTATCGAGGTTAGCAAGCCTTGAGTTATCCATGTCGATTTTTTATGTTTATATTTATTAAATTTAACTAATTTGCTAGTCATATATTTATTTTTAGCTTGATTTATTTAATTGATGATGTTTTATCAATAAGTGTACCTGTACATGTTGTGAACCTTGTAGGAAGAGTGATTTGGGGGAAGAGACTAAATGAAGTTAACATGTCAAAGTATGTGCTACAGTGTTGTTGCTCGTTTATTTTTAGCATATTTATATTGTAGTCCCCTGCAAGAATAAGGTTGTTGTTTTGATGATGTTGCACAGATGACAGGACCATTGTAAATTCATTTATAAATTCGTTATAGTTTTCAGTTAAAGGCCTTGGTGGTCGGTATATATTTCCTATAGTGACTGTCTGCGATAAGCCTCCTCCATTTACTTGTATTATTTGTCCCTCCCATTGTTCATACATATTTAATTTCATCTTTACTTCATAATCAAAGTGTTTATATATATATTAATAATCCCCCTTTGGTGCTGCAACTTTTTCCTTGTGATATACAGTCATATCCATTTAATTGAATTAGTGATAAGGCATCATTATCAGATAACCAGCTCTCTTGGAGACATATGCTAAATTTAAGGAAGACAAGTCATTTACAAATGCCTCGAGCTCACTAAACTTTGCATTAATGGACTGTATATTTGAGCTTAGGATACTGAAATGTTTATTATTGTTTTGAACTAACAAATTAAATTTTTCAAAATCATAATATGACGATCGGCGTATTGTTGGCAATTCATTAGTTTCATCAACAGTATTACTAATGTTTAGAATATTATTTAGACAATTATTTGTAATACCACCTGTAAATTGGAGAAAAGTTTCGTCAGTTATCATTTCAGTGTATTTTAAATCAGCATATTTTCAATGTGCAGTAATGTTTCAGTAAGAGTGTGTGCCTTTAGTGTTTGAGTTACTAGATTTTGTTTAATAATATTTGTATTTTGTTCATGTAAAGCTAAAGCAGTGCATGATAAGTAGCTACTTAGTGTCAGAAATAGAAAAAAAACAGATTATGTTTATAAAGAAATTAAGAAAAAAAAGGCGATGTAATAGAAAAAAGTCAGGACCATTTGACAAGATGGCCCGAGAAAAAGAAAACAACTTAAGAATAAAACTACTTCTAGTGGTAGGTGCTAATGCATTTTACTGCATTCTAACCAACACATTTCCAACATATATAAATGCAAAAAGGTTATTATATTATAACAAATAAAAAAGTCATGTGTGGAAAAGCAAACAGATATTGTATCCAGCTACAGAAAGTAACGTGTATAATCTCATAATATCACTAGAATATCGATATATGAAGCAGGAGTTGTACAATTTATCATAACAACTTAAATTTCACATATATAATTACAATATATTACCGTACAATATATTTACAATTAATAAAATATGTATCCATTACATTATATTTGTTTGGATATTGCACAATAACTCATTCTGACGCTCGTTTCGACCCAAAAACTATACTTGTAAACATGCTCTGAATGCATGGAAAGGGTCGGCCTGATGCGAGTTTGAGTCATAAGTGACATCACATCTCGGCATCCCAAAAATATGCAATTCGAAAATGTCCGGATGCACAGCATAAAATGTGGAATTTCTAATTCATTGATTTTTTGGCTTGGTGGACGTGGAAATAGATAGCAGGATGTAATATAACATGAATTCAAGCAATAGATGTTTTTATTCCCTTTAATATAACGATCTAAAACTATTAAAAATTTAACTTGGATTGAAACATGTCACACCCAAAAGAAACCAAGAATAAACTTTTCATATTTACTTTTATACCATATCTGCATTTCAATCACATGCATAATCACCGGGTGCATGGCAGCTCTCGTGGCTGACAACTATTTCATATCGGCGTTGTCTTGCTTATATTCGAGCAGAACGAAAAAAGACTAGGTGTGAATAAACATAATACAAATACCAAACAAGAACTACTTGAACTAAAGAAAATGCTACTGATGTCGCGCACGATGGCCGGACTGCTAACTAATATACCATGTAGTTGCCAAAGTACAATCAAGACAAACTGATCTCGGTGGCTAAGTTGATAGCGCATCGAACAACTATTTTTAGGATTCTCCGTTCGGAACCCTTAGAGTACTCTAAATTTTGGTTTATGTTCATATTATTTAAAAGATACTTTTTATTTTGTATAACACCATTTAAGCACTATTTCATTTCAATTTTCATTATCGAACATATATAAACATCCTGGATTATAGACTTGCTAAATGGTAATGAGCAGTCAAAAGGTGTCTTCAGAACCAGACTCTCTTCCTGGCGAAGTCACGCAGCCGGGCGAGAGTCGGTTAATTGAGACTAGTGTCCACCTCAAATGTGTCTACATAGAAACACACAGAGTTTAAGTTTCCATCTTGTTTCAAATTAATTTCACAAAAAAGAAACCTACCTAGAATTTTCTACGACATGCTAGTTCTTTGTGCATATTTTGTGTTGATGAAATTATTAGATTCAAACAAACTATAAAATGAGTTTCAAGCTGACAGGTTCGAAAATGTCCGAAAACAGTTACAAGACTTGAGTCGGAAAACATCTGGCCAGTCTCGTCAAATTCATGTGAATGTGTGCTTGTAGTGATCAAAACCATTAGATGATTAAAAAGTATGTATTTATTAATAAACAGACTGTGCAGTATACTTAAACTATTCACACACTACGCAATGGACACGTGATGAGGAAGCAACTTTAAGTGTCCATCTCAAATGTGTTTACATAGACACATAATACATTATAAGGTATTTATACCTCAGTGATGCACAGAGGGTGTCTATAATTTTTACCAATTTTATTTCACACCAATGTAGAAAACTGAACTAAATTTTGAAGTTAACTATTTACGGTGTTAAGTAAATGTTGCCATCTGTAATTCTACATCCAAGGGGGAAGCCAACAGTAAGCCAATGAATACTAAGAAGTAAGAACAGTTTAGAAAGAAATGACGGTACCAGCACCCGTGTACAAACCTAGCACAGTGTCACATGGAAACATGTTCTCCTTTTCCTCCACCAGCATCGTCCCTTTCTGTGGCTTCACACTAGGTAGCAGCAGTTTCAGGTGATGTTTCGTTTTCTGCAGAGAACACATCAGCTTCGTTGAATGGAATAACTGTACAATCATGTGACTCATAACAAAGTTTGGTATGTATGCCTAGCATTTATCTAACACCTGCTGACGATATGCTGACTCAAATGCACAGACGGTTAACAAAATATTATGAGTTTCAGCCATTTTTCACTCTACATATCAGCTCTGTAACTTATTGGTTGGTCACTTGTTCTCCACAAGTGCTGCGCCATGATATGTTAATACAGATAGAATGGTGTCAATCAGTGAACATGATATGTTAATACAGATAGAATGGTGTCAATCAGTGAACATGATATGTTAATACAGATAGAATGGTGTCAATCAGTGAACATGATATGTTAATACAGATAGAATGGTGTCAATCAGTGAACATGCTACGTACAGGTTTTGTAACATTATTTCACAACATGCATACTTCAGGTTTGTAGACGACATAATATAGATGATACCCATGAACAATAACTTAGCAGGAAACGAAAAATACTAGTAATTGACATTTATTAATTTAGTAACAAATCGACACCTCCGCTAGTGGAAAACCACACAATTATAAATGTATAAAATTACAGAGGCTTCACCTGCTTATCTTTTTGTTTTGTCTTTGTGTGTTTGGAGACTGGCGATGGAGGCCTCAGGAGAATCTTGCTTCCCAGGATGGGCTTTGTTGCTGGACCCTTAGCCTGCTTAAACCCCCCGGGTTTCACAGGGGTGGGGCCGGTAGCCTTGATGGCATTCCAGTTGCCAAGAGCCTTCCGCGGTGTTGGTGCTGCAATGCTTTGGTTCACCTGGAAGAGTTTCCCCACTGGAACAAACAGTATTATAATATATACAAATGACATAATAAATAACAACTACAGTCAGGGATGGCTTAAAACTAACTGTCGGTTATTCGGTTAATTAGAAAAGCTCAATGCATTTACATAATTTACAATACGTAAAAATCAATATTAGTTATGACCAGGGGACCATTTCAATAACATTGTTATGAGCTTATAAGTCTGATTTTACTCTCTAAAGTCGATCTCGCTTGTCATTAGTGATCTTGGCAACACAAGGACACTGTCACACGAAAATAGTGTCCTCTACGATTTTACAGCATATTGTTGGCTTATAAATGAAAGAGTGCAGGACTTAAATTTAACAATGTCTAGATTCCGTTTAAAGATGGATTTCTGTATGTGTTCATCACCTGGTCCGGATTCTGGTCCCGTGGACCTTGCAGCAAACACCAGGGGCGTGTTCTCCTTGTCCGTGAACATGTCTGCAGTCTTACTGCTCTCGCGACACTCACACTGATCTGTCAACAAAGATCGCTACATGCTGTAAATAGATTAAATGGTGGATAATTCTATTAGCGACATCATCTTATCAATTTTAATCATGCATCTTACAAATGTTTTAATAACATTCATTAAAAGAAGTACAACTCCTGCCCCTGGCCAATTTATTCTGGATTTTATCTGGAAATTAACGAGTATGCCTAAGGCTACGACTAAATCATTAAGCCCTAACCTAACGGTTAAAAAAGATTTAACTATTTGTGTTTGTTCCTGGCAAACTATTTTTAAACTTTGGTTTGAATAATAAACACCTATTGACCTTCTACCATAGAAAAAGTCTGTCTTTAACTTTCATAGTTGTCAGATATGATGCTTGTTAGTGTTACAAATGCAATGTCTTCTTTCTTTGAATGGAAAGTTATATTAGTTTTATAGATCGAGTGAATAAGAATAGTGTTTATGCAGTCGCTTTACTGAGCCTGAGGGCAGCACTCAAAGCTATATCACTAGGCGTATATTTTGTAACAACAAAATAGTGTTTATATAAAATCACGAATGAATTTTTAAAAGTATTTTGTTTTGACATACACTAATGCCATTGCAATTACTTGGTTTTATTTTATATTAATACTAGGTGACACAAAATACTTTCAAAAACGGATTTTCTGCATATATGGTGTCCAAGGAGAGGTGGCAACATGGACTGAAGCCTTCATAATGGGAAGAGACAAAGGGTAGCTGTAAATGGAAAACTGTCAGAATGGCCAGAAGTCACAAGTGGCATACCTCAGGGAAGCATCCTTGCCCCTATTCTACTCCAACGACCAACCAGATGGTATAAACAGTGGACTTAAGATTTTTGCTGATGATACCGAAGTATACCGAGATGTCAGGAGTGAAATGGACAAAAGGATATTACAAGAAGACATCAACAAACTAACATCGTGGTCAGAGAAATGGCAGCTGCACTTCAAATTAAATCCAACAAAATGCAAACATCTGTCATACTAAAACATGACACCACATATTCAAACAGAGACAAACACACAGTGGAGTTGGCTACGTTCGGAGTGCATGATGGCTTTAGCTGACAGGTAGTTTTTTGGACTGGCTGACACAGAAACAACTACCAGGGTAGTCCTGATATTGTTTTACTAGTCCTTAAAAATAAATTTGCCGGGTACCATCATATTGTTGTGTCATATATATTATATGAGACAGTTTTGACACATAGTAAAAGTAGCTTTATTTCATAAAGAAAGCAAGCCGTTTCTCATTTCAATTAAATGTTCAACTAAATTTTGTATCATTAATATAAAGAAATACATGTGATTTGGTAGATCCAATTGCAAAGATATCACAAGAAATGACTAGTTTAATTAGGGATACCACTTGCTAAAATAATCATCTGATGCAGGAGTAATGCAACTGTGATGGGATAACGCATAATTATGTCAGTAACCTGCGCATGTATTTTTGTCCATGTTGCTCATCATTTATGGTCGCTAGGCAGTGGCACTACCTATGCTAACCAGATGTAAACAGCCGCCATTTACATGCTCTGCATTCAGCACGTTTCGACGGTCGTACAGAATTTTTAGCTGCGTGTAATAAAATGCTACCTTATTTTTTTGTTTCCATCACAACACCCAACTAGCATGTACACAGCGTAAATGAATTCACATAATCACAGCTAGTCTGATGGGACTGCTCTTCTAAACATGGACTAGTCCGGTCACTGAAACAATACACGTGCAGGACAATCGGACTGGCCTTATTATGCAGCCTGCTTCATTGCCTGCTAATTTTGCATGGTTTCATTGATCTTACTTTGATAATAGCTCAGGTGTTCCTAAGCTATAGCAGCTGAGAGCAAACATATCAAAAGGAAATCAAATAATTATTGAGTCATTGTTGTTATGCACATTTTATGTAAAGAAATTGCGGTTCAGACTAATATCATAGAGCTGTGGAACAACATGAATCTACTGTGAGCAGATCAGGTTCTAAACACATTATACATAGTATTTGGTTATTAAATTAAAGTAACTAACAAACTAAAAAGTAGCATAACATTTTAGATTAAACTAGTTTGTTACAAATATAATTATTTAGTAATAACTATACTCAAGAATTATACAAGCACATAATTTTACGTCGTTACACGACACTTCGGGATGTGATAGAGTTCTTTGTTTCCCAAATATGGCAAAGTTCTTATTTTATAAATTTGTCGTCCAAAAATTGTATAATTGGTTACGGAGATGGTTATGGACATAAACAACCCCTGCAAAAATGTACCAAAGTCAAAAGAGGGAAGAAGACAATAAATACAATAAAATTACACAAACACTGACAAAGGGAGGAATAGTAGTAGTCTCTCGTCAGCCGAGGAAGACATTTTTAGAATCGTTGTTTATCAAACAAAGATTAAAAACTGTGTATACAACAGTTCATAAATAATCTACATTGATGTACCATTATTACACATCTGTTACAACCAAGATTTTGTCGCCGAAGCAGTAACCTTGCCGAAGTGATAAATTCTATGACTTATGAAGTGATCAAAACACCACCGACGCAACCAAACATTTACCCTGACATAACACATTACACATATGTAGACTGTAGTGCCGTCGAAGAGACCAAATTCGCATAGACGTTCAAGAATTTCCCGCCGAAGCGACCAATTTTGCGCCGACGAGACGACCAAAAGGTAAAACCCGGCCAACAAGACCACACATTTCGCCGCCTCGTCCAAGAAATCCGCGCCGACGTGGTAACACCTCATAAACCTGCACTGCACACACAAAACTGCACCCTCCTACACTGACAACAGCCGTCAACTTAATGACGTTGTTCACTTTAAATACGAAGAAGAACGCAGTCGACGCGACCCATCAACAGTCTCAAACTCAAAGTCTGTGACTGTGTCCAAAACTGAAAAAGGACTTCTTCGTGATCACCACAGGCACAAACTGCACCCGAGGCCACAGTAATAAAATTACACAAGACACCAAGCAGACTTGACATAAGAAAACACTCCTTCTCTCAATGCATCTTCCAAGACTCGAACAACCTTCCTCAACAAACAGTAAATGCTAAAAACAATTACAAACATCTTCGCCAGGCCCAAGCCTAGGACAAGCGGTTTACCGGCCAAGCCCAAGACTTGAGGCTGAGCCTCTCAAGCTCAAGTTGAACTTGAGGCTTGAACAAACTAAACGATACGGAGATGGACAGATTTAAATTGTTAAAAGTTCAAAATCACGATAAGCCAAAAACAAAAAAATGCATAAAGGCGGGTGCACACGAGGCAGTTAAACCTTACTTTTAAACCCGAAGATCGAAGCAAGTTATCGAGGCAAGTGATTAAGTGTTCTTCCACAGCATATCAAAATTGTTTTGAAGCTCGCGCTCTCGTCCGTCCAATTAGCGATGTCGTACTATATCACGTGGCTTATCACCGTACTGCCTTCCAATACCGTATAGTTGTTCTTAACTTTTAAAACGCCCCTTGTCTATCTCTTCTTTATGTTAGGCAACCACCATCCGTTGAGCAGATCGAGTCTGCTCGGAGATTTTGCTGCACTTTGGAGGGCTGCTGTGCTTAATAAAATGATAGTTGATGCGCTAGGGATTAAACGAAAAATAAATTAATAAATACATTTAAAAATACAAATTTATAATCGAATAAGTTATTTTTTTAATATGTATAAAAACAGTCAGCAAAAGGCCCCGAGTCACAAGAGAAGTGGGAAAAAGTGGGTGATGTGTCAACTACTTGGAGTATCCAGCTAGACCAATCCGGCTGCCGCAGCGGTCACCGGGGTTAAATCTCGACCGGCACAGCTCCAGCTTTCAATTACCCACTTTCGTCAACACATCAGAATTTGAGGAGAGTGCAGGCCCTGGTCTCAAAGGAGGCAGGAGCAGGAGCTTTGGTGTTTTCATGAGGAAGGCTGTTCCACTCTGGTATGGTTCTTGAGAAGAATGTCTTCTGTCTGTAGGCAGTCCGGTGATATGGGATGTTATAGGTGAGATCATTGGTGTATCGGGTATTTCTTCTTGGGTGATCAGTTGGTGTTGGTGCGTGTTTTGACTCGATGTGTATGATTCCGTGGTGGAACTTATAGGTGTTGAGTCGTGCTTTC
The DNA here is from genome assembly GCA_020002185.1 of Paraescarpia echinospica. NCBI lineage: Eukaryota > Metazoa > Annelida > Polychaeta > Sabellida > Siboglinidae > Paraescarpia > Paraescarpia echinospica. The sequence continues at coordinate 8,902,149 of CM034534.1, read as the reverse complement.
TTTCTCCGCTGTTCGACAGTTGGCCATCGCAGTTTTTGTAACATGGTGTCCACACATGCTGTTTTTCGGTAGTCTTGTTTCACCCATCTGGCTGCCCATCTTTGTACTTTCTCTAGTGCTTTGATGTTGGTTGCAGTGAAAGGGTCCCATACACTGATACAGTACTGGCATACTCCAGCACAGGTCGGACAAATGCCTTGTATGCAGCTTCTTTTAACCTCTTGTTGGTCATCTTGATGTTTCGCCTGAGGAAGCCCAAGTTCTTATTGTCTTTGTTGCATACGTCTGTGATGTGGGAGTCCCAGCGGAAGTCAGAGGTGAACTTGACTCCAAGGTATTTTGCCTCCGTGACTGTGCTTAGAGTATATCTGTGGATGTGATATTGTGTAGCCAGAACTGTGCTTTTCATTCCCGCAATTCTTCTTACTCATTTGGAACATATATTAATGCACACCAACGCTACCGTGGATATCAGGACCAGGCAGCATGGGGGATAATTTTGGCAATCTCGCTACGTCAATTAAAATCGACATCTATTGGCCAGGTTGATAATTACTTACATCAGCACGGTTAATGGAGGATTCTAGTTATAGAAATTTGCAATGAAAACAAGTCTGTGTTTTGCCACATTTATTTCAGTCTATAAATATTACATGCGAAGAATGCACATTACGGATGCCACAAGTTTTAACACTCTAGTATGCACAACAGCATAAATTTCCCTAGGACAAATAAAATTAAAAATAGTTTGCGACAAACCACAAACACATACTTGCAGAATTGCATATTTCCCATCACAGAATGCAAAGCCTACCTATTACCTTCCATTTAATACACACACACAATGTATTAACTATAATATCTAACTGGTGTTGCCAGTGTAAAAGTATTCACAAAATGCTCCCTCAAAACCCAGAGTATAATACTAGACAAGACTAAAAAAAACATTGATATGGACCATAGTAATTATCTAAATGTGCAGATTCTAAAAAATTTAAGTTGTAGATAGAGAATGAAAGAATTTTAACTGGACAGAAAATTGAGCAATGATGAATGGGTACAGAAAACGGAAACAATACAGATAATTATCAAAGACAAACAAAATTATATTACAAAGACATCTTGATTAATACAGAAATTGCAAAATTGGAAAGAGGATTATTTTATATGTAGGCAGGAATAGCAGACTGGAAAATAACACAAAAGAAACCCTGCAGACAATTAAGAAGGTAAGAGTATAGCAAACATACTTCATCAAGCAAAGCCAACATAAATAATACAATACGTACATGCGAGTCCACCACTTTGTGGCAAGGTAACCTACACAGTTTATGCAAACAACAATCTCAAAACAACAGTGGCATAATTTGCCAGTCACATGTCACAACCTTGGATTTCCTGGTTTGGCATGAAGATTTTAACAGGGTAACAATCTTCAGGTGTCTCGTATGCCAAAATAACGATGTATACAGCTTGTGTTCATGTAATCGGCTCTATAAATATACAGCACAGCTACTAGAATCTACCTGTGGCTTACTAAATTGATACATTTCACTAATTAACAGTTCTTGTGACCACAGTTTCAAGACAACATTTAATGTTGCAGCATTCATACGAACAGTCCTCAATTCTGGTAAACTTAAATCCCCAAATTAGGTAGCACCACGCTACAATAGTGATTTTCCCACATGATCAACAGTGAACATTCCAGATGGTGTAGATATAGCATAGCTCAAACTTCCTTGTCGTCTGGGACAAATGCATTAACCATCAGGCGAATCTATTCTTACTGGTTGTTCATGGGAATTGTCACCATTAGCATCCGTGGTGATCATTCACATCTTGGATAACCAACAATTATTACTATTTGTAATTTATTGTATGTTGGTTGATTATGCACGAGTAGGTTCTCAACGTTTGTTTTCCATTGAGCAAGTGAACTACTGTATGGACAAGGGAAGTCCTTATTCTACCTATCCTTTGAACAATTAGATAATCACACTTAATTAATTTCGATCCCTGCATATCCAACAATGTGCCAAGCAATGCACCACACGGATTAGAGCAAACACTAAGAGCTTTCAACTGAATTCGTCGTTGTTAACAGAACCTGCTGAGTCATTCATTATCGTTTAGATCTTCGGGTCGTCGCCGATGTTAACAACGGCGTCTTGGATAGCATTGGCAACGTAGTCAATGTTCTTCATTGTGAGTGCACACATGTTGATGCGGCCTGACTTGAGCAGATAAATGTGATACTCCTTCACAAGGTGCGCCACTTGACGAGCTGAAACACAACACACAAAACATGACATCAGACATTGTAATTGTGTAGTATAATTAACCTATCCGTCACGTGACATGGTGCCTAACAAAACCTCTGTCAAGCCATCAGAAAACATGCAAAAATTTGATTGTGACGTAGGCAGACTGCATCAGTTATTATTTCAATAACAGATACGCATAGCATACGTTTTCAGGTTTTAAATACCAGATGTAACCGGACAAGTGTTTCATTAGTAATTAACGTAAATGTCGTATTGACCTGAAATGTGGTTCTGATCCAAGAAGTTTTGGCTAACGGACATGTACACAGGCTACCAGATATTTCAACCAGCTAGAATTTTGGAGTTAGTTCTCCCACTGACTGGGTTTATGCTGCTGCATTCTGTACTGTCTTAAGGTAGACCAACCCCAAACAGAGGAAGGAAGCTAAATGATAAGGTAATTTTGCTATATTGGAAACCAAGCTAAGAGTCACATAAAGACAAAAAGGTTGGTCAATCTCAACATCAGTAAGCAGTATTCAAGATGTCAACAGGTGATATTCCAGACACCAATGGTGGATGTGCAACATCACAAAGGTAAGTTTTTTTCTAACACTACGAGGGAGCATACTCAAGAGTTGGAGGCACAACACAAAAAGCCCTAGTTCCAATGTTGATATTATAGTGCTAAGGACTACTTGAAACATTTCACACTTCACCCTGTGGCATTCCAACACCATCTATACTTCCCTGGGAAGTATTCATTCAAACCTAATGCTACTCAAAAGGGTGAGGGGGTAGCCCTAATTAACGCATGTGCATACAGAGGGAGCGATATAATTTTCCAGTATGTAAATAATAAAAAAATTGTTGATCAAATTCATAAGTAGTTGTGCTACATACGGTTGAGTCCGGTGTAGCTGAACATGCCAGTCTGGCGCACGATGTGGTCCCAGTTGCCAGGTACACCGAGGGCCCTCAACTTGTCATGGAGCTGCTGTCTCATCAACAGGATGCGGTCTGCCATTGTCTTGACGTTCTCCTTCCTGGAGGAAACCACAACTTTATTATTTACAAATTATGAAAATAATTTGAAGTGAAATGTGGCAAACTAATCAATGTTATTGGGTAGTAAAATATCTGAACATCAGCAGTGAATTTTGTTATCAAAAATTGACTTTTGACTGCCCTGGTTCCACTTTTAGATAAAACACTCATTCAACTTTTAAGAAGGAATTTAAAGTTTTGTCTGCATTGTGAAGAAAATACATGAGAACATAAAAAGGTGTGAGTAATAATGACGCAAAGACTGAGAAACAGACAGACAGAGAAAGACAGACATACAGAAAGAGACAGACAGAGGAGATAGGCACACAATTGGACAGAGAGACAGAACAAGAGAGAGAAACAGACAGACAGACAGGGAGAGAGGGAAGGGAGAGACTGACCGACCAACAACAAATGGACGGAAGGAGACAGCAAGATCGTACCATTCAGCAAAGAGGGCGGGGTTGTTGAGCACCGTGGAGACGACCCTGCACCCATGGGCCGGCGAGTTAGACCAGGTGGTTCGCACAATCATCATCATCTGTGAGCGCACTTTGAGCACACTCTCGGGGTCCTTGGTGACAAAGCACAGGTTGCCCACTCTCTCATCTGAAGGCAGGCAGTGTCACAGAAATTATGTACCATGCAACTATCAGCATTGGTAATGAACAATAAGGTGGGGATCAGAATTAATTAGCACTTTTTACTATTGCAGAAGCTATTGCTATCAGAAGTTTAATCATTTTTTGTAATATTAGACTACCCTTTTCACACTTTATCACACTTTTCATTAAACAAACATATGCATTTGAAGTACAATACTAAATTCTAAAAACCCTCCACCATGAAATGTCTCTTACTGCCCCATCCATTTTCTAATTATTGGCACCATGTGAAAGAGAAATGAATTCTTTCCAGTGACACCCATGATATAATGCCACTCTAAACATGTGCAGTTATATAGTTTTTAACTTGCTACTTAAGGAAAAAGCAGTTAAGAGACATCATATTCAAAGAGTATTACAATATTCACATATTCTCGTGAAGGTACTGTACATCAAAGGCATATCCCTGCAGACGGTTATCAGTAAAATATATTAATAGAACCGATAGAAAGTTTGCATAATAATTTTTTTAAATCCCAAAATCTACCAGACAAACTCTCGGTGTCATTTTCAGCTTGAATCTCAAAGCAAGCATTGGCACAATGACAAATTTCATGGTAAAGGTCATATCTGTGTTATGGATACTTACTGTAGAGGCCAAAGTTCTTGGAGAACGACTGAGCACCAAACACCTCGAAGCCTTCACTGATAAAGTAGCGGATAGCCCAAGGGTCCTTTTCCAGAATACCAGAGGAGAACCCTTGATATGCGCAGTCGAAGAACGGGAAGATTTTCTTCTCCTGCAAGGACAAACCACATGTAGTTATGCTGCCAGCCAATTTTAATTTTGTAATCCCAAAACACTTCACAATTAAAATGTTTCACCCAAGAAACATTCAAATGTTATACAAAACATTAAAACAGTAAATACCAGTTATAGCAAGGACAAGCAACACTAACAAAAAGTTCCTGGAATTTTGTCATGACCAGCCTGGTTTCTGCAATCAAGACAACAAGTGGGACAAAGTACAACTGATTCAACAAACTTCCTGCTAATACTTATATGGTATTACCACCCCTTGATAGGATTACCATAATGACTATGTGTTCGGACACAGTATGTTTTCGGACACCCTAAAAATCTTCAAAATGTACTTTTACGTACTGCATGTTTTCGGACACCAACTATTTTTACATTTCCATGTACATACAGAACGCAACGACTGTATGTTTTCGAACACCAGAATTAATTTTTTTTTTCTGTATGTTTTCAGATAGCTGAGAATTTAATTATTTGTAGGTGTCTGAATATATAATCATTATGGTATTCCAGGTACTGCAACACCCGGCTTCTGTAAGACGTCTGTGATGGTGGAGTTCTTACCCGAATGACCTGGGCTAGTTGCTTCCACTCATCCTGACTGGGATCAATGCCGGTCGGGTTGTGGGCACACATGTGGAGGACCACGGCAGACTTCTCCGGGGCATTCTACAACACAACAACACGTGGTTAAGTACGTCAATTTCGCCGTACGTCAAACGTCTCCGTACTAATATCTCGCGCTAGCGGCCTATATTTACCACTGAAACAGCGAAACCGATTTGCGGTGAAGGGATCACTCAGTGGTGAAAACTTTGCCAAATGAAAACTTGTTTTTGACAAACTCGGCTATGAATAACCAGGTTCATAAAAATACATGTGATTAATAATATAACATGGAACATTTGCATGGTAAGCTACAGAAATAAAAATCAACGTTACGTACCTTGCATAACAATAAAGTCCGTACATAATGTGACTATTTGCACTAGCGTGTATTCGTATAAAATCGTAAGGACTACACTCAAAACAATGTTTCGAACAATTTGTTTGCACAAATGTGATTCAATTATTATGGTAGAAATTTAGAATATTACTATCTGATGGAAGAGTTTGTCCAGGTTTGTTGTTAAAACGATGTTTTCCTATTATGTCCGGCAAAATTCAGGACCTCCAGTATACAGTAAACAGCGCTGATGTACAAGAAGTGACTTGCACGTCATTCTAAACTTGTACTTTTAGGCGTTCAGCATGCAAATATCACCCAGTAAACAATACATTTTGTCAAAGGATAGACACTTTTCTATTTAATTCTAAAAACATAATAGTCAGATAACACAACATAACGTACGTTCACTAATATATAAGTCATCTGACATGATTTGATGGTAAACATACACAATTAAAGTTTTTGGTTTCGACTTATGGTTTATTTTTGCCAAGCAAATGTAAATGTGATTACAATACCAACAACCAAACACCTCCTTTTTGTAATGATCTTATTGACCAATTTGTAATGGTGTCATATGCACCAGTCAAAGCCAGTAGATGTTGCAACGAGCTGTGTAGCACTTCTTCTTAAAACTGGTGATCAATGGGATCGGCTCTTCAGCACTAAAGCGGTTAAACTTACTGCAACTGATGATGATCAGCAGAACCAGTCAAGAAATAACAGTATCAACAGTCAAAAATACTTAACAGAAACCTGCTAAGAAAATACCTCCTCTTCCAGTATTTTCAGGACAACTGTGTAAAATACTTATTTTCCAAAATGATTTAAACGTATTTTGTATCTCACGTATAGGTGAATGTCTCGGTGGTATTTTGTGAAATTTGGCTATTGGTGGGTTCAACAGAATTTTCTCTTTTTTGATGTCACTGATAATGCCATCTACAAATATGTCACTGAATGTATGGATTTTTTAATGGGTTTTTGAATTTTGAATAGTTTCACATTATTGCATTTTTCAGCTTACTCTGAGGTCTTCGACCATGCCATCGACGTCAAACTTCCTGGCCGCGGCGTCCCAGTACCTGTATTCTTTGATGTTATAGCCAAGTGCCTTTGCAATGTTCTTGTGATTGCCTGCAGCAAACGCACACACATCATGAACTAGCACATCTGTTTACAATATTCGTACTCTGGGAAATAAATTAATAAAACTACCAGTGAGGCAAACGATGTTGAATGTAATTAGTGTTTATACAGCGAATCACAAGCAAAAAGGTAAATAAAGTAAGTTCTTATATAGCGCAGTATCCTGTCCTTAGGACTGCTCAAAGCACTTTACACTTTACTCTCTGGCAGACCTGTTCAATGAAACATGCATCATTGTAACCGCCCGAATACATTGTTGGCATAACCACATAACTATATACAATGTGCCCCAAAGCAAGGTTTATAAAAATGTTAAGATTTTTGTATATGCCTCTTCAGCAATATTCTTTAAACTAAGCCTACCAATATACCGGTACGCCATGTTCTATCCTGAGGTGAAGGCTTCAATCCCGCAGTGAATACCATGTTTAGCCAATCACAGAATAGCTAGCATAAACGTGTTGGCACGGGCTCATTCTTCACCTTTAAAAACGTCATCAAGTATGAGTTTCATTGCACAGAATATTTTTTTTTTTTATAAAATCTAGATTTATTTTGGGTACGTATCTGTACCCTAGAATTATTTTTAGGTACATAATTTTACCCTTTTACTCTGCTGGCAGAAACACTGGGCATGAGGTTGTACCTTGTCTTCCGCTACCAATCTAACAGAACAGCAGATATAACTGACAGTGATGAAACAACAAGTATACTTACCCCATGTAGGAGAGGAGACATAGATTGTTTCAAACCCCAGTCTACTTCTGAGGAAGTCCATGCCAATGCGCAGAGCCCCTGTGCCACCTATGGCTTGTACAGAGTCACACTGAGGCAGACGAACACAATATATCAAATTACCCCTTTGCAAAATGTGTGCAGCGGTAATTGTACAAGGTGGTGGCGTAGTAGCGCAAATAATTGGATGAGGCGGCCTTGAGGCTGTTATGTGTACTAATGTGTCACAATTGTGTATATTAACAATGGAATGATCAATTTCCATAGAAGCCATGTTGGTTTTATTTGAGAGCGGCTGACATTTACAAGTTCTGCCTGTTTGGTCACAAGCTTCCCGAAAACAGGACGGTGCTACATACACATAGAAGACAGTTTCCTGGAGTATTAGTAAATTATGTTTTTTTATGTAGATTTTGCAGTTTTTGCAATAGCGCAGGTTACCTAAAACGTCCCCAACTGACAGGCGGCCATTGGATCAAACACAGAAAGTATGCATAGCAGCGTAAGATTATGAACAATAAATTTATGTCCGTCTAATGTGCAATAAAACTGCAAAGAACCTTATCCAACGAAATTTTGAAAAAACCATTAATTTTCTTCCGAAGGGTCGTAAATATATCCCTGAAAGTTTGGCACCAAAGACGCAAATTGCCTAGGAGAACAATGTTAACGTACCCACAGACACTGATAAGCGCTAGCTCGATTGTAGGAAGTTAAATGTCCCTACCCTGCTGGCAAGGATGGCGGGACTTTGTTCCCCCAGGAGCAGACGAATGGAGGCAGTGCGGAAGTCAGGGTTGCCAGCGACAGGCAAATACTCATGGTTGAGTGTCTGGTCTGAAGCCATCTGTGACTCCACAGTGCGCACCACCGGCAGAACCCACGGCTTGCCTTCATCTGTACGGTAGGCTACAAACATGACATCATGGTTACGCTGGGTAGTTCTATAGATAATATTCATACAACTGGCAGAACCCAGGGCCTGCCTTCATCTGTATGATAGGATACAAACATAACACAATGGTCCGTTCTATAGACAGTGTTTGAAATAGCACTTGTCCGTGACAAGTGATTTTTGGCCCGGACGAGTAAAATGACTCTACATGGTTTTGCGGTGGACAAATGAAAATTTACATTAAATAGTGACGCGTGTAACATTGCAAACTTTTTTTTTGAGGAAGTTCAAACGTAAATGAAGTTCGCTAGCAATCGCGCGTGTTCCAATTTTGTTAGTGTGTCGGCGTCTTGTCGTTCCACCGCCAGTTTGTTGTACATCAGTGTTCGACCGAGTTTAGTGCCTGCGTTAACAGTCATCCGCTGAGCGCACCGACCTAGCTCTGTCATACGCACAGGACAGACTCGGCATCAGCCCTCATTGACCGAGGCTGTATTTCACACAATCGTAAATCGTTTAGTTTGGCCGACGTACAACTTGCTCCCACTGACGGATCGTATTTGATGAACTTTGGAAATAGTAGACTTTGTATCGGCAGTCTTCCAAGTCATCGAACGTTAGCCGATCCAGATCGGTGACAATTTTCAAAACTTGTAACTGGCTCTCCGGTAAATCTATGGTGCTGGTTGATAAACGGAATATTAATGACATTTCAGAAGTGTTGTTATATCTATGTAACATTTATTTTAACCATAAATTGCGAGTCTATAAATTATTTTCTGCCTGGTAAATGTAATTCAGACACAGTTAAAACTGTTTTATCATCATCGAAATGGTAATATAACATTTAGGAAAAAATATGTTTGTTTGCTGATGATCAATTGAATATTATCTTCGTTTGTAAAATACAGAACTTTGTTAATATTGAAGTTCATAGACGTTTAACAAAATACTATCAGATTATATTATAGTTTATTATGATTATTGTGACAACATTTCCTGGCTTTGCATTGGTCGTGTTCCTAGTTCAGTGGCGTCTTCAATGACAAACTGATGCCAACATTTTACAGCAGTGTTATATGTGACCCATCTTAACAAATTGAGTCGGATGTCAGAAATGTTTAATATTGAGTTGTTAGTAGCGTTGGAAAGAACATAATCTCTGCTTTCACTTGGTGTATCATGTAAGAAGATATCTTAATTCTAACTGAAGTTATGGCTTAACAAACACATGTGGGGTAGAAACCTTCAAACCCAGAAAACGGCCGTCAAAGTTGATGCAAATTATTCGTTGTTTCATGAAATGTACCATCGTAACAGTCTTCCAAGCTCTCTGGAGGTCACAGAATTTATTTATTAGCATATGTATGCCCATATATGGGAAGATGACGCGTCAAGCTTCATGGTGATATCCCATATGTTAGGAGCGTCCCAAAATTAGCAGTTGCGAACGCGTGCAATTACTGGCATTTTCGGCGTTATTTTAAGGAAATCGAGCGGAACACTTCGCACAGCTCTACAAAAATCGCTTTTAAATACACAAAACAGAGTTAATTAGTGGGTAGCAATTGATAAAACGAATACCAAAGAATAATTTTCAGGGGAAATCTCAAAATCGATGAATTCGCGATTTGTTCACATAAACGGCATTTACAGAAAATCAGATTTGCCGACATCCGACTCATTTTGTTAAGATGGGTCACATATATATAATTATCTACACCATATTAAACATAAACAGTTTTTGTAACATTATAAAACAAATAGCAAGGAAAACAATTGTCTCATTCCTATCATCGTAATAATTATTTGTTATTAAAAAAGCGTTCATATAAGCATCACTAAAATATTGGTGTACATCATGTAACGTGTCTACTTTTAATATTCGTGATGAATAATAATGGACAGGAAAATAGTTGCAAATATAATTTTTGCAATTTCAAAATTTGAAGATTAAATCAAATTGTGTCTTTGATCACAAGTCACTCAGATGAACATGCAACGAAACAGCAGGAACACTGTGTTGTTGTCATAAAAATAAGACAGACTTTTTACGTTTTTCCGAAGCTTCGATTCCCCTTCACGACCACTCGGACAAGTTAAAATTTTAGCGGACAGGTAGATTTCAAAACTTACGGACAAGTAAATATTCTGGCTTATTTCTATCGCTGATAGATAATATTCATATAACTGGCAGAACCCAGGGCCTGCCTTCATTTGTATGATAGGCTACAAACACATCATCACGATCAGTTCAATAATCACGCCCACAAATTGTTGAAATAACACGTGACTTTGCATGAGTTCTTAAGTGGTTGGGTGGCTGCTTGTTTAATGAACAGTTAAACTCGCAAGCTTCACACAGTTGATGGCTTTCACGTTAGAGCCACAAGCTCCAAAGGCAAAACTAGTCGGATATATATCAGTGAATTTTTAATACTTGGAAGTTTCTGATGAAAAACAGTTTTGTGAAACCTATTTTTGCTAAATGTTTTCACAGTGCAAGTGGTATTTGTTTGCATTGTTTGATTACCATAACATTTGTATTAATTGTAATATTTAACTCAAAAACATGTTCTCAAACAATCTGTTTACCGTACCAGTTGATAATAATAATAATAAGATAACTTCTTTCTATTGCGCCTAAATCCTTGGAAACCAAGCTCAGAGGCGCATCAAAACAAAAGGATTGGTCAATCTCAAAATCCATAAGTAGTTTTCCAGTTGTCAACAGATGGGTCAAGGCGCTAGGGAGCTACGGTGGATAAGCAACGTTGTAAAGATACGTTTTTAAATGACGACGGAATTTTGTAAGAAGATCACGAATATGATAAAAACAGCAGCGACATGTTTGAGATGTGTTGTCGGAAATTGAAGTTACTATTAAAGATCACTCCTAGATTCCGCACCGAGGTTGCTGGCGTGATACACTGATTCAAAATATGCATAGGGAAAAAACCATCCAGTTTACTACGCTGCATTGGAGTACCAATAATGATCAATTCAGTTTTATTTGCATTTAACTTCAACTTGCTGTCAGTCATCCAGTGGAATATATATCTTGAAGGCAATCACTAAGTTGGTTAAGGGAGCGATTTGTATCCGGGGTAGCCAATGAAATGTAGATCTGAGTATCATCAGCATAAAGACATTAGTTAAGACATTTGTGCTAATGTGAGACCTTAGACGACTTGCTACAATCTTTTCTAGTATTTTGGAAATGAAGCTGAGATTAGAAATAGGTCTATAACTGTTTAGGTCTTGTTTAGGCACAGATAACTTCTCAAGAAGTGGTGTGACATGGGCGTATTTAAAATCATCAGGAAAACAGCCAGAGCAAAGTGATACATTTATAATATTTGTTATAGGTCCAATTAGTGTATCGAGACATGCTTTTAGCAGTATTGTTGGAAATGGAACAAGTGCACAAGATTTATTTGGGGAGGACATAATTATTTTTCTAACTTCATCAACTGTTGCAGGTTCAAACGATACAAGTAGAGAATTTACTTGTGGAAAGTCCACACTGACATTACTTATATTATGACGTGGGAATGCAGAACGAATAATACTGATTTTATTCTTAAAGTGACTAGAGAAAATAATGTTGGCTTGCATGTAAATGTCACACTGGGAGATCTCCTAAGGCAACGCTTAGGATATCGAGGAAGCCACGAGTCACTTTGGAAGGCTCCAGAATTTGTTTCGGTGGCAGGAAACCTGACCGTGGTAATGATAATAGCATTGGAAAAGCCAATTGGCAGCAGATGGAACTGCGCATTACTTTGTGGACACTTAATTGTGACATTGTAGAATCCAGGCCCACCCCGATATCAGCATTGTGAGTTGTGCCTAAATATTATACCTCGGTGTGTTTATTCCACATCGTTTCAGGAATATAATGTCCCAAATAGCGCTCACTCCGGTTTGAATCAGCATGCGACTCTGCGGTCGCAGGTTACTGCACAGTTAAATCGTATGTTAACGCAAACCGGAGTGCTATTTGGGCCTCAAATCAAAATGTTATAACAATGTATTGTATATCTGAAATGTGGAATGATGGCATAAACACAGACAGGTATCAATTCTGTTAGATTGTTGGACAAGTGGCCGGGGCGATCGACCCCGGGATGAGAGTCGGGATCCGAGTGCTTGCACTCTACTGTCGCCGTACGATCCGTCATTTGTTTGGTGATAACAAGCGGTTAGTGTTCTAGTTCGTGAATCAGTCCCTAGAGGCGCTTCGCAAAACTATGCGCAAGATGGCGCCACACGGAGGATTAGGCATCCGTCGGAATCTAGTCGGAATCTGGAAACATAAGCCTACGGGAATGATTATTTGGAAGGATTCATGACGGTGGTGGGATTAAAAACCATGCAGACTGCTAGCACTATGTCACTTGTCAGCACTTGTCGAATCCGGACCCTTTTGAAGCCCAAATAAAAACTGTGCATCCTATTCACTAGTCGGCACTTGTATCGAATCCGGACACTTTTGGAGCCCAAATAGTGACCCGGTATAAAAACGAAATTGAGGTGAGTCCGGATTCGACACAAGTGCCCACAAGTCTATTCAACTAATCTATGCTGTTTTTTTAGCAAAATAAGGAATGTGGTTGGTAAGATATCTTTGTGCTAAATATACATATTCCGACAAAGTTGTGCAAAACAAACTTTTGGGAAAGTTGATTTGAGTGAAGTACTTACGAATATAAACCACCAAAGTACACATCTCATAAAAGACGCCTATTGCCCAAAACCGTGTATACAGTGTACTGTATAAGAATGGGTTAACAATAACTACACAATGATATGTTTGCACACACATTGGTTATACTAAAGGACTTATACTGTTTTATAAAAAAGGACATCATTTGAGAAACATTCTTGCGATTAATAGAAACATACTTAAATTGTGGCATTCCAGAAATGACAAACTGTTTAATTAATCGCATAGCGTGCTAGCAACAAATAAAATATAATCTTTGGAACATAAATCACCAATTTACCATAATACAGTGCAACACGCTTATAACAAACACAGATACAGCGAATTGCCGGATATAACGAAACAATTTGTTACGTTGGATTTTTCCCTATCTTTTCCATTATAAGCTTTCACGCATACTACGAACACGGGTATAACGAATTCATGGTTATTATGAACACCTTTTCCCAAAAAAATTTGCCGTATAACAAATTTCTGTCAAACTGAAAATTGTCAAAATAGTTAGGTCAATGAGGGAAATCATTCATAACAGGGCTACGCAGTCAGACGACGGTGCAGCGCACTGCGACTGGCTTGAGGATTTCCTTTTGTCTGGTTCCCTAGCCAACAGCAAACAAACGTCAATGGAGAACTTCTTCAAAGCAGATTAACTGGGGTCATTCTGCGTAAGTTGTATAAGAATTAGTAGTTACCGTGGCTCCATCCTGCCACAGACAGTTCATGTTTTAGTGTGCTTGGACGCAACGTGCCCTCTATATTCAAGAGTAAAGGTTAAAACATACGTCAGAATGCACCATTTTAAAGCTAGTTTTAAAAAAATCTCCGGGGATGCATGCCCCCTAGCAACACTTTGCGCCTGCGGTGCTCATGTAGCCCAGCCCTGCCAGTACCACACATCTATGATGTAATCTGTATATGTCCACATTCAAACATGAATTTGCCAAAAAATGCATTAGACACAACATAGTAGAGACAGTTAACAATACACCAAGTATTATCATTAAAAAAAATTACACTCACAGTTTATATGGTTTTCAACATACACACACAAAAATTATTTTAAATTATGAATCCAGTTGTCGTATTCATAATTGCTAGAATCCATATGTACGTCAATGTGTACAGGAGTACATATAACCAGTCGTTGTATTATGTATGTATGTTGATAAATTGGGTAATTATCAACTATAAAAACATTATTCATTGTATATGTATCGTATTTATTGGTCAAATAAATTTACTCTGAGTTCTGAGTACCACCTCGCCCATCATTTTACCCAGGGGAACACACTGACCACAGAGTGAACACAACTGCCCGAGATTCACAACAGAAGTATGACGATTTGAAAGCTGGTTCCCAACTTCCCAAGACTGAGTGTGTGACGTTTTAAACTCTATGCTACCGCACCCCATGAATGTGAAGTCCTACAGATTTCACTACGGAATAGATCTAGATCACAGCATTTCACTGTTTAAAACATAATCAATAAGAATAGAAAGGAATTCATCAGGCTGTTTGTTGTTTATCATGTTAGCCCTTGAAATGGTTTAATAACTATGAAACTATTAGTAATCAATATGTAACTCAATACCAAGTAATCAATATGTAACTCAACTACAATATAAACTCAGCTGAACCATAATTGTTGATCATTGCCTGTGACACATCTACAACACTTGAGTACAAATAGCATTGGGTGTGATTTAGACAACACTCAAGCAGTGTTGGCCTTGACACTCCAAGGCACTCCTCAATACATTGGGTGTGATCTAGACAACACTCCAGCAGTGTTGGCCTTGACACTCCAAGGCACTCCTCAATACACACCGGTAGTAAGTGAATACATGTTTATGTTGGACTAACGAATACATGAGTTGTCAACAAGTGATCACTAATGTGTGTAAGGTGTGTAAATGTATAGATGACCAGTTAACCAGCCCAGAAAACAATCCCCCCCCCGTTGATCTTCATTTCTATGTCACCCCAAAGTGGCCCTAAACAGCCCTTCCTGCAGCACTTAAAGAAAGAGTTAATACAATTTAACCAGAACTTTGCAACTACTGTCATCAATATCATGCCAGTTGTTTACTCCTAAAGAAATTGTTCTCAAACACTTTCTCAAGACCATAAAAATGGAAGATTGAATTATACTTTTTAAGATTCTACACACTTGCAGTGACACAGTTCAACTGAGAGCTCTTCTTTTTTAGCTACCCACTCTCAGAACCGCAGAAATTTGTCATTGTACCTAACCTGCCCCCTCCTGGCACATACTACATTGAATTAGTATCACCCAGGGTGACCTCTGATAAGACCACAGCAAGCATAATGGCAGCACTGGCTGAACCCTTGGACCAGTCCAACATGTACACATTCTAATGTCCACATTTGAACAATTAATAAGTACTAATAATATAAGTGAAATCTGTGGCAATGTCATCACACTTGAATTCATGTGCAATTTGGTCAGATGGTCAGGGGGAATTTGGTTATGGTGCATACCCATCTTGTCAGATGCATGGACAGCTGGATTTTCTTTTTGTAAATTTACCGGCACAATCATTAATTATTTGTTAAGAAAACATAATTTGTTAAAGAACGAATAATATAAAAGAAGTTTTAGTTGACACTAGCTATATAATTAAAAACAAGATAAAATACACGTTTTTAAATGTGTGTGAATGGCAAAATTTGTTGATGGCCCTGGGCAAATAATCCCAATAAATTACAATTAATATATTATACCAGATATATATCTGAAATTTTATTGCATGGTTTAAATGATTACCAACCTTCCTAGTGAATGGATAGTATGATTATTATACAATATTTAATAATATAAGTATTCATTTTCAATAGTACTTAGTCTATGGAAAAAAACACTCAGGGCACCAATAATTTATCTTCATCCTTCACATTTATTGATAAATTCATCAATTAAACTCAGACAATGAGAACCTGTCACTGAAATTATAATGTACTGTTGGGGAGTGTTGGCATATATCTTATTCACTGCAAAGTGAGGGTGATAAACGAGGCAAAAGTCATGTTTTAGTTTGTTTTATTTTTCACAAGTTTTGCATGACTATTATGGAATAATGCCTGGCAGTTTTCATAAAGTGGGTTACTATATATATATATATATATATGTATATATATATGACTTCAGAGTCGGACAGTTATGCAGACTTTTTGAGTTCAATCTTTGGTACACTGTCACAGTGTCAGCTTGTGTAATGCAACATCGGCCTGCGTCTGTAATCCACTACTATATGGAACAGATTAATGGCCGATTGTGCAGGAGCTTGCACTAGCAGCATGGATATGTTTAAAATAATATCAACAGCTACCCTCGAATGGCAGGTTTCACATAGATTTTTTAAATGTTCAAAACTTGTGACTTAAAGGAAATAAAAACAAGGCATTAGCTAAAATCCATTTTCCATGTGTACACAAAGTTTAACGCAGAAAAATACATTTGTAGCATAAATTCGATTTTAAACTCCCGTCTGTGTAGCGATTCCCGCGGAAAATAAAAATTTAATGAGCTAGGTGATCACGTGGTATTATGACGTCACATGACATATACAGTAGTCCTTCCCTTCAGGGGACACCTCGTGGAAGCGGACAGAATATTTTGGTTATATATGTCCCTGCTAAGGTGGACAGTATTAATTAATTCAACGATTTTTTGCCAAATTTGTTTAGAACATGGCGGACAAACACTGAAACAGCAATGAAAACATCAAAGTCCAAGTTATACGCGTACCCGTAACAACGATTTTATGTATCCAATTATAATGTAACGGATATATAAATTATTAATTATATATATATTTTGTATGGTAATATATTGTAATTATATATATATATGAAAACAAATTGTAATCTGTCAGGATAAATAAAATTAAGAAACATGATTATATATAATTACCATTTTTTCATTTTTGTGGCGAATAAGTAATTACTACAAAAAATTTTAAAATATTTACAAACAGTGCATCATAGTATAAAATGATTTGGTTTATATTACTTTGTGAAAACATAAACAAAAATGTGCAAGAAAATCAATGGTTTGGTGTCAGGCTTGAACCAGTGTCGTCCAATTATAAAATAACTGACACGAAACCAATGCGTCTACCAACTGAGCTACAGAGATCGACGGATATTCACTGACTGATTTAAGTTGTTATGATAAATTGTACAACTCCTTCATATATTGATATTCTAGTGATATAATGACATTATACAATGTTACTTTGTGCAGCTGGATACAATATGTTTGCTATGTATGTTTATTGGTTTAGATTATCCAGGCTGTGAAATAAGGCTGGTCCGATTGTCCCGGACGAGTAGTTTCAGTGATCGGACTAGTCCATGTTTAAAGGAGCAGTCCCAACAGACTAGCTGTGATTATGTGAATTAATTTACGCTGTGTATATACTAGTTGGGTGTTGTGATGGAATAAAACAAAATAAGACAATAAGGTAGCATTTTATCACATGCAGCTAAATATTCCGTACGACCGTCGAATGGGAAACTTCCTGAATGCGGTGAATGGAAATGGCAGCTGTTTACATCCGGTGAGCATAGGATAGGTAGTGCCACCTAGCGACCATGATTATTGGGATTATTTGCAGATGAGCGACATGGACAAGCATGATACACGCACGGGTTACAGACGTCGTTACGTGCTATCCCATTGTGATCGTAGTTGCATTATTCCCGCATCGGGTGATTATCAATTTACCAAACGCCAGCAATATTACTGATTGTTTAGTCGGCTTAGGAACCGTTAATAAACAGTGTAAGTCAAATTATGCAACTTAGTCTGACAATGTTGGTCCTTTGTCGCCGGTAGGCTTCAAATTCTGCTGGCAATGCCTTGTCCACCACTGCTGTTTGCTGCCTCTGATTATATTAGTAATTTCTTCTGATGGCTTTGCAATGGGATCTAAGAAATCACATGTACTGATATCTGTTTCTATTAATGACACATTTAGTTGATCTTTTAATTGAAACTGGAAACGGCTTGTTCTCTTTATGAAATAAAAGCCATTTTTACTACGTGCCATAACTTCCACATACATATGTATATATGATACAACAGTGTGGTTGGTGGTACCTGGCACATTTATTTTTAAGGACTAGTAAAACAATACCAGGACTAGTTGTTTCTGACTCAGCTAGTCCGACGGACTACCTGTCAGCTTAAACCAATTTGTACCCTGATTATTTCCGGTGGGTTGCAATCGATACAATTATTCTGAAAACGAGCCAAAGCTCAGCGAAACCTGGTCGACTTGTGGGCCCATTCGCATTCATTGTTTTGAATAAAACTGGATTCATGTGGAACCGTAAGATAACTGCATGTTCCTCTATGATGACTAGTGTTTGTGTTACATTGGAATATCGCACAATAACTCATTCTGACACTCATTTTGACCCAAAAGCTATCCTTATAAACATGCTCTGAATGCATAGAAAGAGTCGGCCTGATGCGAGTATATGTCATGTATAACATCACATCTCGGCATCTCGAAAAGTGCATCAAAAATATGCATATTCGAAAATGCCCAGATGCACAGCATAAAATGTGGAATTTCTAATTCATTTTATTTTTTTGTGGCTTGGTGGACATGGAAATTGATAGGAGGATGTAATATAATTTATGAATTCAAGCAATAGGTGTCTTTATTCCCTTTGACAAAGCCATTTAAGAATTCCTTGTCCACTTGCCATCCAAAGTTTATGATCTCGGTGGCTTGTTTATAAATGCTAGATTCTGTACAGTGCATTTAACAAGTCAAATGTTTACACATTTTATATTGACATATTGTTTACATTTTATACAATTTCGATGACTATTATAAAATAGGCCTTCGTATAAAATATTGCTGAATATTGATGCCCTCTTCTCATCTAGAATTCCAATAATTTCTACAAAATGAGAACTTGTTTGGCTGTACACGGGTAGCAAGATATTATTGGCTGACAGATTCACCGGCGACGTCTACATTGACTACAAGAGTCTAGGTTCTATGTAAACAACGTATCGACCTTGAAAGTTGACCTTCCTTGCGTTGGCAATCCCGCCATGTCACACCAATAACTAGCGTGTTTTATTACACGATACACATAATAATAACCAAACAACTTCTGAAATTGTACAAAATAGCTGTCACTAGATTTAGCAGATGCTACTGGCACGCTAGACTTTGAGTCAAGCCGAAATCCTGAATCAGTGATTGTCTGTCGATCAACGTCGTAATCGTAAACGACAGACACCGGGTCACGTCAGACATGGCATAGTCAACAAATAGTCACAAATATACGAAACAAAGCATCATAGGACACCAAACTTACCACCAACTCCTAGATTAACCTTCTGTGGGTGTTGGTCTTCATTGTAGGATTGCGTCAGCGCAAAAACTTCGATTGCGGGAGCAATCGCCACATCCGAAAACCAACTTGCCGCCATGTTGCGCTGGGTTAAAGGTTAAATGTGGGAGTAAACTAGTAGGCTAGTATTAGCTTAGGCTTAGCAACGTAGCGGTCACTCTCCAGTGCCCGGAATAATGAATTATAGGGTATACCGACTATAGAACGCATGGTCCTACCAGTTATGGTCGGTCCTTCGTGAATTTTAAATTGGGATTATTTAAACATAACTTTCGTGGCTAATGTACCTGAACCAGATGCGAGCTATCCATACTATTTCTGATCCATCTGGACGACTTTTAGTTTTACAGCGGCGTATTTATATAGACTCAAATTTGCCTAACGTCCAACCTGGCGGAGGCGGGGACGGGCGGCCACCGTCACACCCTCTTGATTTGAATCAAGCCTGAAGCTGACCTGACATCCAACTGCACCACCTTGGAGCCCAAACGGCGGGGGACTAGCGCACGCACGCACAAGCGCGCATGCACAGCACCTACATATACACCTTGAATCCGCAAAAATACATACGACTATAATAATTGCCAATGAGCGGATCCAGACCCAGAGAAAAGGGGGTGCCTCGTTTATTCAAAGAATTGACCACCTGCAGTAGGGGAAGGTGGGGTAAAATATGGCCCATGAGGGTCATATATGGCCCGGTCTCTGTTTCTCAGCTGTTAGGTGCTGCCATCTGTTTATGACTTTGCACACTTGTGGGCCACGTGAAGTAGCTCAGTTAACAAGATGGCAGACGATCTGAAGTTTGACCAGCACTTTCCCGTAAAGTGAAATGTAAAAGTGATTGCTCGATCCGATCTATGGAAAGAGCTGCGCAGCTTATAACTAATTGATTGCGTAATTATTCAAGAATGCACCGTACACGATGATTAGTGAATAGAATAACTCACCGTGGGAGGAAACAATCTCAGCCTATCTTCGATATTTTTTCTGTGTGACTGACCTGTGTATCATATCTGCCTTGTGGAATATGACCCACTTTTGATGGATCATTTTACCCCATGGTTTCTTCAATGAGAAGGTGTATTTTTGATCACACTGAGTGCACATTAATATATTTTTAAGACGTGGTTTCACAGCCGAGCAAAATTACCGCAGTTCATGTGTTAAAACATGGCTGTTCGGCTTGTTGGTGATCCTCCCCGAAAATAATGTATAAATACCAAACAAGGACAAATTTAACTAAACAAAGTGCAATCGATGTCGCGCGCAACGGTCGGACTGCTAACTAATATATGCAGTCGCTAAAGTACAACCAAATCGAGCTGATCTTGGAAAATCGAGATGATGTTCGATTAAACAGATCTACAAAAAATTAAGGGGAAAATGTAAAACATTTCCAGCAGTCCTGAAGACTCGATACCACGCTATACAAGAAATTATCTTTCCTTTTTATTGGCACAACTTACACAGCAGAACAAAACACAATCAAGTTCACATTTTAGATATTTTAATTAACACTGTCTGTATTCGTTTCGTTATATATAAATATATATATATATATGTATAATATATTAATAGCGTACCTTCCACTTGGATACATGATCATTATCAAGTTGTTATATTTTGCAATCGCCCAGCCGTCGGGCGGTGTACATCAACTATCTACATACTATGTTCGTATCTTGCGGTGCCAGTGTTAATAATTCAGGCCTGTTAATGTTGACCTGTCGTATTAGACCTGTGCATAGGTAGCGAGACACCCTCCGCTAAGACAAAGAGTCCGCTTGGGGAGGATCATTAAGTGAACATTCCCCCGTCTTCATGCATACAATGGTTAGAGTTAACAGTATGCATGCAATGGTTAGAGTTAACAACTATGATGTTATGAATATACAAAATATTACGATGTTATAATGCATAAATCAGCAATAAACACTTTGATATTTTATGAAGTAACTGTGCTTTCATCCTTAACAGTTTACAGGGAACACCAATATTTTATGGCCTCATTGCATAATGCTTCCTTGCATGAGCGATCACAAATTTATTTGATATTTGTGTCATGAAAGTAATAATTCATTCTCATAAAGCTGTAAGAAGAAATATGTGTGCCGGGGGTAAAATGTAAAGCGCATACAGGACTGGATTAGGGCCGGAACGATACACTACTTCGCGAGACAATACGTATCGCGATAAAGTCTACATTGACTAGAATGGTACAACAGCAGTAAAATACGCGTTTATTTATTGTGAACGATTGAAACGAATCAGTAGTACAAGTACATTATTTCAAATATTTTACTGATTTTGACGAAGTAGTTGACTTTATCCGGAATCAGCTTGCAACCTCAGGGCAATTACACGGATATAGGTTCATGCATTTGAAGTGCATTACAGTTATTGGCGGATATTATATCAGAGCTGTTCTGAACTATAGCTGTTGTCCAAAGATTGTACGTGCAGATCGTGGTACGGAAAATGGACACGTCGAACAAATGCAAACATTTCTTAGAGAGAATGACGAAGGCAACGAGGAGCGATCTTTCCAATACGGTCGTAGCACTGCCAACCAAAGAATTGAATCATGGTGGGGAATACTGCGAAAGGAGAATTCCGAGTATTGGATGGCACTATTCCATGAGCTACAAGGCCAAGGTCATTTCGGCGGGGAAGAACTGGACAAGGAGTTAGTGAGATTCTGTTTTCTGGATTTGATACAAGTAAGTGAATTTAAATCATGGGTTTCAATTCTTATATATGTAGACCCTCTATATAGGCCACTCTTTCTTGTCATACTGTAATTCTGTCACACCGTAATCACTCTCACCTCAATGATGAAGATACAAATGTACAAGCAGCCAATGGTACAGTTTGTATATACACCTATTTTTTATGCAAACGACAATGGTTGAATTTTGGGGCATACTTGGTACCCCAAAGATATTACTAAAGGTAATTTTGGAAGTATACAAACTGTTCAGTATTGCGTCCCAAAATGCACGGTCATATTCAAAGAAATCCTTATCCGACTATGATGCCTGTGTTTTAAAAATGATTTACATTTCTATACTATTAATCGGGTCATGAAACAAATCATCTTTTCTCTATTTCAGGATTAATTGTGTGAAGTATCTCGTCTTTGGAACGTTCACAAGATCAGGAAATACAACAACATGAACCTTAATCACGGACGGCCGTTTATGATGTACAACATACCCGAGTTGTTTGAAGCTGACGGTTATCTTCGTCCAGTGGACCACACCAAGATCAGGATCTGCCAGGAGCATTGTAGATTTAAATCTGACTATCCATGCAATCAGGACATGTTTGAGCTATGCTGTATCTTGATGGACTTGTTTTCCCAAGCAATCCACATGAGGCTATCCATTTGTACAAAACTCTTAGAGACATCGTGAATGTAGCTCTATCCTAAAATTACTCATTTTGGTGATGACGGTATGCAGAATTACTTCGGATATAAATATAAGGTATTGAGTGAATTATAAAACATACACAGTACAGTGCCCAGGTAACGTACAGACTTTGGACTAATGTGGTTAAATTTTGCGTTAGCCCAATGTTGGCACCACGACGGTCCAACGGGTGGTTGACCCAACGATGGCTCCAGTTGTTATACCAAAATATATCAATGTATAATTACGTGTATTTGGTCAGTCGTTGAACCAACGTTGGACTAGTGTTGGAACGTTAAGCTCGTTTGACTTGAACATTGTTTTGATTACACAACGTTGGCCCATCAATTATCACCCAACGTCAACGGTAGAATGGCTGTCCCAAAACGGTCTTGCTATTTGGATGTATACCGTGAAATACGCATTACACTGTGCTACCAGAACTAGTACATTTGTAGCTGTTTGTAATTTTTGGATCAATAAATTGATAAGTGTTATTAACTAAAATGTACTTATGTTAGACCCTAGCAGCTAGCTATATCACAGCCTCACACACGTTTACCTATTTATTATGGGTAAAGCAAAATTCAGTTGCTAAATCTGCATGACTTTTAATCAAGAAGAGACCTGTCTAAATTCTTTAAGATATGACATTTTGATGAAACACTGATGTTGTCTCAGTTATGGAATATTCAAGACTTTCTGAAATCCAAGATTTATATAATGGTGTGTGTACGTGTAATTTTTCCGTATCAAAATGCTTTATCAATTTAACATAGTGAAATTGTGCTTTGATTACCGATTAATTTTAGTGTGACACCCCTAGTATAAATTGAATGAATAAGGAAAAAGCAAACAATCAATATTTATCGATTAACTGCTTTATTGATTATTGTTCAGTTATGTGTACGTAAAACACATTAAACAAACCCTAAATTACCAATTAATAATGCTTTAACTGAAACTTCGGATTACGTTGGTAAGCTAATTAAAATTTTACCACACACCCGAAAGACTTTCATGTTTGGTTATTGTAGTGTCGATGGCCGTGAATTCAATGCGATTCTATGGATGGAACTTGAACACTGTTTATTCACATTTCGTTACATGTCATGGCTGAGTAGTTCCCCGGATATTGACAGTTCCTAGTACATCACTGGTCGCTAGGCGGCAGCATGATATATAGTGAATATCACATTCCTCTCCTTGATAAAGTTGTACTACCAACATGCAGAATTATTTCAAAAATGAGATATGATAGTATGACATTCAAAGAGACAATTACAGTCCAATGACAAATAAAACTTACTATGATTTTAGTCATATCATAATACGTCAGTTGTGAAAGTTCTTCATGAACTTTTAAATAACATTAGTGTATGTCACAGTTCGTAAAGTCCTTGTTGATATTAGTTATCAACTCGCAAGGTAAATTAAAACGACATGTTCGAAAGGAGAGTCCACAGTAAACATAAATTATTCATTGATTAATACTGTAATTCTTATAACACAGACATTCAAAACTGTCAATTAAAATTATGCAAAATACTCCAGCTGTTAAACTGAGTATACAAGGGGGAGAGGTTACTAGCAGGTCACCCCGGCTATCCAATCTTTACCATTGGATTTTCCTACTCTGCATTCAGATTACTTCACTTTAGGAAGTCCAAGATAGTCCTTGAAACGGACTGGCATCTTGTGAAAACGTTGTGGGCGAGCATCTGGGTGGCGTAAACACGGTTTAAGTGTTGCCTTCGAAGATTCCCCACCAGTTGTCGTTTCTTTGCGAAACTCATCATCGTGATCAACCATGGGCGTGTTCTGACCTACACACAATTCCGTATTGTCCATATCATCAGATGTGTCTTCGCTAGCGAGTGTGTCTACGGGATCGATTCGTTTGAAGTGTGAAATGTTTCGTGTGATTGTACACGAGTGTCGGCTTGCGGTTATCATATTCCCTTTTCTACTTTCCACCTTAAACGGTTCAGGGTCGAAGTGTGGGGTGAGCTTGGTCGCACGACGCTGGCGTACCAATACTGTGTTTCCTTTCTCGATGCTCGTTTGTCTTGCATTTCGTCGTTTGTCGGCATATTGTTTCATTTGTCGTTTTAGGTGTTCATCGTTCTGTTGCATTTTGAAACGTGTGTTCAGGAGCGGAGGAACACTGTCAGCAGGTAGCTGTGGGAGCTGTGTGCGGAAACGGCGATTGTACAGAGCTTCAGCAGGAGCGACGCCGGTGGTGCAGTGTGGTGTTGCACGATATTGGCGCAAAAACCGGTACATCTCTTGTTTCCAGTTTTTCTGCTCTATGTGTGCAGTTCGGATTGCCTTTAGTAGAGTGTCCATGAAACGTTCCACCTCACCATTGGCTTGTGGCCACAGTGGTGTTATGCGTCGATGTGGGAACCCTAGGTCCTTGCTGAAGTTTCTGAAATCTTCACCTTGAAATGGTGGACCGTTGTCAGTCCGCACAGTCTGTGGGATGCCTTGTCTTGAGAAAATGTTGTCAAGCTTCGGTATTACGGTCTTAGCTGAAGTAGATTTGATGATCTCCACTTCGGGGAAACGACTGTAATCGTCTGTTACCACTAGTAACATGTCACCCGACGGCAGTGGGCCAGCAAAATCAACAGACACATCGCACCATGGAGCTGGCGGTAGTCTGGACATCTTGAGTGGTTCAGGGTTTGTCCACTTTCTGGTAGTAGCCTGGCATGGTATGCACTGACGAATTCTTCTTTCTACCAGTCTATCGATACCGGGAAACCAAACCTTTTCCCTCAGCAAAGTCTTGGTCTTCACGATTCCCTGGTGTCCTATGTGAGCTAGATCGACAGCTTGTTGTTGCAATGCTTCAGGGATGACTATGCGTGTTCCTCTTAGGATTACACCGTCGTGTAATGCAAATTCTGACCGGATTTGTTTGTACGGCCTGACGAGTTCATCTTCCCACCTTTGTGTCCTGATTGCCTCTTGTAGTTTGTTCATAGATCTGTCCTGTGCAGTTGCGTCACGGAGATCTTTCAGTGACATAGCTTTGGGTATTGCGTTCACTCAGACGTAGTGCACATATTCTTCAGCAATACTTCTGTCTGGTGTCGAAATCGTGGATGGGTGTCGACTGAGGAAGTCGGCTGGATTGTTGTCATCACGTCCGGGCTTGTATACCAGATCTAGATCATATGGGGTCAGCCGCAGTCGCCACCTCTCAATCCTTGCTGATGCGGGTTTCGAGCCTTTGAAGATTCCTAGTAGCGGTTTGTGGTCTGTTGTCACTGTGAATGTCGATCCGTATACATACAGATGGAAATGTTCGATTCCCCATACAACGGCAAGCATTTCTCTCTCTGTCTGAGAATATCGTGACTCAACGTCCGATAGGGCCTTGCTGGCATAGCTGATCACTCTACCGTCTTGAGTGAGTATGGCCCCTAAGCCTGTAGGGCTGGCATCGACAATGATTTCGGATGGCGTCTTGGTGTCGAAGTACTCCATCACTTGGGTGCTGGCTAGGGCTTGTTGCAAATTCTGAAAAGCTTGTTCGTGGCGTTGGTCCCACATCCATGGAGTGTCTGATCGGGTCAATTCTCGGAGAGGACTCGTGATAGAGGCATAGTTACGGATGAACCGTGACACATATTGGGCCATTCCCAATAGTGACTTCACCTCGGAGAAGTTTTGTGGTGGTGTGGCATTCACCAGAGCTTCGACCTTCTTGGGATCTGCTGCTAGACCATCTCTTCCGAACACATGACCATAGAAAGTGACATGGTCTTGTGCAAACTTGCATTTTGCTTTGTTCAAACGCAGGCCGTGTTCCTGTAGTCGCCTCAGCACGGCATCTAGGTTAGCATCATGTTCGGCATGGTCCTTCCCGTGTGGACGATGATGTCATCTGAGAAGTTCTTGCAACCCTTGAGGTCATGTAGGAGTTGACTTATAGCGTTCTGAAAAATCTCAGATGCCGCATTCACGCCAAACATCAGGCGTTTGTACCTGTGCAGTCCGATGTCGGTGCTGAAAGTTGTTATGTACCTACTTTCAGTGTCTAGCTCGAGTTGGTGGTAGGCATTGGTCAAATCCAGAGTGCTGAATACTGTGGAGCCATTGATGTCAGCTATCAACTCGTCAATGGTTGGCATAGGATGTTTCTCTCGTAGGATCGCTTGATTCGCTTCCCTCATGTCCACACAGATGCGTACTTCTCCGTTCTTCTTGGGCACAGCTACGATGGGGCTTACCCACGGAGTAGGGCCGTCAGCTTTCTCAATGACGTCGAGCTGTTCCAATCTCTCTAGTTCTCTCTCGATATCCTTCCGGATGTGGAAAGGAATGCGACGGTGGCGCTGTTGCTTTGGAATTACATCAGGATTGATGTGTAGTTTGACAGGTTTCCCACGCACTTTGCCTATGCCCTCTTGAAACAGAGCTGGGAAGCTGTTGACCATTTGTGCCGTGGATGGTGTTGAACTGATTTCCCTAGTTATGTGTAGTATGTCTATCTCCTCAGCAGTCTCGAAACTTAGGAGATTTCCTCCATTCCCGGATACTACGTAGAACCTAGCGACTCTCGACTTGGTCTTGTAGTGCACTTCGACAGTCAACATGCCTTTCAGTGGTAGCGGGTTTTGTGACCCGTATGGGTAGATCTGAGTTTCTGGAGGCTGTAGTGACTGCATGTCTGGGTGCGATTCAGACAGTTGTTGATAGGTTGGTTCATCAAGGATGTTAACTGCCGCCCCTGAATCTATCATAAATTCTACTGGCACTGTTTTCAGCTTAACGGTGCATAGGGGTAGCTTGTTCTTGTTGCTTTTCGCAATAGCAACCTTGTCTCGCAGAAGCTGGCATTGAAGAATGGTGTAGATGTAATCACCTTCGGAGTAATCGATGCCACTATTCTGGATGGTAGCAGTTCGTGCAGTTTGGGAGTAGTGTATGGCATTTGCCCGTAAATATTGCTTGCGTTTACTGTTTTGGCATACTTTCCCAAAATGGCCTACTATGCCGCATGCTGAGCATTCTTTTCTCACGGCAGGGCACAGGGAATCACCCTTCCTATGATTTGTAGCCCCACCACAAAAAAAGCAACTGTTTCCATTCTTTGAGGCTGTCGACTTGTCACGAGGTCTATTGTGGTTGACCATAGAGTGATCGCGTCGGCGCCTTGATGGATGACGTATTTGGCCTTCGTAGTTGTTATGTGACTGTGAGTGATGGCGACTTCTCCCTCGCTGGGTAGCGGGAGTGATGGCATTTACAGTTTACACTTTTTCTACCTGCCCCGCTTGGTGTTCACTTAGTTCTAGAGCACGTGCAGCAGCAATTAAATCTGTCAGCGTCATATCCTGTCGTAGGGCCCGTCTCCGCAGATTCTGTGAATTTCCGGCTAAGATGACTTGGTTGGCAATCTCTCCCTCGACGTCTGTGAAGTTGCAAGACCGTGCCAGCTGCCGAAGCCTTGTTACGTATGCATCAATTGGCTCCTTGTCTTGTTGTCTGCATTGTCGAAAACTGTATACTTCAAATGCGATATTTACTCTTGGAGTAAAATAGTCGGTTAGGGCTTTGACAGCAACGTCATATACTGTTGCTGTGTCGCCCGATTCGGGGACCGTCAGTGTGTCATACACTTCGTCTACATCCGGGCCTGCGTAGTGAAGGAGGAGTGCTCGCTGTCGTTGTGGTGCTGTTATGTCCATGGCCACTAACAAACGTTCAAATCGTTCAGTCCATTTTTTACACCTAGGCCCGATATTCCCATCTAGGTGTAGGTCGAACGGCGGGAAACTTGGCAATGCCATGCTAGGGTGTGAACTGCACGGGAGTTGTGCTTGACACAGTATGCTCCCTGTCTAGCGCAGACGTGCCGCTGCCGCTATCGTCGCTTAACATGCCATGCTACTTAGGGAAGCACCGTAAATGTATCGAATGCGCTTACATGCGTAACGTTTGGTGGAACATCACTGATGAACATGTCCGCTGTTGTTTTCGTAACATCCTCGTCGTCAGATGTACTGTCGATATCCGTGAATTCAATGCGATTCTATGGATGGAACTTGAACACTGTTTATTCACATTTCGTTACATGTCATGGCTGAGTAGTTCCCCGGATATTGACAGTTCCTAGTACATCACTGGTCGCTAGGCGGCAGCATGATATATAGTGAATATCACAGTTATGTTCAACTGCGCATGCCGTCCATTGTAAAACGCGAACGTAATTAAACGAAACGGTTCCTGGGAGTAGACATAGCAAAGACATAGCAAAAACAGCGCATGCCGTCCATTGTAACATGCGAACGTAATTACACGAAACTAAAACACTTATTGCCAGGCAGCAAGTCCATATATGGTCCATGGGCCCATATTATAAGGGCTGGCCTGTAGGATTCTACACTCGGGATCCATATGAGACCCATATGCCTATGTGTCAACTGCATGTCTCATTGCCGTGTTAAACACGCTGATGACGTTGTGCAGTAGCCCACATTTCGGTTCTATTAATTGATATCCATCACCCAAACATTACACTCGAGAATGCGATCAAAATCAGCACGGAAGTCTGAGTAGTTTTTGTAGTTGGTTGGCACCTCCAACACATTTCCACATGTATGACCAATGGGGCGTTTCTCGAATTCTGACATGGTCACAAAGATGACTTGAATCCGTGAGCAAGAAAGTAAGTCACTTCCGGTGCAGAATCGCAGGAAGTCGGCGAGTTTCTTTTCTGAAAGTCCTCTGACATACGTCTGCAAAAATTTGGACACCGTCTTCTCTGATTCGGAAACCTCCGGGGGAAATTCAATGCACTTCACAACCTTCCTGTTCGTCGGAACTAATCCTTCGTACAGACGGTTTAGTTCTTCGAATTGAAGATGCCCCATCCTTGGCTGCAATACACTCCTCCAGCACTCGATCACATACATCGGCGTTTGCACGAGTTCCTTATGGGCCATCTCGTCTATAATCATGGCAAAATTTGCTGCGGTTGCAGCCCGCTTGCAATTGTGGTTTTCAAGAAAGTCTTCAAGCTCTATTTCGTCAGCCTTCTTGAAGTTATCCAGCGCAACTCGAATAATATATCGTTCGACAGTGTGCACGTAGTGGAGGAATTGTTCTCTAAGGTCAGAGAACGCCTTCCCGTACAGCGCATGCTCAATAAGCGTTCGGGCCAGTGCGATCGGGATGTAGCCAAATTCCTCCCAGCCGTACAAGATTATTCGCGTTACAGCTTTCCATTTGGACTCGTGAACATCGTGGCGCAAGTAAGGTACTTTCATGTCATTACCAAGAGTGTATCGGCTATAGAACTCCTCCCAGAACTCAGACAAACAGTCCTTTGCTACACCTTCTCCAACGCCGGCTTCTAGTTCACCATTTGTGCCCTTGCGCCTTATCGATATATTATCATTCAGAATGTCTGGATCTGAGAACGCTTCGGTCAGTTCATTGAGGCTATTTCCACGACTAATTACGAGGTGACGCAAATTTCGTGGTGTTGAATGGTCAGCAGGTTCGTAGGGAATAGTGACACTGGGGTTCCAAAATTCTCCAGCTTCGATTGGCCCGAATCGTATCTCGGAGTCTAATGAGGCATCGTGTGAAAAACTTACTTCCTCAATAAGTTCATCAACCGCTTGGCGTACATCAAGAGGAGGTGCGGTCTGACACTCTGCAGTGCTGCTACAGGTAGCAGTGTTTACAAAACGTGCAATGTTTTCAACAACGTCGGCAACCGAGGAGGACGATGCACATTCGGCAGATTTACCCTGGCAAGATAACCATGGAAGTGTAGGCAGAGGCGAGTCGATTTCCTCCTCCGGTTCACGAGGAGTAGTTCGAAGATAAAACCTTAGGAGTCTGATATTTGTATCTTCATATAGCTGACCGATGGTAATTTCTGCATCGATCTCACATTCTTTGAAGTCAACTAGATCGAAATCAAATTTCGACCTAGGTCCTTTACTGGATTCTCCTCCTGGGAAAAACAAATCTATTGCAGTGGTAAGAAGGTCCTTTTTCTTTGCAGATTTTTCTACTCGCCTTGACCTGGTTCCTCCTCCTTTCTTTATTCGTACTGGCCTGTACGCACCGACATTCTCATCAAAATGTAACCAGCCAATTTCGATTAGCCGATACTTCTTTGCGGCATTCGAACTGCTGGCTTCCTCACTAGCACTGTTGATGCTTTACATTTTTTCCGGAGCTTTTGTAGAAGTGTCGACTTCCTGGTTGGCTGGTTGTCTCCAACATGTCCGGCCAGTTTTCGTTTACAATAGTTGACCAATGCCACTCGATCTCCCACACAGAGGTATTGGCCAAGCATCTCGTCACTCATCAGAGTTATAGCGAATTCATCAATCTGAAATGATAAAGAAATAAACAAAATCAAAATGGCGGCCGTTTTAAAGAGGTTCAGCGGCCATTTTGCAAATGGCTGTGATTTATTTTTATTAATTTTAGTGGCCAATGGGGTTCTGTTTTGGACACTGTTCAGCATTCAACTTACAACATGACAAAGCTGATCCCAATACACACACACACACACACACACACACACACACACACACACACACACACACACACACACACACACACACACACACACACACACACACACACACACACACACACACACACACACACACACACACATACATACATACATACATACATACACACACACATACATACATATACACACACGTACATACACACATACTTAATACATGGGATGCATAAATGAGAATATGCGGCCACGGCACCGTGCTGCATATGGGTTTTTGTGCTGGCAACAACGCAGGACAAGTGATGATTGGCCTAATGTCTGATGCTAATTATTATGCTAATTACCTCGTTGTCTCTGGCGCAAGGAGCCAATCACCGCGCGGTAGTGGCGCGCAGTCACAGATTACAACGAGCTCTTGGTCACTTCGTTTTGTGAAAGCAGACGGAGTGGTCGCATCAACAAATTTTGGCCCTCCCATCCCTCCCAAATTTTTGATAGCGTTAGGGACTACCATGTACATCATTGGTGGAAGAGGGGTTGATAGCATATCTCAAAGCTTTCCCCGTTTTCTTAGTGCAGGTGGACAATGTGTTCACGGGGTTTTAACGCCGAGACAGCTCGCTTCTCTTCCACCGGTGATTTTAGTAAGTGGGGCGTAATGGCCCCACTTATAGGTTTAGGCTAAATCTTGATACAATGTAAGTCTTCAGCAGGTAGTTGGGATTATAGTTAGGTGAATGAATGGTGTGCTTGGTTAGTATGGTACGGTGCCTAAGGTCTACTGTGATTACAGTAGTAATGATGTTGTATATATCTATAACAATACTGCTAATGTTGTATATGCCGAAATGTGGGCTCTGTCAACCTGAGGGACAGGAGACTAGTATGGGCTCAGTCACAGGCCTGGCCTTGGGATGTAGAGCCCACATTTCTCTCTCTAACTTAATCTCTTAATAAACGTCATTCATTTGGCCTTCTTTCATCACTATTCATGACTTGTGTTGGTGCTTGCATAAAGTGATTTTTGGCTAGGCCTACATCCCTAGAGGTGGAAAATAGGTGATAGCATTGCAGCACCCCAGCTTTCTGTGAGAAATCACTCTTGACTAGCAACAAAGAATCACAGGACTCATTCAGGATGCTGGGCCAGGTATGGGATCTCTCTCTCCAGATCTCATGGACAAACTAGAGGCATTTACATGCCTTCTTTACGCTCCAAAATCTTCTGCTGTGAATGTCAATGATCTGAGATACCACTTGTTCTGTGCAAAGAAAGGTGAGATAGAGTCACCAACTGCCACCATGCACTGACTGTTTGTTGAAACATGCACAATGCGCAAACTACCAGGCTGCAATATGGAGAAGATGTTTGGAGCAGGACCCAAGGACTCAGACCCCAGTTGGCAGAGGCTGGAAGTTGGAAAGAGAAGATGGGACTGAGCAACTGGTTGTACACTGGATGGAAGGTCAGCCAACACCTGATGCCATGTTGGATCTACTAGCATGCAGTTGTCCAAGGAAGTGTGAACTGCCAAAGTGTGTCTGCTTGTCAAATGGACACAGATGTACTGATATGTACAGACTCCAAGACTGTGACAATCAGATGTCTAGTGCTGACAATGATGAAAGTGTAGCTGAGGAGGAACTGGATGATGGCTATGATTACTAAACACTGTCTCCAACCTCAACTAAGGACATAACTAATTATGCATGTGAAATGTTCACAGTGCATAGTGTGCATCACTACAGCTACAAGTCAATACTGTTTACCTGTATAATTTGAATGTCTACAACAAGTCCATTGTATGAAGGTTAGTGTTACAGTCAGAACTTTAGGTGGCTAACATAAGAAAATGTAATTTTATTTCGATGACAACAACTGCAAATTTCAATGTCATAATAATACATAACTGCAATAAAATGTACAGACTGTGTCTACATAATAAAACCCGACGTCCAGTGACCATTCTGTTGCAACAAGAACCTTGAATGTGGATATATGAGGTTACTAGCCAGACATTTAAAGGAAATAAAAATAAGGCATTAGCTAAAATCCTTTTTCCATGTGTACACAAAGTTTAACATTGTATGTAACATTTGACAACATTAAACAAATACAGAAAAATACATTTGTACCATAAATTCGATTTTAAGCCCGCCTGTGAAGCGATTCCCGCGGAAAATAAAATTTTAATGAGCTAGGCGATAACGTGGTATCGTGACGTCACTTATGACACACACTCGCATCAGGCCGACCCTTTCCATGCATTCAGAGCATGTTTACAAGGATAGCTTTTGGGTCGAAACGAGCGTCAGAACGAGTTATTGTGCAATATTCCGACGTAATACAAACACTAGTCATCATAGAGGAACAAACATTTATCTTACGGTTCCACATGAATATAATTTTATTCAAAACAACGAATGCGAATGGGCCTACAAGTACAACTTCAAGTCGAGTAGGTTTCGCCGAGCTTGGGCTCGTTTTCAGAATAATTATATCGAATGCAACCAACGGGAGATAATTTACACCAATAAACATACATAGCAAACATATATTGTATCCAGCTACATAAAATAACGTGTATAATCTCATAATATCACGAGAATATCGATATACGAAGGAGTTGTACAATTTATCACAACAACTTAAATCAGTCAGAGACTTTCTGTTGGTCCCGCTAGCTCAGGGGGTAAGCGCGTTGGTTACATGTTGTTTATTTTACAATCGGGCGACGCCGGTTCAATCCTGACAGCATGGAAACTTTTGATTTTTAAAAAATACTTTTTTTGTTTATGTTTTCACGAAGTAATATAAACAAAATCATTTTATACTATAATGCACTGTTTGTAAATATTTTTTATATTTTTGTAGTAATTATTTATTCGCCACAAAAATGAAAATATGGTCATTATATATAAAACGATGTTTCTAAATTGTATTTATCCAGACAGATCTCAATCTGTTTTCTCATACATAATTACAATATATTACCGTACAATATATTTAAAATTAATAAATTATATATCCATTACATTATATTTGTTTGGATAAATACAATTTAGAAACATCGTTATATAATGACCATATTTTCATTTTTTGTGGCGAATAAATAGTTACTACAAGAATAAAAATTATTTACAAACAGTGCATTATAGTATAAAATGATTTTGTTTATGTTACTTCGTGAAAACATTTTAAAAAAAAATGTTAAGAAAATCAAAGGTTTGCATACTGTCAGGATTGAACCGGCGTCGCCCGATTGTAAAATAAATGACAAGTAACCAACGCGCCTACCCAATGAGCAAGCGGGACCAACGGAAACTCTCTGACTGATTTAAGTTGTTATGATAAATTGTACAACTCCTTCATATATCAATATTCTAGTGATATTATGAGATTATACACGTTACTTTATGTAGCTGGATACAATATATGTTAGTTATGTATGTTTATTGGTGTAGATTATCTCCCGTTGGTTGCATTCGATATAATTATTCTGAAAACGAGCCCAAGCTCGGCGAAACCTAGTCGACTTGTAGGCCCAATGGTCATTCGTTGTTTTGAATAAAATTCGATTCATGTGGAACCGTAAGATAAATGTTTGTTCTTCTATGATGACTAATGTTTGTATTACGTCGGAATATTGCACAATAACTCGTTCTGACGCTCGTTTCGACCCAAAAGCTATACCTTAAACATGCTCTGAATGCATGGAAAGGGTCGGCCTGATGCGAGTTTGAGTCATAAGTAACGTCACATCTCGGCATCCCGAAAAGCGCGCCAAAAATATGCATATTCGAAAATGTCCGGATGTACACCATAAAATGTGGAATTTTTAATTCAGTGAATTTTTTGGATTTTTTTGGCTTGGTGGACGTGGAAATAGATAGCAGGATGTAATATAACATGAATTCGAGCAATAGATGTTTTTATTCCCTTTAAGTGATTTATTTTGTTGAATGCCTCAATGGCGTGGATTGTATGTTGAGACGCGGTAGATAAAATGCCATAAATTCCACATTTCTCAAGGTATTAAAACCATCTTCACATGTACATGACACATGATACTTCAGCCATATTACGTACAATTATCATACCCATAAGATGTATAATAACTATTGTATAATGGTTTGTGCGTGACCACGCCTTCAGCAATTTCCATAGAAAAATAGTTTTCGCAGAAATGAGCAAAGGATTAAAAAGAGTAATTTCATACAAAAGAATGTATGTACTGCAATGCTGTCACATATATTTTTCATATCTAGGGATGTAATCCAACATTCTGGTGCTATAAGAACCTCGAATGAGGATACATGTGGTTATTAGCCAGAATTTTAAGTCCTTTTTATTTTAAAACCTGAATGCTGTGGATTGCATTTTGAGATGTGGTAGATAAAATACCACAACATCCACAATTCTCAAGGAATGAAAATAATTTTGATATGTTTGGAAAGCATGACATTGAAACCACATGTTTTCCAATTTTCATTCTACTGAGATGTGTAGTAAATATCCCATAGTAGTTTGTGCATGGGCCCCCATTAGCAATTTCATAGAAAACTTGTCGCGGATATGGGGATAGCGGATATGCGGATATGGGAGTGCTGCAATGCTCCCTCTAAATTTTGTGTAACAAATTTATTGACACATCAATAACCATGTACACACATGCTGAATAATACTTGTAACACATTTATTGACACATCTATGACCATATACACACGTGCTGAATAATATTAGGCATTGGTAATTGGTAGGACAATTTCAGGTAAACGTGTATTAAAACAGGCAATTCTCCTTTACTTCATCCCATGATCAGAGGTAATGAGTGACTAGTCTTTTTATTTTCACTTCTCTAGATTTAAGTATATATCTGCTTGCTTTTTGCTTAATTAGCATAATGCCAGTTCTTGATGTGTTTACCATAAAGGTGTATTATATTTAACAATACGTGGCCAGTGACATCTGTGCTGTTATTGCTACCTTGAGATTTTAAAAACAAGTTTCAAGAGACAGTGTTACTGAATGTCAAATCTTTCAAACAAGTTCAAGTTAGGGAATAACAAAATTATGCTCTTCTTGAGGAAACATTGTTTCTTTATATAAAAATAAATAATACACAAGTTACTATTGATAGTATACATACTTGAATCGTGTGAACTTTGTTTGTTACCACCAATATGGCAAAAAACCTAACATTACCCAGCTAAATGTAGATCTACACACCATAAACTGTGTTCATCTTGGAACCAATGAGCATCCCAGTTTTCACCAGGTCAGATATCCACAGCTAGACGAGCATGTCGATAAATCTTTAAATAATTTACTATGAAAACCTAACGTTTCTTTCATTATAACATACTGGCATTTAAAATATAAAACAATAATGCTGTATTTTGAACACAGATATCATTAAATCACACGTGGTTCATCCTACTTTACAAAAACGGGCATGGGACATCTGAAATGTTGCACATTATAATAAAATACATCACAAGATTTCTTTCCCCTACAACTCTATTTCTGTGTGGAACAATATTCAATAAGTACATGTATTTGGAATATTTGGCATTTGCGCTCAATAAATACTTTGTATCAGACCATCACTTCTGTTGGCATGATTTAGTGGTAAGATTGCACATAATTACCTTATCTCTCCATCATATTAGAATTTGCCCTTCACCATTAAAGGACAACATTTTACTGCTGGAAAATGTGTACAAGTAAAGTTCATACATACAGGCTAGTGGTATTACACGGGCGTAGTGACTGGGCGCGACAGCGTGATCGACGGCCAAAGCGGAAGCGACAGCGTAATCGGCCCCAAGGTCAGGGTACAACATGGCACCGTGAATGCAACGATCGGGGAGCGGGCCACGGTCTGACCAGTCGGGGGCCGGACGGGATCGCGCGGCTGAACCGGACCGTCGAGAAGGGGCGAACCGACTCTGTTAATGACTACGTGGCTCAATCACACGTAGTGAGGAGACAGTTTGATATCAGTATTATTTATCGTTATGTCAGCTAGCAATCCTTGCCTGAAGGAAATGTTATGTTAGTGTGAACCAGAGACTGTTATCCGGGTACTTTCGGATTTATATAATCAAATCAAAATTACTATATTGTCTCTCCTAAAACAATACACTGTAAAACAGAAAATTTTCTTTAGGCTCATCCGTCGATCATCCAATCAATCAATTAGCTCTAAAAATAAAGATACAAAAACACACAACATTACTGCATGCACATGTAAAGTCCCCACACATGTAAAGTATTACGAGCAAGATGTATATAAATAACACATTAAAGTATCCTAAAATGAAAACTAAATATACCATACACACATAAATTGACTAAATGTAATGTTTTCCCAGTATAAAAACTATCAAACCCAAGCACTCCAA
>CM034534.1:8831689-8863211 GCA_020002185.1 Paraescarpia echinospica | reverse complement strand
ATATATTTATATATGTATATATATATATATATATATCACATTTTATTATATGTAATCTATATGCTGTTTAATGTTTATAAGTGTCTATTAATAGTGGTAATTAGTTAACGATTTCTTTCATAGGTTACATTTTAAAACAATACTTTTACTGTTAATGGAATCCAGGTAATGATTACATTTGTATAGTTAACGCGACTGAGAGTAAACTTGCGTCGATTGATTGGGCGCTATAAATTACTTACTGTTATTATTCGGCAACGTCCCGACTGTTTTAGCGCGTGAGGTGGCGCTTCTCTAGACTCGACGTTCACTGTGGAGGCGACAGTTTGTACCTCTACGATGGAGATGATGCGAATGCACCCATGATCGCTAATGGGTGTGGTCATACTACTCCACCCTTCACATTTTCGTTTGTGACCACGGGAAACAGTGGGTACATTGTGTTCCAAACCACTGACGTCACCGTTGAGGGAGGCTTCAGAGTTCGGGCCGCCGTTGGTGAGACAAACAGCTACGATTAACATATCGAACATTATGGCTGTTTTTAATACTTAACAAAACGTACGCATTTATATAAGTGTAAATACACGAATAATGTTAAGTTTGTAATGCTTAGGGTCCATATGGCCAATTGAAACGAGTGGTCTTCCTACCCACTACGTATAGGCCCGTAGCAGGCTTTAGTTATGTGTTTTATTCATCTTTGGGAGGTGCGGTTCTGGGTTGACTCGCAAAGAATCTCCAAATGCACATCTTTGTGCTACCACAAATATCCAACTGCACCCCCTTGAGTTGCCACAAATATCCAACTCCACCCCCTTGAGCAGTCACAAAATATCCAAATGCACCCCTTG
The DNA here is from genome assembly GCA_020002185.1 of Paraescarpia echinospica. NCBI lineage: Eukaryota > Metazoa > Annelida > Polychaeta > Sabellida > Siboglinidae > Paraescarpia > Paraescarpia echinospica. The sequence continues at coordinate 8,862,357 of CM034534.1, read as the reverse complement.
AGTTGCCATAAATATCCAACTGCACCCCTTGAGTTGCCATAAATATCCAAATGCACCCCTTGAGTTGCCATAAATATCCAACTGCACCCCTTGAGTTGCCATAAATATCCAACTACACCCCTTTGAGTTGCCATAAATATCCAACTGCACCCCTTGAGTTGCCACACATATCAACTGCTTTCCCTTGAGCTGCCACAAATGTCCAACTGCACCCCTTGAGCTGCCACAAATATACAATTGCAACCCCTTTGAACTGCACCAAAAAATGTTACACTTCGAGCGGAACGTGTCTTTGGGGATCGTACGCACCAATCGCACCCTCAGTCGACCGGCTTGATATATCACAATATATATGTACACTAAATATCATGTTTGTAAAGTACCAGTTAGCACTTATCTCCAGTATAATGACTTGACTCTGAAACGAATCACGTGGATAATATTTGTCTCGATAAAATGCGTTCTTTCGAAGAAAACAATTCTCATGGCTCGTTCAGTTGAAACAACAATGCCTATGCCTATTGATCTCCTGTTCTTGAACAGGTACTAAAGACCATGCTTAAGTAATTACTTTGCATACATTTTGTTTCGTTATATTGCCATCCATCTGAGTTCATATGTGTTCATGTGTCTATAGCAATATTGCACAAGTGTGTATGTATGTCTAATTAATGTCAATATTGTGAAGACACATTTATGAACACTTGTGTTTTTTCTAAAGAAATATATTTAGTATTATTGATACTATCTGCGGATCCACCAAGTAATTAACGAACATTAACATTGAAAGCAATGACGTGCATTTCTCATAGAATATCCTCTTAACACAAAAATAATGAGGTGACATACATTTTGAAACGCTGTGTTCGCTTCCACAAAGAAGAAGAACGTTCTGTAAAACAATCCAGGGAGGTTACTTTTAATGATTTAGTGATTTTATGTAATTAAGACAGTTGGCTATAATCGGTCACCATGTGTGGCTGCGGCATACCACGTTGACAAACATCCGCCGAGTTACAACTGATGATAAAACATTCGCAACTGTTGTTTTGGTTGGATTTTTGTGTTGAATTACGAGTAATTATACAAATACACTCGCAGTAAGGGGGACTTAATTATTTGTGTTCGCTGCAGTATCGTGCGACAAGTCGAAACAGTTGACTGCATCAAGCGGGGACTTCGGAACTACACCGTCCACATACGGGAACTATGAGGATTGTTCTTGGATGATTATGGTCACTTCGGGCAAGGTGATGTTTAATATATATTGGAATTGGAACAATTTATTCGACAAAAAACAAACAAAAGCACACAATGCAAAAACAATTTAACAATAGTTAGTCTATGTCGGGAGACTCTCACTAAGGTTTTAAAAAGCAGCTTGCGCGAGAGCCACCCACGGAAAAAATAATATTTACTGCAATTAATCAATTAAATATAGATAGAACATGTAAATGATTATTCAGTATACTACTTTTACGTCATTCATATCCGTATTTTACCACTGTGGTGCATACCATAAAACTATGAAGCAATTCGGTAGAATATTTAACAAGATTTAACAAGATTGCCACCCGGAGAATTAACTCTAGGTGGCAGGTGGACCAGGAAGCCCTTTGGCTTATCGAGAGTCCGACCGTTTTATCTATGTGTATCCCGCCCTTCTGAGGTATGTGTCGATTTTATTTTTAAACATATTCACGCTACTAGCACCCACACAATCAGCAGATAATCTGTTCCATTCATTTACAGTCCTTTGTGAAAATGAGAACTTTCTTATATATAATCTACACTGTTCCTTTGCTAATGTAACTTCATGTACTCTCTAGTCCTTCTATCTTTCTTAACTGAGAAAAAAATATTTCTATCAATATTTTCATAACCATTCATTATTTTAAACAATTCTATCTGATCTCATCTCAATCTCATGGTCTCTAGTGTTGTTAAGCCGCATTTTTAGGCGTATTTCGTAACTAAGATCCCTCAGTTTTGGTATCATTTTAGTTGCTCTCCTCTGCACTCTTTCTAGCATATATATGTCCTTCCTACGATATGGCGTCCACGATTGAATACAACATTCTAAATGAGGCCTAACTATTGTTTTGTACAGTGGTATTATTAGCTCTTTTTCCTTATACGTTATGTTTCGCCTAATTAATCCAAGGATTTGATTTCCCTTTGAAGCTGCAATTCCGCACTGCTCTGAAATCTTCATATCAGCATTAATGGTTAACCCTAAATCCTTTTCTTTTACAGTTGTACTTAGTACAGTAACCCCCATTGTATATTCTACCTCTTCGTTCCCATGTCCTGCGTGGAGGCATTTACATTTCCCAAAATTGAACAGCATTTGCCACTTTTCAGACCATTTGATCAACTTGTCAAGATCATCTTGTAAATGTTGTCTATCTCCATCATTTCTAATCCTTCTAAACACTTTTGTATCATCCACACATTTCAACACCTTGCTTGTTATTTCATCATCCAAATCGTTTATATATATTAAGAATAATATAGGTCCTAGTACTGATCCCTGTGGTACCCCACTCAATACCGATTTCTAGTTTGAAGCCTCCCCGTCAACTACTATACGTTGTCTTCTGTCAATCAGCCATTTTTCTATCCAGTTTATTATACCATTTCCTATGCCATGGGCCTTTAGTTTAAGCAGTAATCTTTGATGTGGTACTTTGTCGAAAGCTTTTTGAAAATCTAAGTTGACGATATCTACTGGTGATCCCTCATCTACCCACTTAGTGATGTCTTCCAAAAAACATAACATATTTGTTAAGCATGACCTCGCTTTAAAAATACCATGTTGAGATGGGTTTATCAAGTAATGTTTAACAAGAAAATCCACCATGTGATCTTTAATTAGTCTTTCTAATCATTTGCAAATCACTGATGTTAAACTCACTGGTCTATAGTTCTCTGACTTGTTTCTCGAACGTTTTTTAAATAACGGTATAATGTTTGCTTCTTTCCATTCTAAAGGAACCACTCCCTCTTCTAATGACAAATTGAAAACTGTTGCAAGCGGTACGCTAATTTGTTCTACAATTTCCAATAGTAGTTTGGGCGGAATCCCATCCACTCCAGGTGATATATTATCCTTCATAGCCCTTATTTTCTTAGCTACCATTTCCGGGGTTACAATAAATTGTCCTAAATAGTCCGAATCTGCCCCCTTGAACTTAGCCTCTGGTACTGGCAGTGAACTAATATCTTCTCTGGTAAACACTGAACTAAAGTACTCATTCAGGTCTTCTGCCATTTAGAATCCCTCTGATATTATATTTCCAGCACTATCTTCTAGAGGACCGACCTTATCTTGAACTTTCTGTTTGCTTCGAACATACGCATAAAAACTGTTGCTATCATGTTTTATATTACTAGCTAATTGTTGTTCATAGCTTCTCTTTGAATTTCTAATTTCAGCTGTAGCTTGGTTAAGTGCTTCTTTATAACTGTTGTAGTCTTTATCATTTCCAGTACATCTATATGACTTCCACATCATTTGTTTATACTTAATTTTTCTAATGGCTTCTTTCGATAAGTGTTTCTTTTTGGACCGTTTCCCTTGTTTTTGAAGGGTACAAATTTATTAACTATGCACTTAATTTCACTCTTTAATATATTCCAGCATTCTGTTGCTGTCTAATTTTTCAGTGTGTTATTCCAGTCTATCTTTGCTAAATATTTCCTCATGTCCTTATACCTTCCATTGTAGAAATTTCTCCTATACTGCTTTTTATTATTCCTTTCTGATTTTACTTTGATGGTAAAATGTATCTGGTTGTGATCACTACTCCCCAGTGGCTCACATATCTTGACATTGTCAACTAATTCATTATGTGGGGATAAAACTCTGTCTAACACATTCTCACCCCTGGTTGGATCTAGCACATGTTGAGAAAGGAAAGTATCTTGAACTAAAACTAAAAACTTGTGACCCTCACTCCCCATACTCTGTAGAGATTTCCTTTGTATATGCCCGTGGTTAAAATCCCCCATAATAATACAGTCCCGTTTGCTTACTTCCCTTATAGCGTTTTGTATTTTTTTCATTCTCTTCTGTGCTTATGTTTGGACTTCGATAAACTATCCCAACTGTTAACGTTAAGTTTCCTGTAACTATGTTACACCAAACAGCTTCTTCGCAATCTGCTTCTCTTTCTAATTTTATGTCATAAACCTGGATAGATTCTTTAATATATAAAATAACTCCACCTCCCTTTCTTCCTATTCTATCTTTCCTAAACATTATATATCCTGTCGTCCCAATTCGGCATCTGATATATCGGTGGTGGTCCAGGATTCGGTTATACCTATTGTGACGGTCAATATCTTCTACCATAATGTTTAGTTCATTTCGTTTGTTTACTATACTCCTTGCATATAAACAAACACATTTATATCCAGCTTCAGAAGAGTTTTCTAGACTGTTCTTTGCTGATTTATTTGTGCTGTCTTTATCTATGCCTCCAGTTTCAGGCTTTTCTGTGAGTCTTCCCTGCGAATCTAGTTTAAATAGATGCAACTTGTCCCACTGTCAACAGATCGCAGCAGGTTCTCTGAGAAAACTGCTGCCCCCTTTCCACTAAGATGGAGGCCATCTCTCATGTACATATCTTCCCTCCCAACAAAGTATCCCCATAAATCTGTGAATCCCACCCCCTCTTCTTCACACATCTGCTCAACTAGTGCGTTGATCGCCATCCTCTTGCAGTTTCTATACGTTGCCCCCCTTCCTCCCATTACTGGCAAAATTCCTGACAGATATACACAAGTTCGCCATAATCCAGCACAATACATGTGTTTTATTAATGGTTATTTCATCTCATAGGAAAACATTTAATTGGAGAACAGAAAACCGTGCTCAGTTTAGGCTAAAATATAGTTTGCTTTTAGTCGCAATTGAATCATACATTATGAAAGACGAGACACGACACAACTACTAAAAGGTTAGTATAAACGGAGGCAGGTTAGATCTTCATAACCAGGGCTGCTCTGGTTCGGGAATACACATGAAAATCGGCTTCTTTGTAAAAAAAGAGGATAAAATTAAGAAATCTTAATGGTTTCAAATAAATTGATGCAAATACAAGCGTGTAGGCTGTTTATTATATAATAAAAAAATATTCACTTTCAAAAATTACAAATTGTTGTGTTGCCTACATATATGGCAATTAACAATTATGCAAGTGTCTTGGTATTGATATCCAAAATATATTTCTTCAGATATAAAGAGAAATCGTAAAGGCTATGAGTATTGACTTTTTTCGTAATTCTAGGTGGCATGTGTCTGAGTAGAGCTGGCAGATTGTATCTAATACACTTTCTGGCTCGGGAGGTACGGTTGTGCGGAATAGAGATGTAATGACTTTGCCTAGTGTGTTGGCCATGGTGTGTAGTATTTTGTGAAAATAAAGATTTACAGTAAGAAGGAACAATACTATTCGCACATTTATGATAAAATACCAGACATTTTGCGTGAAAATGTCGTCGAATTTCACTAAGTTTAGTGATTTCATTAGAGGTTCTGTATGGAAATTATATTCGCTACGGATTATAATTCTTATCGCCTTTTTCTGCAATTTCGAAATTCTGTTTGAATTAAATCCTGTAATTGAAGTGTGGCGCAATTAACGAATTATACATTATCTTTAGAGCACATGTAAGTAAGAAGTGCTTTAACTTCTTTAACATACCAAGAATTTGTGATATTTTGATGGCAATTTTATATCAATGTGAGCTGACCAATCTAATGTTTCGTTAATAATTGTGCCTAAGAAGTTAAATTCTTGAACACGATCAATATGTTGGTAATCTGTTTTTAGCGTTAATTCGATACCCGCGGTACTGCGTTGTGGGAAATGGACATGTATTTCGTTTTGCTAGTAATAAGAGACAGTTTGTTTACTGATAACCATTCACTTTTTTTTTCCCAATTCCTTATTTATGTTCATTCTTAAGGTAATGTTATCAAACAAATCCGAAGTAGATTGAAAGGAACAGAGTGGACCTATTAGGGTAGTGTCATCGGCGTATAATATCGCATTGAATGTATCACTTGCGTGATGTATATCATTTATATATAGGATAAATAACAATGGTCCCGATATGGAACCTGAGGGACACCTGTAGAAATGGGTAATTTATCGGATATTACATTACCGAATAGTACAAATTGTACTATTGGTAAGATAACTGCTTAGCCAGTGTAACGGTGTCTTATTTATGCCGTAGTGTTCAACTTTTTTAAATAAAATAGAGTGGTTCAGTGTATCAAATGTTTTTGACAGGTCTCAAAAATTGTCTAAGCTTTTGTAAATTAGTGTCTGTCATTTCCAGGGTAGCCATCTCCTTGGAAAGTGCTTTTCTAAAACCGTACTGACTTTTAGATAATATTCCATTTGTAGTTAAATACTCATATAGTTGGTTGTGCACAATTCTTTCAAAAACTTTGGAGATGGACGGAAGCAACGAGATTGGCCTGTAATTATCTAGCATCGTTTTATCGTTTTTTTATACTGAGAAAATTCCTGTGGTGAGCGATTGGTTAATTATGAGAGACATAGGCTTGGCAATTAGTGGACGGATTGAGTCATGTCCTACACTTTTTTGGGTCTAATTCCTTTACAACTGACAATATAAATTTTTGTGTAACATGTTTGAATATAAAGGTAAACGGAGATTTGTTTTTAGGTAGCTAGTAAATGACCTATGTTGTCTATTAAAGGATATCTTTTATGCCAGTTTATTGCCGATATTTACAAAGAATTCATTACATTTATGCGCGATGTCCCTTTTGTCCGAGATATTTATATTAAAAAAAATTGAAATTCAAATTGCTTATGGCTTTTGTTTAATATTAGTTTAGCGGTATTCCAAGTTTTTCTTATGTTAGATTTATATTGATCAAATAAGTGTGTTGAGAATATGTTTCACTTCTCTGATAGCTTTGTTTAAGATATTTTTATAGACGCGAAGATTTATTAATGACGCATTGTAAGATATATCATTTTGCGCAGTCTGTTTTAATGTACGATATAGTTTGTCTTTGTGTTTCATTGAGTTGATTATTCCAATGGTTATCCAGTTTGATTTATTGTGATTGTATTTTTGTATCTGAAAGTGTTTTGCAGGAAATGGTAGTCATACAGTCGGGAGAGTATATTTTCAAGTAAGTTATAATTAGTGTTTGGATCTGACAGCTTATTTACATTTAACTGATCCATGATGCACGATTGCCTTACAGATTCGTAATATTGTTTTGTTGCGTTTTATTGTTTGTCCTGATTGTCACTCATTTGAGAGCACTTTGTTTAAATAGCAGTTTAGCGAGAATTATGAAATACGGTAAATGATCAGATATGTTGCTCATAATTATACCTGCTGTGGAAGCTGTGGTGGCATTTGAAAACTTACAGAATATCTGGTCAATACGTGTACAGCTATTTCGAGAGAAACGAAGCGGCAAGGTAATTTTGGATAAAATCCATTTGTATAGAATAGAATAGTCGCCGATTTTTTGTTTGTTGTTCACTTTCAACATATCAAAGTTAAAGTCGCCTGTTATTATAGTTTAAGCATACTCCTTTCCCAATTGTTAAAGTATTGGTGCAAATTCTTCTATAAATGTGGAGAATAGCAGTGGCAAGAAAACTGAGGAAAGGAGATTGAGAGGAGGGAAGGTGATTGGAGGGGAAGACATTGGAAAATCGAAGACAGTAAACGTGACAAGCGTGAAAGTGACGGGAGAAAGTGACCGTAGAGAAGGAGGGAGGGAACATGGGACGGGAGAGGAGAGAAGAAAATGAGATGGGAGGAAAGATGAAGGGACGAAAGGAAGTGAGAGCAAATGTGATAGAAGAGAAGTCGATAAAAGGGACCCTGACAGGAGGAAAGGTGACAAGAGAAAAAGCGACAGGAAAGAATGGATCGGAAGAGAATGTGACAGGAAAGAAGACGACGGGGGAAAAGACAACAACCAGACAGATGCAAACCGAAGAAGGCAGTGGTTGAGGGGGCAATGAGGAAAGAGAGGGTGTTTATGGGCGACTCCATTATGAAAAAGACGGACAAGACACTGAGCGAGGGGAAGGACGTTGTTGTTTGTCTACCGGGGGTTAGGATTGAACATGTGACTGACAGGGTAGAGAAGGTATTGGGACATAGCAAGGGAGGGTCTATACTGGTACATGTAGGAACAAATAATGCTGACAGGGAGGGAACAACTGGGATAGTACAGAAGTATAGACAGTTAGTGAGGAAGCTAAAGAAGACAAGAGTGGAACAGATAATTCTGTCAGGAATTTTGCCAGTAATGGGAGGAAGGGGGGGGGGCAACGTATAGAAACTGCAAGAGGATGGCGATCAACGCGCTAGTTGAGCAGATGTGTGAAGAAGAGGGGGTGGGATTCACAGATTTATGGGGATACTTTGTTGGGAGGGAAGATATGTACATGAGAGATGGCCTCCATCTTAGTGGAAAGGGGGCAGCAGTTTTCTCAGAGAACCTGCTGCGATCTGTTGACAGTGGGACAGGTTGCATCTATTTAAACTAGATTCGCAGGGGGGACTCGCAGAAAAGCCTGAAACTGGAGGCATAGATGAAGGAAGCACAAATAAATCAGCAAAGAACAATCTGGAAAACTCTTCTGAAGCTGGATATAAATGTGTTTGTTTAAACGCAAGGAGTATAATAAACAAAAGAAATGAATTAAACATTATGGTAGAAGATATTGACCCTCACATAAGGTATAACTGAATCCTGAACCACCACCGATATATCAAATGCCGAATTTGGACTGACAGGATATGTAATGTTTAGGAAAGATAGAATAGGAAGAAAGGGAGGTGGAGTTATTTTTTATATTAAAGAATCTATCCAAGCTGATGAAATAAAATTAGAAAGAGAAGCAGATTGCGAAGAAGCTGTTTGGTGTAACATAGTTACATGAAACTCAACGTTAACAGTTGGGTTAGTTTATCGAAGTCCAAACAAGCATAGAAGAGAATGAAAAAATACAAAACGCTATAAGGGAAGTAATCAAACGGGACTGTATTATTATGGGGGATTTTAATCACGGGCATATACAATGGAAATCTCTACAGAGTATGGGGAGTGAGGACCACAAGATTTTAGTTTTAGTTCAAGATACTTTCCTTTCTCAACATGTGCTAGAACCAACCAGGGGTGATAATGTGTTAGACATAGTTTTGTCCTCACAGAATTAATTAGTTGACAATGTCAAGATATGTGAGCCACTGGGGAGTAGTGATCACAACCAGATACGTTTTACCATCAAAGTAAAATCAGAAAGGAATAGTAAAAAGCAGTATAGGAGAAATTTCCGCAAAGGAAGGTATAAGGAGTGAAATTAAGTGCATAGTTGATAAATTTGTACCCTTCAAAAAACAAGGGAAACGGTCCAAAAAGAAACACATATCGAAAGAACCCATTAGAAAAATTAAGTATAAACAAATGATGTGGAAGTCATATAGATGTACTGGAAATGATGAAGACTACAACAGTTATAAAGAAGCACTTAACCAAGCTACAGCTGAAATTAGAAATTCAAAGAGAAGCTATGAACAACAATTAGCTAGTAATATAAAACATGACAGCAACAGTTTTTATGCGTATGTTCGAAGCAAACAGAAAGTTCAAGATAAGGTCGGTCCTCTAGAAGATAGTGCTGGAAATATAATATCAGAGGGATTCTTAATGGCAGAAGACCTGAATGAGTACTTTAGTTCAGTGTTTACCAGAGAAGATATTAGTTCACTGCCAGTACCAGAGGCTAAGTTCAAGGGGGCAGATTCGGACTATTTAGGACAATTTATTGTAACCCCGGAAATGGTAGCTAAGAAAATAAGGGCTATGAGGGATAATATATCACCTGGAGTGGATGGGATTCCGCCCAAACTACTATTGGAAATTGTAGAACAAATTAGCGTACCGCTTGCAACAGTTTTCAATTTGTCATTAGAAGAGGGAGTGGTTCCTTTAGAATGGAAAGAGGCAAACATTATACCGTTATTTAAAAAAGGTTCGAGAAACAAGTCAGAGAACAATAGACCAGTGAGTTTAACATCAGTGATTTGCAAATTATTAGAAAGACTAATTAAAGATCACATGGTGGATTTTCTTGTTAAACATTACTTGATAAACCCATCTCAACATGGTTTTTTTAAAGCGAGGTCATGCTTAACAAATATGTTGTTTTTTGGAAGACATCACTAAGTGGGTAGATGAGGGATCACCAGTAGATATCGTCAACTTAGATTTTCAAAAAGCTTTCGACATCAAAGATTACTGCTTAAACTAAAGGCCCATGGCATAGGAAATGGTATAATAAACTGGATAGAAAAATGGCTGATTGACAGAAGACAACGTATAGTAGTTGATGGGGAGGCTTCAAACTAGAAATCGGTATTGAGTGGGGTACCACAGGGATCAGTACTAGGACCTATATTATTCTTAATATATATAAACGATTTGGATGATGAAATAACAAGCAAGGTGTTGAAATGTGTGGATGATACAAAAGTGTTTAGAAGGATTAGAAGTGATGGAGATAGACAACATTTACAAGATGATCTTGACAAGATGATCAAATGGTCTGAAAAGTGGCAAATGCTGTTCAATTTTGGGAAATGTAAATGCCTCCACGCAGGACATGGGAACGAAGAGGTAGCATATACAATGGGGGGGTACTGTACTAAGTACAACTGTAAAAGAAAAGGATTTAGGATTAACCATTAGTGCTGATATGAAGGTTTCAGAGCAGTGCGGAATTGCAGCTTCAAACGGAAATCAAATCCTTCGATTAATTAGGCGAAACATAACGTGTAAGGAAAAAGAGCTAATAATACCGCTGTACAAAACAATAGTTAGGACTCATTTAGAATATTGTATTTAATCGTGGAGGCCATATCGCAGGAAGGACATAGATATGCTAGAAAAAGTGCAGAGGAGAGCAACTAAAATGATACAAAAACTGAGGGATCTTAGTTACGAAATACGCCTAAAAATGCGGCTTAACAACACTAGAGACCAGGAGCGTGAGATGAGATCAGATAGAAGTGTTTAAAATAATGAATGGTTATGAAAATATTGATAGAAATATTTTTTTCTCAGTTAAGAAAGATAAAAGGACTAGAGGACATGAAGATACATTAGCAAAGGAGCAGTGTAGATTAGATATAAGAAAGTTCTCATTTTCACAAAGGACTGTAAATGAATGGAATAGATTATCTGCTGATTGTGTGGGTGCTAGTAGCGTGAATATGTTTAAAAATAAAATCGACACATACCTCAGAAGGGCGGGATACACATAGATAAAAGGGTCGGACTCTCGATAAGCCAAAGGGCTTCCTTGTCCACCTGCCACCTAGAGTTAATTCTCCGGGTGGCAATCTTGTTAAATCTTGTTAAATTTTGTTAAAGTTGTGCACTTTTAAAGGCACCCGACACTACCCCCTCTCCAGCAATTTCACCACGACACGGCAAAAAAATTCCACCCCAAAAAACGCAGACCCCAAAACACCTTCCACGCCACAGGCTTGGATTTTATACATACACGCACGCACGCACGCACTCACGCACGCACGTACGCACACACACACACACACACACACACACACATATTCACCGCGATAAATCATTGTATTTTCACAGACTGTGAAGCTCGACTTCAGGAGTTTCGAACTCGAGTACGGAGACAGCGGTTGCCCGTACGACCACGTCAAGGTCTACGACGGAGGTGACGACGGCGCCTCACTGCTAGGGACATACTGTGGCGTTGACTTACCATCGAGCATCGTTTCCAGTGGAAACAAAATGTTCGTTAAATTCTCGACTGATCTGTCGATCACAAAACCTGGCTTCTGGGCCGATTATGCCGAAGGTGAGACAAACCACGTGTATTTTACGAATGACTGATGCAATGTATATTATCAAGAAAATACAAACTATAATACATCAGCTGAGTAACCGGGCATTGCCCGGAGTAAAAAACGCAGTCATGTGTCTTTTCAGTATAAAAATAAATGGTATGACTGAAATATAATTATTCTTTTAAGTACGCATCTGATGTCATAAATGATAATACAATGAAAATATGGATCGAGTACGGATATCGAGAAAACGGTACCCTAGATATACACTAAGCGAGTACTCTACCGATAATACTAATCTGTCATGCTTTTTATATCATGATCGTTTGAACGTAGGCATGTAAGTATGTCTTATTCTTAGTTACCAATATAACATTTGATACTATTGTTTGACAAATCTTTTCTTGGCTGACTTATATCTGAATTCAATAACTTGATGCTATCTGTAGCTCTTACACACTCGCGTGATATATTTGATTGTGGGATTGTTTCAAAAGAGGGGTCTGGTTGATATTAACTCAAGCATGTCTTTTGTTTCACTTTGATGAATGTTTAGCGACGTTTTAACACACTGCATGTTTTATGTTCAGTCTAGTAGAACGACCCGAGACGAACCGATGACCATCCATGACGGAACAAGTACGCGGCTCATTGACCGGATCAATCGCCAAGTGCTGCTGTTGCCCTCGACCACGCCTTGTAGTTAGACGAAGTGTCGTATATAATCTTCGTGTTAGCATTAGGTTGTCTGTTCCTCGTGTTTAAATTCTAACCTTCATAACTAAAATATGTTGAAGTACACTGGCTGGCGAACATTTATCCGAGGACTGCCTACGCTGTCTCCTTGGCTCGTCACTTATGTCAGTCATGTATACTGTCCAAATTGCGTTTAGTAAAACCGAAACATTGTACATTATTATTTTTTTGTTCGCGACAGGAAAAGGGAAAACTCACATTAGACAACTCAGTTGGCAGTTTAACGGGGCCTGCGAGTTGTAACTACCTAACCTTTTGATGTTCTGTGCGGTAGTTGCTAGTTTTCCACAGACACGGAAGTACCACCTGTTTATAGTCCAGTCATTTTAGCATATGACCTTGCAACAGAAAGTTTCCAAAAATGCATAAAACCAAATGGCCACCATTCGCTACAAATCGCCACAATTCGCAAATTATGAAAGGCATAAAGATAAATTACGGTTCTTTATCGAAATAGTTCGTATCCGACAATAAAAAAAATATAATACACTGGAACAACCATTCTTTACGATTCGTGATATGTCCACTACAAATAGCACTGCAATGACTTATATATTGATATATGTAAATAGTGGACACATAACTGAGTACGTTCCAAATAACGTTGCACTTGGTGGCACGTTGAGCCTTTTTTGGTCGTAAAATTACTGTACTATTAGTTGAAAAAGACAATCTCCTTTAATAGGGGGTAGTCTGTTCCTAGTTTCCATTTATTAATTAATATAATGTTTTAAATATATTAACTACGTTGAAAGTAGACCCCGCAGCAAGTTCATATGGAAAACAAAACATCCAGTTTCCAAACTAGCTTAATTGGAATATTGCCGAGGCGGGCTGAGTTAACCGTAATACTCTTTGATGTTCAACGATTTTCTATTTCCACACGTTCCACACAGCAGACTTCCTGTTACAAGTTACTACGCTAGCTAATTCCGGGTAGAGGAACAGACTGCGTCCCTATAATGCGGATGTCATATGTAATTGGATGCTAAACCGGATGTATTTAGCCGGATGTCATTTATAACTGGACTGGATCCATATCCGCAGTTTGGCCATAAGCCAATGTTGCAGAACTAATTCACGCTTGTACTAATTCCAACAATAAAACTAGTGAAAATGTTCATGTGCTGTTTTGTCTACACACTACGAATACATGGAGGTACTTTTGCAGTTTAGGCCCGCACCTCGAGAAAACCATGATAATAGTCACCTACAGTCACCAAACTTCACATCATATATCTACAACACTTATTCTACACATATACATTTGTCACGTGATCAAACAATTAAATTTACTGTCTTATTGATCAAAATATTCGCTTGTTTTTGAGTATATTCATTAGTTCCACCGTAAACTCCGGCAGGTGGCGACACTTTATGGTTGCCTTCAGCCTATCCCCATGTCTGAAGTCAACCATAAAGTGACGCCACCTACCGGAGTTTCCGGTGGAACTAATGAATACACGCAAAAACGAGTGAATTTCTTGTACATTTTGATCGATAAAAGACAGTAAATTTAACTTTTTTATCACGTAATAATTATGTATGTGTAGAATACGTGTTGTAGATATATGATGTGAAGTTTGGTGACTGTAGGTGAGCGTTATCATGTTTTTTTCGAGGTGCGGGCCTAAACTGCAAAAGTACCTACATGGATACATGATTGTGTGTTTGCGTGCGTTCGTGTGTGAGTTCGTGTGCTCACGCTCAGCTGTACCATTATATATGATTATGTGCGCATATCTGAGTACTGGTTGATTCATTTGTACGTAAGTGTATGCGTTCATGTGTGGATGCGTGCATGTTTGCGTTTGACCAAAGAGTAGTGACGTGTCTAGAGGATGCGTCAAAAACGATTGTGCCAGACGGGCCATTGCTTCCAAGGTGATTTGTGCTAGCAGTAGATAGTCTTAAAGCGATTCTTTGATAATTTTTATATCTTTGTAATTATTAAATAATCATGTTAATGTGGATATTTAATATAATTGTATGCCTTTATTTCATTAGAGTTATGTTTTATTAATCACTAATGACCTTGACAATATATCGAAAAAATAACTGCGTGTACGCGAAGTTTCTACTTTGCCCCCACCTTCACGATCTGTATGAGGCATGCTCATGAATATTCGGGACTGTGTGTATATGGATTAGTCACCGCCATGCGAATAAGTCGTGACTCGTGACCTATAAAATTATCAAAATGAAACGAGGACCAGCTGCTGTTTATGTCACAGATTCAGCAAAGTAAAGAAGGAAAATAAATGGAATAAACGGAGAATGAACATAGCGACAGCTCATGACAGACGGATTGACTTTAAACAAAACCATCAGCTCACCAAGCAATTAAACGTTTAGATAACAGAAACTTCTTGAACACGATAAACATTAAATAATGAAACCATTTTGTTTGCACCATTAATCCAGCTGCTATTTCCATAAGCAGTATAGATACAACATTATACATCACATGAAATAATGTACAATATTAAAATAGCATAGGTGGTTATGCACGTACATTCCCATCTACATAAAGTTTAATTTTAGTTTTAAACATGTAGATCGATAAAGAGCATATAATAACATTATTGTCGGCAAATAATAAAATATATTGCATCAATGTAACAACATGTTTTATTTTGAACTGGGAGTGCAATAATTATTTGTTCTGCCCATCATTTAGAGACAAAGATATTGCATTTGTTTCTGTCGAACTCCCGTTTCGATTATAAATAAAATGGCCATTATATGATGGAAATAAAGTTATAAAATTACAAAACTTTAAAAGTAACGCATATTTTAAAACACTGTTTTCAGTTATCATTGGTGTATTTAACTCAAGAAGATCCCTAAAACATTTTGAATACTGTGGAACATTTATATTTTATGAATTTTCAAAATTATTGTAAAAGCAACTTTGTTGACACCTTTTTATACACTACTCCCAGTATAGTTCATTTAACACAAACTTTTTGCAATAAACTTTAAAGAATATGCTACACAATCCAAACATAATGAGCATACGAAAGCATAAATATTATTATGTACTCCTATTATGTAACATAATGACGGGGTGTTGTGCTTTGGATACACAAATCGATCGATTGCACAAATCCATTTGAAACATGTAGTGATGTACATATTCCCAGCATAAGCCACACGGAACTAATGTGGCAGAACAAAGTCAGACATCTTCTTCACTGCTGTGTCAGTTAACACATTGTTCAATTAATAGCACTGCTGTGCATTTTGATACACAAATCTATCAGATGCACACATCCATTTGAAACACGAAATGATGTAAAACTTCCCAGTAGATGTCGCACAGAACAGAATGGGGCAGAATAATGTCAGGCACCATCTTATGTCAGGTGACCCATTGTCCAATTAATGGCACTAATAATTAGAGCTCTTCAATTTATTTCCTCTTTCCATCAGCTCGGCTATTTCCAATGTTCCTGCAAATAAACAAAGTTGAATTTAGGAAACTGAGCCTAAATATCAGTTAACTAATTCAACACTGTGCAGATTAATTCAGTTTGGAGATTATATTATGGGACTTATCACCAAGTGTACAGCTTGCTAAATGGAAAAGAAATACAAGAGAACCTTGTTATGCTGATTCAATCAGACTAAAATCCCAATCCATTACGTTGGCCAATTTTTTATTTGCTTCTACATAATTACCTGTATACATTAGTCATATACAGTGCACTCCAGATAACTCGAACTCATATAAGTTGATTTTCGCTAAGTTAAGTCAATCTTTTCCTCGGTCCAGGGCAATTTTCAGAAATTCCACTTATCAGTATTATAATTGGGTCCCTGGAGGTTCGACCTAATCCAGAGTGCACTGTATGTTTTCCTTTATTCTTGCTCTAAAAATTAATGTTGTATGTAATTATACACATGGGCCATTTTCGTGAAAAGTGTACAGTAACGGTAAAGTAACAAGTCAAAAATAAATGTTTAATTTGTATGTTTTTAGTTAGTACTATTAATATCAAATGTGCTATTCTCATGAAGCAGCGCAACTTGATCTGATCTATTATTAGATTTTTCAAACATTTTCATGGATAAAACCTTATGTATGCTAGAGTGCAGATTTGGTGGTGTCCAAAATGTGTGCATCGCACAATTCCGTGGCAACACGAAAACTTTTACATTGAATGATAACATGGCAGCCAGGTTTACTAACAAACGTAGCTGTAGCATTAGAAACAGTCTGTGAGCGTACGAATCTCTCATTTTCATGTTTCGGTTCAAGTAAGTGGGGAAACGTGGACTTTTCAAAAAGGGGTTACTGGAATTTGGAAATGCAAAACCCGTAGACAAACAGACCCAATCCTAAGTATGCCCCAAGTCCCACATTTAGGCCAAAAATAACACCCGCGACCAGGTTAATCCTCTTGCTATGTTGCATATACTGGTACTTTAGTGTGCATTTTCGTTCACTGCACGTGAAATACTGGGCAATGCAGTCTTACTAACTGGAAACGCGAGACCCTTGTCCTTGAGGCGTGCCTAGTAGTTGAAGCTCGACACTGACCCAGTCCTAGCTAACACCGAGTGCAGCCGTCGCCGGACATTATAATTCTACTTAATCGAACGTTGCTCGGCTGACGGCATTGGGAAGCAGGATAAATAAACAATGCATACGCTTCCTACAAAAATATATAAAAAGAGCTGTATATGTCTACGCATTGCTTATGCACAATGCCATTGCTTGAATCAACCCACCTCGGAATCTAACATGTTGACTGTGTGTGTGTGTGACTGCAACGGTCTTTGCGTGGTTCACTGCGCGTGCACGAATATTCTTTATGTCGAGCTGCATAATTAATCATCCACGTGGCAACAAGCCCGACATTATTCACGTAAACACAGTTGTTTTATCGGCTTTATGCGCAGATAACACCGAAATTATGCATAAACATGCAAGGCATAAATAGCAGAGGAAGTACGTATGGGAAATTATCACGTTTTGATACAGTATATCTCGAATGTATATTAGCTTACAAAGATTCGCTGCAGGTTAACAAGTTCAATTGTTAGAATGCATAGCATAAACGTAAATGAAATAACGTATACAATTATTGGCAGGAAACCATAATTAAAAACAACAATATGCTTTTGGTATGGCAGCGCACTAGAGGGTCAAAGGTGAGGTCAAATGTCAAAAGGGCAGGTCAAATTGTTCACTGCGCTGGCACGCGCACGCAATAACGGAACTGCTCTCGGCACGTGACACTTGCGTACACGTTATGCAAGAGGCAACCTTACTCCCTGGAACAATCTAAATGATATTAATATTGTTCGCAAATGTAGTATTTCGTAAAATGTAGGCAGTCGGTTTAAGATTTAATTTTGTTCGCAATACAAAACATGATATAATGTATTATTTAACACGAATAATCATACGATGGGGATCCATTATCTTGCACCCGAAGACGAAGCTGACAATACACATATCCAAAGTCCACTCAGTACTAATGTATCCATCAGAGACACGGATAACCAATAAGGAGACTGAGAGCCGATTCACAAGTTTTGAAGGAAGGTGACCGAAACAGATCCCGAGGATACGTTGGGAAATGCCTTATAACAAGCAAGTGTATACCCACCAACATCAAGTCAATTTTTTATTTCAAAAATCAACAACTTCGTAGATGAAGTGCATAATTATTTATAAATGTAACTATATTATATTGACACAACTATGCGTTAAAGGGGAAAATCGCTACTATAGATAAACCTCCTGTTGAGTTTCATGTTGTGTTACAGAGGGGATGAAGTACTTGGAGAACCATAATCCAAACTTTTGTGGAGCGCAATGGTTCAGTGACTAGAGCTACGTACTCTGGCTGTAAACAGTGGTGGATATGTGTGTACGAATAGTCTTCGCGCATTAATTGCAGCGTGGCTGGATGCTTCCCAGAGAAGTCGTGGGGGTTCGTCCGAAATCGTGGTGGTTCGTCCGAACCCCTCTTTTTATGAATCCTCCTTCAAAAACGAACCCCCCTCGAACCCTCGCCTATACCCTCACCCTACCCCCGTTTCCCGCTATACCAGTTGCATAGCAATCAATAATTACTTTTAACTGTTTAGTGAAATTCCGAATTAAATAATTAAAAACCAAATACGATAACTTTTGTTTGGGAGGTTCAGACCAATCCTGTGCAAAAACGAACCCCCCCCCCCCATTCGTAGCCCTCATGCCCTCCTCCGTTCTCCCGCTAAACTAGCTGCATAGCAATCAATAATTACTTTTAGCTGTTCCGTTAAATTTGTAGAGAATTAAAACTTGTAAATGTGATTCATGTATGGGATGGGGTTCGGATTAATTCCATTTTTACGAACCACCTCCGAAAACGACCTCCCGGTCGGAACCCTCATACCCACCCAGCGGCTTGGCAATCAATGATTACTTTTAGCTGTTCAATTAAATGTTCACATAATTAAAACCTGCAGATACGATCACTGTTTTTTTGGGGGGGATTCGGAGTAATCTTATTTTTACGAACCCGCTCCGAAAACGAACCCCCCCGCTCGAACCTTTCTTGGGACTACCTGCATAGCAATCAATAATTGCTTTGAATTTCAGAATTAAAACATGCAAAATATGGTAACTTTTTGGTGGGGGGGGGCTTTCGTACTACCAGCTCCGAAAGCGAACTCGCTCGAAACCCTCATGCATATCCGCGTTTTCCAGCTGAACCAGCAAGCTTGTGAGATGGCCGATGACGTTGGAGTTAAACTAAGCAGGCCGAGATTAGCCGGAATACAACGCCATTGCAGCAATGTCCCAGTTGAGAGTCCAGAGGAATACTATCGTCGTAACCTGTGCATTCCTTTGCTGGATTATGTGATCACTAACATGCATAGTAGATGCTCGGGTATGCGTTGAATTGCCAAGATAATGTTAATGAATAATTTTAATAATATTATGTGTGCGCGTGCGTGTGTTAATAATGTTAATAGCTATGATAGTGTGAAATGGGTTGGATGGTTCTTTTATCGTTCAAATGAGATATGTGTCAAATAGAGTTATTAACCTATATATATTTAAAATAATTAAAAAGACTTCAAATAAATATGTGTGTGCTAATTGTGTCAATTGCTTAAATTGTCTTGGTAGGACTATTTGGTTAAATGACCTTCAAACTATATGTTTTCAGCATTATCCCAGAGAAATATTTCACCCCTAGGCCTGGTCTCAGCAATGTACAAGGTGATCTGTTATCTCCGAGCGTGCTACCAGAAGAGTTGCGTCGATTGGAGCAGCGCTATCGCTGCAAAGAGCCAAAGGACTGCCCAAACAGCTGTGCAAAAGCAATCAAGGAATGCCAGCGAGAACCATTCCACAACATCTATTTGTTGTTGCAATTGGCCTGTACAATCCCCGTAACGTCATGCGAATGCGAAAGAAATGCCACCGCTTTGCGACGCCTGGCAACCTTCATGCGGGCCGGTATGGGCCAAGAACGTCTCTCCTCGCTTGCACTGATGCACACCCACTAGGATGTTCCTGTTGATGTCAATCAAACAGTGAATTGTTTTGCAGACCTTTTCCCAAGGAAACTGCAACTAAAGCGTCATACAGCAATATTGGTCGTGAAGTCGAGTATATAATGCGTTGGTCTGCCTAAAACCATTATGTCTGCCTAGCGCGGCGCTATAATTATACATATCTGGGCAGGGTATGTTCTTGTTAGGAATATATATATATATAAATATTCCTGCCTAGCGCGGCGCTATAATTATACATATCTGGGCAGGGTATGTTCTTGTTAGGAATATATATATTCCTAACAAGAACATACCGTGCCCAGATATGTATAATTATAGCGCCGCGCTAGGCAGACATAGTTGTGCACTTTTAAAGGCACCCGACACTACCCTTCTCCAGCAATATCACCACGACACGGCAATATATATATATATACATGTATATATATTATATACATATACGTATATATAAATGATTAATCGCGGTGAATATGTGCGTGTATGTGTGCGTGCGTGCGTGCGTGCGTGCGTGCGTGTATGTATAAAATCCAAGCCTGTGGCGTGGAAGGTGTTTTGGGGTCTGCGTTTTTCCGGGTGGAATTTTTTGCCGTGTCGTGGTGATATTGCTGGAGAAGGGGTAGTGTCGGGTGCCTTTAAAAGTGCACAACTATGTCTGCCTAGCGCAGATAATAACCAAGTTTGAAAAATTATTAAAAATATACCGTGGCGCTGTTCTCATCAAGCCTCGTGATCTCGTGATATGTACTGTAAAAGGTGTGTTCTTATAAAAAAAAGTAAAGGTAAGTTCTTCAGGCCCGTAAACAAGGTTTGCTGGGGGGTTGGTTTTTGACATTTTGTTATATATATATATATGAAGTAATGTTCGACGAATCCGTTATCTTTTATCGCCCATTCTGAGTGCGTCCGCACTCAGGCGCACCCAGACTACGTTTTCATTGGCTAAATCACAGTCAATATTTTTACCTTTTTTCATTTCGAACGCATAAACAACTTTTAATTTGTTGTTCTGTACAATGACTACCATGAACATTAAGGCTCCATATTTTTTTCGCACAGAATTATTTGTAGTTAAATTAATCGACACAAATATCCTTTGATTAGACAGGCGCGATTCAAACCATTCGTTTGGAACTTGCATCGAAAAAGAGATGTCGATACGCAGTGCGTAAGTTTGCTGATTTAGGCATCGGAAAAAAACGTTTTTCCGTTTATCTCATAAATGAGTAGGTTTCTGGCAGTACTAATGCATACTTTTGTGGTATATATTGAACTGTTTGGCATAAAACAGTTGTGCTTCAGTTCCCTTTTAAATGTAGACCCTTGACATATTTTACTACGAGATGTTAGTGGCACTGGTTGTTTTGTAGTGTTTAACTGGAGGAGTGGTTTTTATTTGGCTATTTTCTTCCCGTAACACACATGCGTGCAGTATCAATAGAAAGGTCGGATTAAAAAAAAATCTAAATTGTAGAGGCATTTGTGGGGTTATAGTGTCGTCTACGAACCGTGACGATAGGCTACGTGGCATTACCAGTGCGATTAAAAAAACAACCACCTTCTGTCCACGCAGATACATAATTACCATCATATAGGCGTCAGAACAACACCCATAGTATGCATTACTCTCTCTCTCTCTCTCTCTCTCTCTCTCTCTCTCTCTCTCTCTCTCTCTCTCTCTCTCTCTCTCTCTCTCTCTCTCTCTCTCTCTCTCTCTGTCTCTCTCTCTCTCTCTCTCTCTCTCTCTCTCTCTCTCTCTCTCTCTCTCTCTCTCTCTCTCCCCCCTCTCTCTTCCTCTCCTCTCTCTCTTATATATATATGTGTGTGTGTGTGTGTGTGTGTGTGTGTGTGTGTGTGTGTGTGTGTGTGTGTGTGTGT
Organism: Paraescarpia echinospica; assembly: GCA_020002185.1. Lineage (NCBI taxonomy): Eukaryota > Metazoa > Annelida > Polychaeta > Sabellida > Siboglinidae > Paraescarpia > Paraescarpia echinospica. The sequence continues at coordinate 8,840,292 of CM034534.1, read as the reverse complement.
GTGTGTGTGTGTGTGTGTGAACAACTGGAGTGCTTGGGTTTGATAGTTTTTATACTGGGAAAACATTACATTTAGTCAATTTCTGTGTGTATGGTATATTTAGTTTTCATTTTAGGATACTTTAATGTGTTATTTATATACATCTTGCTCGTAATACTTTACATGTGTGGGGACTTTACATGTGCATGCAGTAATGTTGTGTGTTTTTGTATCTTTATTTTTAGAGCTAATTGATTGATTGGATGATCGACGGATGAGCCTAAAGAAAATTTTCTGTTTTACAGTGTATTGTTTTAGGAGAGACAATATAGTAATTTTGATTTGATTATATAAATCCGAAAGTACCCGGATAACAGTCTCTAGTTCACACTAACATAACATTTCCTTCAGGCAAGGATTGCTAGCTGACATTACGATAAATAATACTGATATCAAACTGTCTCCTCACTACGTGTGATTGAGCCACGTAGTCATTAACAGAGTCGGTTCGCCCCTTCTCGACGGTCCGGTTCAGCCGCGCGATCCCGTCCGGCCCCCGACTGGTCAGACCGTGGCCCGCTCCCCGATCGTTGCATTCACGGTGCCATGTTGTACCCTGACCTTGGGGCCGATTACGCTGTCGCTTCCGCTTTGGCCGTCGATCACGCTGTCGCGCCCAGTCACTACGCCCGTGTAATACCACTAGCCTGTATGTATGAACTTTACTTGTACACATTTTCCAGCAGTAAAATGTTGTCCTTTAATGGTGAAGGGCAAATTCTAATATGATGGAGAGATAAGGTAATTATGTGCAATCTTACCACTAAATCATGCCAACAGAAGTGATGGTCTGATACAAAGTATTTATTGAGCGCAAATGCCAAATATTCCAAATACATGTACTTATTGAATATTGTTCCACACAGAAATAGAGTTGTAGGGGAAAGAAATCTTGTGATGTATTTTATTATAATGTGCAACATTTCAGATGTCCCATGCCCGTTTTTGTAAAGTAGGATGAACCACGTGTGATTTAATGATATCTGTGTTCAAAATACAGCATTATTGTTTTATATTTTAAATGCCAGTATGTTATAATGAAAGAAACGTTAGGTTTTCATAGTAAATTATTTAAAGATTTATCGACATGCTCGTCTAGCTGTGGATATCTGACCTGGTGAAAACTGGGATGCTCATTGGTTCCAAGATGAACACAGTTTATGGTGTGTAGATCTACATTTAGCTGGGTAATGTTAGGTTTTTTGTCATATTGGTGGTAACAAGCAAAGTTCACACGATTCAAGTATGTATACTATGAATAGTAACTTGTGTATTATTTATTTTTATATAAAGAAACAATGTTTCCTCAAGAAGAGCATAATTTTGTTATTCCCTAACTTGAACTTGTTTGAAAGATTTGACATTCAGTAACACTGTCTCTTGAAACTTGTTTTTAAAATCTCAAGGTAGCAATAACAGCACAGATGTCACTGGCCACGTATTGTTGAATATAATACACCTTTATGGTAAACACATCAAGAACTGGCATTATGCTAATTAAGCAAAAAGCAAGCAGATATATACTTAAATCTAGAGAAGTGAAAATAAAAAGACTAGTCACTCATTACCTCTGATCATGGGATGAAGTAAAAAAGAATTGCCTGTTTTAATACACATGTTTACCTGAAAATATTGTTGTCCTACCAATTACCAATGCCTAATATTATTCAGCACGTGTGTATATGGTCATAGATGTGTCAATAAATGTGTTACAAGTATTATTCAGCATGTGTGTACATGGTTATTGATGTGTCAATAAATTTGTTATACAAAATTTAGAGGGAGCATTGCAGCACTCCCATATCCGCATATCCGCTATCCCCATATCCGCGACAAGTTTTCTATGAAATTGCTAATGGGGGCCCATGCACAAACTACTATGGGATATTTACTACACATCTCAGTAGAATGAAAATTGGAAAACATGTGGTTTCAATGTCATGCTTTCCAAACATATCAAAATTATTTTCATTCCTTGAGAATTGTGGATGTTGTGGTATTTTATCTACCACATCTCAAAATGCAATCCACAGCATTCAGGTTTTAAAATAAAAAGGACTTAAAATTCTGGCTAATAACCACATGTATCCTCATTCGAGGTTCTTATAGCACCAGAATGTTGGATTACATCCCTAGATATGAAAAATATATGTGACAGCATTGCAGTACATACATTCTTTTGTATGAAATTACTCTTTTTAATCCTTTGCTCATTTCTGCGAAAACTATTTTTCTATGGAAATTGCTGAAGGCGTGGTCACGCACAAACCATTATACAATAGTTATTATACATCTTATGGGTATGATAATTGTACGTAATATGGCTGAAGTATCATGTGTCATGTACATGTGAAGATGGTTTTAATACCTTGAGAAATGTGGAATTTATGGCATTTTATCTACCGCGTCTCAACATACAATCCACGCCATTGAGGCATTCAACAAAATAAATCACTTAAAGGGAATAAAAACATCTATTGCTCGAATTCATGTTATATTACATCCTGCTATCTATTTCCACGTCCACCAAGCCAAAAAAATCCAAAAAATTCACTGAATTAAAAATTCCACATTTTATGGTGTACATCCGGACATTTTCGAATATGCATATTTTTGGCGCGCTTTTCGGGATGCCGAGATGTGACGTTACTTATGACTCAAACTCGCATCAGGCCGACCCTTTCCATGCATTCAGAGCATGTTTAAGGTATAGCTTTTGGGTCGAAACGAGCGTCAGAACGAGTTATTGTGCAATATTCCGACGTAATACAAACATTAGTCATCATAGAAGAACAAACATTTATCTTACGGTTCCACATGAATCGAATTTTATTCAAAACAACGAATGACCATTGGGCCTACAAGTCGACTAGGTTTCGCCGAGCTTGGGCTCGTTTTCAGAATAATTATATCGAATGCAACCAACGGGAGATAATCTACACCAATAAACATACATAGCTAACATATATTGTATCCAGCTACATAAAGTAACGTGTATAATCTCATAATATCACTAGAATATTGATATATGAAGGAGTTGTACAATTTATCATAACAACTTAAATCAGTCAGAGAGTTTCCGTTGGTCCCGCTTGCTCATTGGGTAGGCGCGTTGGTTACTTGTCATTTATTTTACAATCGGGCGACGCCGGTTCAATCCTGACAGTATGCAAACCTTTGATTTTCTTAACATTTTTTTTTAAAATGTTTTCACGAAGTAACATAAACAAAATCATTTTATACTATAATGCACTGTTTGTAAATAATTTTTATTCTTGTAGTAACTATTTATTCGCCACAAAAAATGAAAATATGGTCATTATATAACGATGTTTCTAAATTGTATTTATCCAAACAAATATAATGTAATGGATATATAATTTATTAATTTTAAATATATTGTACGGTAATATATTGTAATTATGTATGAGAAAACAGATTGAGATCTGTCTGGATAAATACAATTTAGAAACATCGTTTTATATATAATGACCATATTTTCATTTTTGTGGCGAATAAATAATTACTACAAAAATATAAAAAATATTTACAAACAGTGCATTATAGTATAAAATGATTTTGTTTATATTACTTCGTGAAAACATAAACAAAAAAAGTATTTTTTAAAAATCAAAAGTTTCCATGCTGTCAGGATTGAACCGGCGTCGCCCGATTGTAAAATAAACAACATGTAACCAACGCGCTTACCCCCTGAGCTAGCGGGACCAACAGAAAGTCTCTGACTGATTTAAGTTGTTGTGATAAATTGTACAACTCCTTCGTATATCGATATTCTCGTGATATTATGAGATTATACACGTTATTTTATGTAGCTGGATACAATATATGTTTGCTATGTATGTTTATTGGTGTAAATTATCTCCCGTTGGTTGCATTCGATATAATTATTCTGAAAACGAGCCCAAGCTCGGCGAAACCTACTCGACTTGAAGTTGTACTTGTAGGCCCATTCGCATTCGTTGTTTTGAATAAAATTATATTCATGTGGAACCGTAAGATAAATGTTTGTTCCTCTATGATGACTAGTGTTTGTATTACGTCGGAATATTGCACAATAACTCGTTCTGACGCTCGTTTCGACCCAAAAGCTATCCTTGTAAACATGCTCTGAATGCATGGAAAGGGTCGGCCTGATGCGAGTGTGTTTCATAAGTGACGTCACGATACCACGTGATCGCCTAGCTCATTAAAATTTTATTTTCCGCGGGAATCGCTTCACAGGCGGGCTTAAAATCGAATTTATGGTACAAATGTATTTTTCTGTATTTGTTTAATGTTGTCAAATGTTACATACAATGTTAAACTTTGTGTACACATGGAAAAAGGATTTTAGCTAATGCCTTATTTTTATTTCCTTTAAATGTCTGGCTAGTAACCTCATATATCCACATTCAAGGTTCTTGTTGCAACAGAATGGTCACTGGACGTCGGGTTTTATTATGTAGACACAGTCTGTACATTTTATTGCAGTTATGTATTATTATGACATTGAAATTTGCAGTTGTTGTCATCGAAATAAAATTACATTTTCTTATGTTAGCCACCTAAAGTTCTGACTGTAACACTAACCTTCATACAATGGACTTGTTGTAGACATTCAAATTATACAGGTAAACAGTATTGACTTGTAGCTGTAGTGATGCACACTATGCACTGTGAACATTTCACATGCATAATTAGTTATGTCCTTAGTTGAGGTTGGAGACAGTGTTTAGTAATCATAGCCATCATCCAGTTCCTCCTCAGCTACACTTTCATCATTGTCAGCACTAGACATCTGATTGTCACAGTCTTGTAGTCTGTACATATCAGTACATCTGTGTCCATTTGACAAGCAGACACACTTTGGCAGTTCACACTTCCTGGGACAACTGCATGCTAGTAGATCCAACATGGCATCGGGTGTTGGCTGACCTTCCATCCAGTGTACAACCAGTTGCTCAGTCCCATCTTCTCTTTCCAACTTCCAGCCTCTGCCAACTGGGGTCTGAGTCCTTGGGTCCTGCTCCAAACATCTTCTCCATATTGCAGCCTGGTAGTTTGCGCATTGTGCATGTTTCAACAAACAGTCAGTGCATGGTGGCAGTTGGTGACTCTATCTCACCTTTCTTTGCACAGAACAAGTGGTATCTCAGATCATTGACATTCACAGCAGAAGATTTTGGAGCGTAAAGAAGGCATGTAAATGCCTCTAGTTTGTCCATGAGATCTGGAGAGAGAGATCCCATACCTGGCCCAGCATCCTGAATGAGTCCTGTGATTCTTTGTTGCTAGTCAAGAGTGATTTCTCACAGAAAGCTGGGGTGCTGCAATGCTATCACCTATTTTCCACCTCTAGGGATGTAGGCCTAGCCAAAAATCACTTTATGCAAGCACCAACACAAGTCATGAATAGTGATGAAAGAAGGCCAAATGAATGACGTTTATTAAGAGATTAAGTTAGAGAGAGAAATGTGGGCTCTACATCCCAAGGCCAGGCCTGTGACTGAGCCCATACTAGTCTCCTGTCCCTCAGGTTGACAGAGCCCACATTTCGGCATATACAACATTAGCAGTATTGATATAGATATATACAACATCATTACTACTGTAATCACAGTAGACCTTAGGCACCGTACCGTACTAACCAAGCACACCATTCATTCACCTAACTATAATCCCAACTACCTGCTGAAGACTTACATTGTATCAAGATTTAGCCTAAACCTATAAGTGGGGCCATTACGCCCCACTTACTAAAATCACCGGTGGAAGAGAAGCGAGCTGTCTCGGCGTTAAAACCCCGTGAACACATTGTCCACCTGCACTAAGAAAACGGGGAAAGCTTTGAGATATGCTATCAACCCCTCTTCCACCAATGATGTACATGGTAGTCCCTAACGCTATCAAAAATTTGGGAGGGATGGGAGGGCCAAAATTTGTTGATGCGACCACTCCGTCTGCTTTCACAAAACGAAGTGACCAAGAGCTCGTTGTAATCTGTGACTGCGCGCCACTACCGCGCGGTGATTGGCTCCTTGCGCCAGAGACAACGAGGTAATTAGCATAATAATTAGCATCAGACATTAGGCCAATCATCACTTGTCCTGCGTTGTTGCCAGCACAAAAACCCATATGCAGCACGGTGCCGTGGCCGCATATTCTCATATGAGCATTCGTCCCTAAAAATGTACCGGTTGCCCAAATTTTTGGTCTTGGCTCAAAAATCACTATGAGCATTCGTCCCTAAAAATGTACCGGTTGCCCAAATTTTTGGTCTTGGCTCAAGGCCTAATAGGAAAGAACATTTTTCACTCCTAATTTTTATGCAAGTGTTCCATTTTTCGTTACTTCGCTCGTGTGTGTGTGTGTGCGTGCGTGCGTGCGTGCGTGCGTGCGTACGTGCGTGTATTGGGATCAGCTTTGTCATGTTGTAAGTTGAATGCTGAACAGTGTCCAAAACAGAACCCCATTGGCCACTAAAATTAATAAAAATAAATCACAGCCATTTGCAAAATGGCCGCTGAACCTCTTTAAAACGGCCGCCATTTTGATTTTGTTTATTTCTTTATCATTTCAGATTTATTAATTCGTTATAACTCTGATGAGTGACGAGATGCTTGGCCAATACCTCTGTGTGGGAGATCGAGTGGCATTGGTCAACTATTGTAAACGAAAACTGGCCGGACATGTTGGAAGCAACCAGCCAACCAGGAAGTCGCCACTTCTACAAAAGCTCCGGAAAAAATTTAAAGCATCAACAGAAGGTACTAGTGAGGAAGCCAGCAGTTCGAATGCCGCAAAGAATTATCGGCTAATCGACTGGTTACATTTTGATGAGAATGTCGGTGCATATAGGCCAGTACGAATGAAGAAAGGAGGAGGAACGAGGTCAAGGCGAGTAGAAAAATCTGCAAAGAAAAAGGACCTTCTTACCATTGCAGTATATTTGTTTTTCCCAGGAGGAGAATCCAGTAAAAGACCTAGGTCGAAATTCGATTTCGATCTAGTTGACTTCAAAGAATGCGAGATCGATGCAGAAATTACCGTCGGTCAGCTATATGAAGATACAAATATCAGACTCCTAAGGTTTTATCTTTGAACTACTCCTCGTGAATCGGAGGAAGAAATCGACTCGCCTCTGCCTACACTTCCATGGTTATCTTGCCAGGGTAAATCTGCCGAATGTGCATCGTCCTCCTTGGTTGCCGATGTTGTTGAAAACATTGCACGTTTTGTAAACACCGCTACCTGTAGCAGCACTGCAGAGTATCAGACCGCACCTCCTCTTGATGTACGCCAAGCGGTTGATGACCTTATTGAGGAAGTAAGTTTTTCACGCGATGCCTCATTAGACTCCGAGATACGATTCGGGCCAGTCGAAGCTGGAGAATTTTGGAACCCCAGTGTCACTATTCCCTACGAACCTGCTGACCATTCAACACCACGAAATTTGCGTCACCTCGTGATTAGTCGTGGAAATAGCCTCAATGAACTGACCGAAGCGTTCTCTGATCCAGACATTCTGAATGACAATATATCGATAAGGCGCAAGGGCACAAATGGTGAACTAGAAGCCGGCGTTGGAGTTGTAGCAAAGGACTGTTTGTCTGAGTTCTGGGAGGAGTTCTACAGCCGATACACTCTTGGTAATGACGTGAAAGTACCTTACTTGCGCCACGATGTTCACGAGTCCAAATGGAAAGCTGTAGCGCGAATAATCTTGTACGGCTGGAAGGAATTTGGCTACATCCCGATCGCACTGGCCCGAACGCTTATTGAGCATGCTCTGTACGGGAAGGCGTTCTCTGACCTTAGAGAACAATTCCTCCACTACGTGGACACTGTCGAACGAGATATTATTCGAGTTGCACTGGATAACTTCAAGAAGGCTGACGAAATAGAGCTTGAAGACTTTCTTGAAAACCACAATTGCAAGCGGGCTGCAACCGCAGCAAATTTTGCCATGATTATAGACGAGATGGCCCATAAGGAACTCGTGCAAACGCCGATGTATGTGATCGAGTGCTGGAGGAGTGTATTGCAGCCAAGGATGGGGCATCTTCAATTCGAAGAACTAAACCGTCTGTACGAAGGATTAGTTCCGACGAACAGGAAGGTTGTGAAGTGCATTGAATTTCCCCCGGAGGTTTCCGAATCAGAGAAGACGGTGTCCAAATTTTTGCAGACGTATGTCAGAGGACTTTCAGAAAAGAAACTCGCCGACTTCCTGCGATTCTGCACCGGAAGTGACTTACTTTCTTGCTCACGGATTCAAGTCATCTTTGTGACCATGTCAGAATTCGAGAAACGCCCCATTGGTCATACATGTGGAAATGTGTTGGAGGTGCCAACCAACTACAAAAACTACTCAGACTTCCGTGCTGATTTTGATCGCATTCTCGAGTGTAATGTTTGGGTGATGGATATCAATTAATAGAACCGAAATGTGGGCTACTGCACAACGTCATCAGCGTGTTTAACACGGCAATGAGACATGCAGTTGACACATAGGCATATGGGTCTCATATGGATCCCGAGTGTAGAATCCTACAGGCCAGCCC
>CM034534.1:8796252-8830689 GCA_020002185.1 Paraescarpia echinospica | reverse complement strand
GAGAGAGAGAGAGAGAGAGAGAGAGAGAGAGAGAGAGAGAGAGAGAGAGAGAGAGAGAGAGAGAGTAATGCATAATATGGGTGTTGTTCTGACGCCTATATGATGGTAATTATGTATCTGCGTGGACAGAAGGTGGTTGTGGTGGTTGTTTTTTTTAATCGCACTGGTAATGCCACGTAGCCTATCGTCACGGTTCGTAGACGACATTATAACCCCACAAATGCCTGTATAATTTAGATTTTTACAAAATCCGACCTTTCTATTGATACTGCACGCATGTGTGTTACGGGAAGAAAATAGCCAAATAAAAACCACTCCTCCAGTTAAACACTTCAAAACAACCAGTGCCACTAACATCTCATAGTAAAATATGTCAATGTGTCATACATGTATATATATATATATTATTCCTTTGATATTGCTGGAGAAGGGGTAGTGTCGGGTGCCTTTAAAAGTGCACAACTATGTCTGCCTAGCGCGGCGCTATAATTATACATATCTGGGCAGCGTATGTTCTTGTTAGGAATATATATATTCCTAACAAGAACATACCCTGCCCAGATATGTATAATTATAGCTATATATTCCTAACAAGAACATACGCTGCCCAGATATGTATAATTATAGCGCCGCGCTAGGCAGGAATATATATATATATATTCCTAACAAGAACATACCCTGCCCAGATATGTATAATTATAGCAGACATAATGGTTTTAGGCAGACCAACGCATTATATACTCGACTTCACGACCAATATTGCTGTATGACGCTTTAGTTGCAGTTTCCTTGGGAAAAGGTCTGCAAAATAATTCACTGTTTGATTGACATCAACAGGAACATCCTAGTGGATGTGCATCAGTGCAAGCGAGGAGAGACGTTCTTGGCCCATACCGGCCCGCATGAAGGTTGCCAGGCGTCGCAAAGCGGTGGCATTTCTTTCGCATTCGCATGACGTTACGGGGATTGTACAGGCCAATTGCAACAACACATAGATATTGTGGAATGGTTCTCGCTGGCATTCCTTGATTGCTTTTGCACAGCTGTTTGGGCAGTCCTTTGGCTCTTTGCAGCGATAGCGCTGCTCTAATCGACGCAACTCTTCTGGTAGCACACTCGGAGATAACAGATCACCTTGTACATTGCTGAGACCAGGCCTAGGGGTGAAATATTTCTCTGGGATAATGCTGAAAACATATAGTTTGAAGGTCATTTAACCAAATAGTCCTACCAAGACAATTTAAGCAAATGACACAATTAGCACAAACATATTTATTTGAAGTCTTTTTAATTATTTTAAATATATATAGGTTAATAACTCTATTTGACACATATCTCATTTGAACGGTAAAAGAACCATCCAACCCATTTCACATATCATAGCTATTAACATTATTAACACACGCACGCGCACACATAATATTATTAAAATTATTCATTAACATTATCTTGGCAATTCAACGCATACCCGAGCATCTACTATGCATGTTAGTGATCACATAATCCAGCAAAGGAATGCACAGGTTACGACGATAGTATTCCTCTGGACTCTCAACTGGGACATTGCTGCAATGGCGTTGTATTCCGGCTAATCTCGGCCTGCTTAGTTTAACTCCAACGTCATCGGCCATCTCACAAGCTTGCTGGTTCAGCTGGAAAACGCGGATATGCATGAGGGTTTCGAGCGAGTTCGCTTTCGGAGCTGGTAGTACGAAAGCCCCCCCCCACCAAAAAGTTACCATATTTTGCATGTTTTAATTCTGAAATTCAAAGCAATTATTGATTGCTATGCAGGTAGTCCCAAGAAAGGTTCGAGCGGGGGGGTTCGTTTTCGGAGCGGGTTCGTAAAAATAAGATTACTCCGAATCCCCCCCAAAAAAACAGTGATCGTATCTGCAGGTTTTAATTATGTGAACATTTAATTGAACAGCTAAAAGTAATCATTGATTGCCAAGCCGCTGGGTGGGTATGAGGGTTCCGACCGGGAGGTCGTTTTCGGAGGTGGTTCGTAAAAATGGAATTAATCCGAACCCCATCCCATACATGAATCACATTTACAAGTTTTAATTCTCTACAAATTTAACGGAACAGCTAAAAGTAATTATTGATTGCTATGCAGCTAGTTTAGCGGGAGAACGGAGGAGGGCATGAGGGCTACGAATGGGGGGGTTCGTTTTTGCACAGGATTGGTCTGAACCTCCCAAACAAAAGTTATCGTATTTGGTTTTTAATTATTTAATTCGGAATTTCACTAAACAGTTAAAAGTAATTATTGATTGCTATGCAACTGGTATAGCGGGAAACGGGGGTAGGGTGAGGGTATAGGCGAGGGTTCGAGGGGGGTTCGTTTTTGAAGGAGGATTCATAAAAAGAGGGGTTCGGACGAACCACCACGATTTCGGACGAACCCCCACGACTTCTCTGGGAAGCATCCAGCCACGCTGCAATTAATGCGCGAAGACTATTCGTACACACATATCCACCACTGTTTACAGCCAGAGTACGTAGCTCTAGTCACTGAACCATTGCGCTCCACAAAAGTTTGGATTATGGTTCTCCAAGTACTTCATCCCCTCTGTAACACAACATGAAACTCAACAGGAGGTTTATCTATAGTAGCGATTTTCCCCTATAACGCACAGTTGTGTCAATATAATATAGTTACATTTATAAATAATTATGCACTTCATCTACGAAGTTGTTGATTTTTGAAATAAAAAATTGACTTGATGTTGGTGGGTATACACTTGCTTGTTATAAGGCATTTCCCAACGTATCCTCGGGATCTGTTTCGGTCACCTTCCTTCAAAACTTGTGAATCGGCTCTCAGTCTCCTTATTGGTTATCCGTGTCTCTGATGGATACATTAGTACTGAGTGGACTTTGGATATGTGTATTGTCAGCTTCGTCTTCGGGTGCAAGATAATGGATCCCCATCGTATGATTATTCGTGTTAAATAATACATTATATCATGTTTTGTATTGCGAACAAAATTAAATCTTAAACCGACTGCCTACATTTTACGAAATACTACATTTGCGAACAATATTAATATCATTTAGATTGTTCCAGGGAGTAAGGTTGCCTCTTGCATAACGTGTACGCAAGTGTCACGTGCCGAGAGCAGTTCCGTTATTGCGTGCGCGTGCCAGCGCAGTGAACAATTTGACCTGCCCTTTTGACATTTGACCTCACCTTTGACCCTCTAGTGCGCTGCCATACCAAAAGCATATTGTTGTTTTTAATTATGGTTTCCTGCCAATAATTGTACACGTTATTTCATTTACGTTTATGCTATGAATTCTAACAATTGAACTTGTTAACCTGCAGCGAATCTTTGTAAGCTAATATACATTCGAGATATACTGTATCAAAACGTGATAATTTCCCATACGTACTTCCTCTGCTATTTATGCATGTTTATGCATAATTTCGGTGTTATCTGCGCATAAAGTCGATAAAACAACTGTGTTTACGTGAATAATTTCGGGCTTGTTGCCACGTGGATGATTAATTATGCAGCTCGACATAAAGAATATTCGTGCACGCGCAGTGAACCACGCAAAGACCGTTGACGTCACACACACACACAGTCAACATGTCAGATTCCGAGGTGGGTTGATTCAAGCAATGGCATTGTGCATAAGCAATGCGTAGACATATACAGCTATTTTTATCTATTTTTTGTAGGAAGCGTATGCATTGTTTATTTATCCTGCTTCCCAATGCCGTCAGCCGAGCAACGTTCGATTAAGTAGAATTATAATGTCCGGCGACGGCTGCACTCGTTGTTAGCTAGGACTGGGTCAGTGTCGAGCTTCAACTACTAGGCACGCCTCAAGGACAAGGGTCTCGCGTTTCCAGTTAGTAAGACTGCATTGCCCAGTATTTCACGTGCAGTGAACGAAAATGCACACTAAAGTATCAGTATATGCAACATAGCAAGAGGATTAACCTGGTCGCGGGTGTTATTTTTTGCCTAAATTTGGGACTTGGGACATACATAGGATTGGGTCTGTTTGTCTACGGGTCTTGCATTTCCAAATTCCAGTAACCCCTTTTTGAAAAGTCCCCGTTTCCCCACTTACTTGAACCGAAACATGAAAATGAGAGATTCGTACGCTCCCAGACTGTTTCTAATGCTACAGCTACGTTTGTTAGTAAACCTGGCTGCCATGTTATCATTCAATGTAAAAGTTTTCGTGTAGCCACGGAATTGTGCGATGCACACATTTTGGACACCACCAAATCTGCACTCTAGCATACATAAGTTTTTATCCATGAAAATATGTTTGAAAAATCTAATAATAGATCAGATCAAGTTGCGCTGCTTCATGAGAATAGCACATTTGATATTAATAGTACTAACTAAAAACATACAAATTAAACATTTATTTTTGACTTGTTACTTTACCGTTACTGTACACTTTTCGCGAAAATGGCCCATGTGTATAATTACATACAACATTAATTTTTAGAGCAAGAATAAAGGAAAACATACAGTGCACTCTGGATTAGGTCGAAGCTCCAGGGACCCAATTATAATACTGATAAGTGGAATTTCTGAAAATTGCCCTGGACCGAGGAAAAGATTGACTTAACTTAGTGAAAATCAACTTATATGAGTTCGAGTTATCTGGCGTGCACTGTATATGACTAATGTATACAGGTAATTATGTAGAAGCAAATTAAAAATTGGCCAACGTAATGGATTGGGATTTTAGTCTGATTGAATCAGCATAACAAGGTTCTCTTGTATTTCTTTTCCATTTAGCCAGCTGTACACTTGGTGATAAGTCCCATAATATAATCTCCAAACTGAATTAATCTGCACAGTGTTGAATTAGTTAACTGATATTTAGGCTCAGTTTCCTAAATTCAACTTTGTTTATTTGCAGGAACATTGGAAATAGCCGAGCTGATGGAAAGAGGAAATAAATTTAAGAGCTCTAATTACTAGTGCCATTAATTGGACAATGAGTTACCTGACATAAGATGGTGCCTGACATTATTCTGCCCCATTCTGTTCTGTGCGACATCTACTGGGAAGTTTTACATCATTTCGTGTTTCAAATGGATGTGTGCATCTGATAGATTTGTGTATCAAAATGCACAGCAGTGCTATTAATTGAACAATGTGTTAACTGACACGGCAGTGAAGAAGATGTCTGACTTTGTTCTGCCACATTAGTTCCGTGTGGCTTATGCTGGGAATATGTACATCACTACATGTTTCAAATGGATTTGTGCAATCGATCGATTTGTGTATCCAAATGCACAACACCCCGTCATTATGTTACATAATAGGAGTACATAATAATATTTATGCTTTCGTATGCTCATTATGTTTGGATTGTGTAGCATATTCTTTAAAGTTTATTGCAAAAAGTTTGTGTTAAATGAACTATACTGGGAGTAGTGTATAAAAAGGTGTCAACAAAGTTGCTTTTACAATAATTTTGAAAATTCATAAAATATAAATGTTCCACAGTATTCAAAATGTTTTAGGGATTTTCTTGAGTTAAATACACCAATGATAACTGAAAACAGTGTTTTAAAATATGCGTTACTTTTAAAGTTTTGTAATTTTATAACTTTATTTCCATCATATAATGGCCATTTTATTTATAATCGAAACGGGAGTTCGACAGAAACAAATTCAATATCTTTGTCTCTAAATGATGGGCAGAACAAATAATTACTGCACTCCCAGTTCAAAATAAAACATGTTGTTACATTGATGCAATATATTTTATTATTTGCCGACAATAATGTTATTATATGCTCTTTATCGATCTACATGTTTCAAACTAAAATTAAACTTTATGTAGATGCGAATGTACGTGCATAACCACCTATGCTATTTTAATATTGTACATTATTTCATGTGATGTATAATGTTGTATCTATACTGCTTATGGAAATAGCAGCTGGATTAATGGTGCAAACAAAATGGTTTCATTATTTAATGTTTATCGTGTTCAAGAAGTTTCTGTTATCTAAACGTTTAATTGCGTGGTGAGCTGATGGTTTTTTTAAAGTCAATCCGTCTGTCATGAGCTGTCGCTATGTTCATTCTCCGTTTATTCCATTTATTTTCCTTCTTTACTTTGCTGAATCTGTGACATAAACAGCAGCTGGTCCTCGTTTCATTTTGATAATTTTATAGGTCACGAGTCACGACTTATTCGCATGGCGGTGACTAATCCATATACACACAGTCCCGAATATTCATGAGCATGCCTCATACAGATCGTGAAGGTGGGGGCAAAGTAGAAACTTCGCGTACACGCAGTTATTTTTTCGATATATTGTCAAGGTCATTAGTGATTAATAAAACATAACTCTAATGAAATAAAGGCATACAATTATATTAAATATCCACATTAACATGATTATTTAATAATTACAAAGATATAAAAATTATCAAAGAATCGCTTTAAGACTATCTACTGCTAGCACAAATCACCTTGGAAGCAATGGCCCGTCTGGCACAATCGTTTTTGACGCATCCTCTAGGCACGTCACTACTCTTTGGTCTTACATATGTTACTGGTAGTAGTAAGATGGGAAGCGCGCACGCTCAAACGCAAATATGCACGCATCCACACATGAACGCATACACTTACGTACAAATGAATCAACCAGTACTCAGATATGCGCACATAATCATATATAATGGTACAGCTGAGCGTGAGCACACGAACTCACACACGAACGCACGCAAACACACAATCATGTATCCATGTAGGTACTTTTGCAGTTTAGGCCCGCACCTCAAAAAAAACATGATAACGCTCACCTACAGTCACCAAACTTCACATCATATATCTACAACACGTATTCTACACATACATAATTATTACGTGATAAAAAAGTTAAATTTACTGTCTTTTATCGATCAAAATGTACAAGAAATTCACTCGTTTTTGCGTGTATTCATTAGTTCCACCGGAAACTCCGGTAGGTGGCGTCACTTTATGGTTGACTTCAGACATGGGGATAGGCTGAAGGCAACCATAAAGTGTCGCCACCTGCCGGAGTTTACGGTGGAACTAATGAATACACTCAAAAACAAGCGAATATTTTGATCAATAAGACAGTAAATTTAATTGTTTGATCACGTGACAAATGTATATGTGTAGAATAAGTGTTGTAGATATATGATGTGAAGTTTGGTGACTGTAGGTGACTATTATCATGGTTTTCTCGAGGTGCGGGCCTAAACTGCAAAAGTACCTCCATGTATTCGTAGTGTGTAGACAAAACAGCACATGAACATTTTCACTAGTTTTATTGTTGGAATTAGTACAAGCGTGAATTAGTTCTGCCACATTGGCTTATGGCCAAACTGCGGATATGGATCCAGTCCAGTTATAAATGACATCCGGCTAAATACATCCGGTTTAGCATCCAATTACATATGACATCCGCATTATAGGGACGCAGTCTGTTCCTCTACCCGGAATTAGCTAGCGTAGTAACTTGTAACAGGAAGTCTGCTGTGTGGAACGTGTGGAAATAGAAAATCGTTGAACATCAAAGAGTATTACGGTTAACTCAGCCCGCCTCGGCAATATTCCAATTAAGCTAGTTTGGAAACTGGATGTTTTGTTTTCCATATGAACTTGCTGCGGGGTCTACTTTCAACGTAGTTAATATATTTAAAACATTATATTAATTAATAAATGGAAACTAGGAACAGACTACCTCCTATTAAAGGAGATTGTCTTTTCCAACTAATAGTACAGTAATTTTACGACCAAAAAAGGCTCAACGTGCCACCAAGTGCAACGTTATTTGGAACGTACTCAGTTATGTGTCCACTATTTACATATATCAATATATAAGTCATTGCAGTGCTATTTGTAGTGGACATATCACGAATCGTAAAGAATGGTTGTTCCAGTGTATTATATTTTTTTTATTGTCGGATACGAACTATTTCGATAAAGAACCATAATTTATCTTTATGCCTTTCATAATTTGCGAATTGTGGCGATTTGTAGCGAATGGTGGCCATTTGGTTTTATGCATTTTTGGAAACTTTCTGTTGCAAGGTCATATGCTAAAATGACTGGACTATAAACAGGTGGTACTTCCGTGTCTGTGGAAAACTAGCAACTACCGCACAGAACATCAAAAGGTTAGGTAGTTACAACTCGCAGGCCCCGTTAAACTGCCAACTGAGTTGTCTAATGTGAGTTTTCCCTTTTCCTGTCGCGAACAAAACAATAATAATGTACAATGTTTCGGTTTTACTAAACGCAATTTGGACAGTATACATGACTGACATAAGTGACGAGCCAAGGAGACAGCGTAGGCAGTCCTCGGATAAATGTTCGCCAGCCAGTGTACTTCAACATATTTTAGTTATGAAGGTTAGAATTTAAACACGAGGAACAGACAACCTAATGCTAACACGAAGATTATATACGACACTTCGTCTAACTACAAGGCGTGGTCGAGGGCAACAGCAGCACTTGGCGATTGATCCGGTCAATGAGCCGCGTACTTGTTCCGTCATGGATGGTCATCGGTTCGTCTCGGGTCGTTCTACTAGACTGAACATAAAACATGCAGTGTGTTAATATTTGATTTTGTATTGGGGCATTTTCAACATTCAATGATAACATAGTGTTAAACGTCGCTAAACATTCATCAAAGTGAAACAAAAGACATGCTTGAGTTAATATCAACCAGACCCCTCTTTTGAAACAATCCCACAATCAAATATATCACGCGAGTGTGTAAGAGCTACAGATAGCATCAAGTTATTGAATTCAGATATAAGTCAGCCAAGAAAAGATTTGTCAAACAATAGTATCAAATGTTATATTGGTAACTAAGAATAAGACATACTTACATGCCTACGTTCAAACGATCATGATATAAAAAGCATGACAGATTAGTATTATCGGTAGAGTACTCGCTTAGTGTATATCTAGGGTACCGTTTTCTCGATATCCGTACTCGATCCATATTTTTATTGTATTATTATTTATGACATCAGATGCGTACTTAAAAGAATAATTATATTTCAGTCATACCATTTATTTTTATACTGAAAAGACACATGACTGCGTTTTTTACTCCGGGCAATGCCCGGTTACTCAGCTGATGTATTATAGTTTGTATTTTCTTGATAATATACATTGCATCAGTCATTCGTAAAATACACGTGATTTGTCTCACCTTCGGCATAATCGGCCCAGAAGCCAGGTTTTGTGATCGACAGATCAGTCGAGAATTTAACGAACATTTTGTTTCCACTGGAAACGATGCTCGATGGTAAGTCAACGCCACAGTATGTCCCTAGCAGTGAGGCGTCGTCGTCACCTCCGTCGTAGACCTTGACGTGGTCGTACGGGCAACTGCTGTCTCCGTACTCGAGTTCGAAACTCCTGAAGTCGAGCTTCACAGTCTGTGAAAATACAATGATTTATCGCGGTGAATATGTGTGTGTGTGTGTGTGTGTGTGTGCGTACGTGCGTGCGTGAGTGCGTGCGTGCGTGCGTGTATGTATAAAATCCAAGCCTATGGCGTGGAAGGTGTTTTGGGGTCTGCGTTTTTGGGGGTGGAATTTTTTTGCCGTGTCGTGGTGAAATTGCTGGAGAGGGGGTAGTGTCGGGTGCCTTTAAAAGTGCACAACTTTAACAAAATTTAACACGATTTAACAAGATTGCCACCCGGAGAATTAACTCTAGGTGGCTGGTGGACAAGGAAGCCCTTTGGCTTATCGAGAGTCCGACCCTTTTATCTATGTGTATCCCGCCCTTCTGAGGTATGTGTCGATTTTATTTTTAAACATATTCACGCTACTAGCACCCACACAATCAGCAGATAATCTATTCCATTCATTTACAATCCTTTGTGAAAATGAGAACTTTCTTATATCTAATCTACACTGCTCCTTTGCTAATGTATCTTCATGTCCTCTAGTCCTTTTATCTTTCTTAACTGAGAAAAAATATTTCTATCAATATTTTCATAACCATTCATTATTTTAAACACTTCTATCTGATCTCATCTCACTCTCCTGGTCTCTAGTGTTGTTAAGCCGCATTTTTAGGCGTATTTCGTAACTAAGATCCCTCAGTTTTTGTATCATTTTAGTTGCTCTCCTCTGCACTTTTTCTAGCATATCTATGTCCTTCCTGCGATAAGGCCTCCACGATTAAATACAATATTGATGAAGACTACAACAGTTATAAAGAAGCACTTAACCAAGCTACAGCTGAAATTAGAAATTCAAAGAGAAGCTATGAACAACAATTAGCTAGTAATATAAAACATGACAGCAACAGTTTTTATGCGTATGTTCGAAGCAAACAGAAAGTTCAAGATAAGGTCGGTCCTCTAGAAGATAGTGCTGGAAATATAATATCAGAGGGATTCTTAATGGCAGAAGACCTGAATGAGTACTTTAGTTCAGTGTTTACCAGAGAAGATATTAGTTCACTGCCAGTACCAGAGGCTAAGTTCAAGGGGGCAGATTCGGACTATTTAGGACAATTTATTGTAACCCCGGAAATGGTAGCTAAGAAAATAAGGGCTATGAAGGATAATAAATCACCTGGAGTGGATGGGATTCCACCCAAACTACTATTGGAAATTGTAGAACAAATTAGCGTACCACTTGCAACAGTTTTCAATTTGTCATTAGAAGAGGGAGTGGTTCCTTTAGAATGGAAAGAGGCAAACATTATACCGTTATTTAAAAAAGGTTCGAGAAACAAGTCAGAGAACTATAGACCAGTGAGTTTAACATCAGTGATTTGCAAATTATTAGAAAGACTAATTAAAGATCACATGGTGGATTTTCTTGTTAAACATTACTTGATAAACCCATCTCAACATGGTTTTTTTAAAGCGAGGTCATGCTTAACAAATATGTTATGTTTTTTGGAAGACATCACTAAGTGGGTAGATGAGGGATCACCAGTAGATATCGTCAACTTAGATTTTCAAAAAGCTTTCGACATCAAAGATTACTGCTTAAACTAAAGGCCCATGGCATAGGAAATGGTATAATAAACTGGATAGAAAAATGGCTGATTGACAGAAGACAACGTATAGTAGTTGATGGGGAGGCTTCAAACTAGAAATCGGTATTGAGTGGGGTACCACAGGGATCAGTACTAGGACCTATATTATTCTTAATATATATATAAACGATTTGGATGATGAAATAACAAGCAAGGTGTTGAAATGTGTGGATGATACAAAAGTGTTTAGAAGGATTAGAAGTGATGGAGATAGACAACATTTACAAGATGATCTTGACAAATTGATCAAATGGTCTGAAAAGTGGCAAATGCTGTTCAATTTTGGGAAATGTAAATGCCTCCACACAGGACATGGGAACGAAGAAGTAGAATATACAATTGGGGGGTACTGTACTAAGTACTACTGTAAAAGAAAAGGACTTAGGGTTAACCATTAGTGCTGATATGAAGGTTTCAGAGCAGTGCGGAATTGCAGCTTCAAAGGGAAATCAAATCCTTGGATTAATTAGGCGAAACATAACGTATAAGAAAAAAGAGCTAATAATACCGCTGTACAAAACAATAGTTAGGCCTCATTTAGAATATTGTATTCAAGCGTGGAGGCCATATCGTAGGAAGGACATAGATATGCTAGAAAGAGTGCAGAGGAGAGCAACTAAAATGATACCAAATCTGAGGGATCTTAGTTACGAAATACGCCTAAAAAATGCGGTTTAACAACACTAGAGACCAGGAGATTGAGAGGAGATCAGATAGAAGTGTTTAAAATATTGAAGGGTTATGAAAATATTGATAGAAATATTTTTTTCTCAGTTAAGAAACATAGAAGGACTAGAGTACATGAAGTTACATTAGCAAAGGAGCAGAGTAGATTGGATATAAGAAAGTTTTCATTTTCACAAAGGACTGTAAATGAATGGAACAGATTATCTGCTGATTGTGTGGGTGCTAGTAGCGTGAATATGTTTAAAAATAAAATCGACACATACCTCAGAAGGGCGGGATACACATAGATAAAAGGGTCGGACTCTCGATAAGCCAAAGGGCTTCCTTGTCCACCTGCCACCTAGAGTTAATTCTCCGGGTGGCAATCTTGTTAAATCTTTTTAAATATTCTGCCGAATTGCTTCATAGTTTTACGGTATGCACCACAGTGGTAAAATACGGATATGAATGACGTAAAAGTAGTATACTGAATAATCATTTACATGTTCTATCTATATTTAGTTGATTAATTGCAGTAAATATTATTTTTTTCGTGGGTGGCTCTCGCGCAAGCTGCTTTTTAAAACCTTAGTGAGAGTCTCCCGACATAGACTAACTATTGTTAAATTGTTGTTGCATTGTGTGCTTTTGTTTGTTTTTTTGTCGAATAAATTGTTCCAATTCCAATATATATTAAACATCACCTTGCCCGAAGTGACCATAATCATCCAAGAACAATCCTCATAGTTCCCGTATGTGGACGGTGTAGTTCCGAAGTCCCCGCTTGATGCAGTCAACTGTTTCGACTTGTCGCACGATACTGCAGCGAACACAAATAATTAAGTCCCCCTTACTGCGAGTGTATTTGTATAATTACTCGTAATTCAACACAAAAATCCAACCAAAATAACAGTTGCGAATGTTTTATCATCAGTTGTAACTCGGCGGATGTTTGTCAACGTGGTATGCCGCAGCCACACATGGTGACCGATTATAGCCAACTGTCTTAATTACATAAAATCACTAAATCATTAAAAGTAACCTCCCTGAATTGTTTTACAGAACGTTCTTCTTCTTTGTGGAAGCGAACACAGCGTTTCAAATTGTATGTCACCTCATTATTTTTGTGTTAAGAGGATATTCTATGAGAAATGCACGTCATTGCTTTCAATGTTAATGTTCGTTAATTACTTGGTGGATCCGCTGATAGTATCAATAATACTAAATATATTTCCTTAGAAAAAACACAAGTGTTCATAAATGTGTCTTCACAATATTGACATTAATTAGACATACATACACACTTGTGCAATATTGCTATAGACACATGAACACATATGAACTCAGATGGATGGCAATATAACGAAACAAAATGTATGCAAATTAATTACTTAAGCATGGTCTTTAGTACCTGTTCAAGAACAGGAGATCAATAGGCATAGGCATTGTTGTTTCAACTGAACGAGCCATGAGAATTGTTTTCTTCGAAAGAACGCATTTTATTGAGACAAATATTATCCACGTGATTCGTTTCAGAGTCAAGTCATTATACTGGAGATAAGTGCTAACTGGTACTTTACAAACATGATATTTAGTGTACATATATATTGTGATATATCAAGCCGGTCGACTGAGGGTGCGATTGGTGCGTACGATCCCCCAAAGACACGTTCCGCTCGAAGTGTAAAATTTTTTTGGTGCAGTTCAAAGGGGTTGCAATTGTATATTTGTGGCAGCTCAAGGGGTGCAGTTGGACATTTGTGGCAGCTCAAGGGAAAGCAGTTGATATGTGTGGCAACTCAAGGGGTGCAGTTGGATATTTATGGCAACTCAAGGGGGTGCATTTGGATATTTTGTGACTGCTCAAGGGGGTGCAGTTGGATATTTGTGGCAACTCAAAGGGGTGTAGTTGGATATTTGTGGTAACTCAAGGGGGTGCACCTGGATATTTGTGGCAACTCAAGGGGGTGCAGTTGGATATTTGTGGTAACTCTAGGGGAACAGTTGGATACTTGTGGTAGCACAAAGATGTGCATTTGGAGATTCTTTGCGAGTCAACCCAGAACCGCACCTCCCAAAGATGAATAAAACACATAACTAAAGCCTGCTACGGGCCTATACGTAGTGGGTAGGAAGACCACTCGTTTCAATTGGCCATATGGACCCTAAGCATTACAAACTTAACATTATTCGTGTATTTACACTTATATAAATGCGTACGTTGTTCGATATGTTAATCGTAACTGTTTGTCTCACCAACGGCGGCCCGAACTCTGAAGCCTCCCTCAACGATGACGTCAGTGGTTTCGAACACAAGGTACCCACTGTTTCCCGTGGTCACAAACGAAAATGTGTAGGGTGGAGTAGTATGACCACACCCACTACCGATCATGGGTGCATTCCTATCATCTCCATCGTAGAGGTACAAACTGTCGCCTCCACAGTGAACGTCGAGTCTAGAGAAGCGCCACCTCACGCGCTAAAACAGTCGGGACGTTGCCGAATAATAACAGCATGTAATTTATAGCGCCCAATCAATCGACGCAAGTTTACTCTCAGTCGCGTTAACTATACAAATGTAATAATTACCTGGATTCCATTAACAGTAAAAGGATTGTTTTAAAATGTAACCTATGAAAGAAATCGTTAACTAATTACCACTATTAAAAGACACGTATACACATTAAACAGCATATAGATTACATATAATAAAAATGTGATATATCTATATATATATATATATATATATACATATATAAATATATATGTACACACACACACACACAAACACACATACACACACACACACACACACACACAACACACACAACACACACACAGACACACACACACACACACACACACACACACACACACACACACACACACACACAGACACACACACACAGACACACACACACAGACACACACACACACACACACACACACACACACACACACACACACACACACACACACACACACACACACACACACACAGACACACACACACACACACACACACACACACACACACACACACAGCACACATACACACACACACAGCACACACACACACACACACACACACACACACACAACACACACACACACACACACACACACACAACACACACAACACACACAACACACACACAGCACACATACACACACACACACACACACACACAAACACACACACATACATATATATATATATACATATATATATATATATATATTACGTGAACTGCCTTTGTTGTTTGTTGTGTTGTTTGTTGTGTTGTTTGTTGTGTTGTGTTGTGTTGTGTTGTGTTGTGTTGTGTTGTGTTGTGCTGATCAGATCTCACCTTTCCTGCTGGCACTTGAATTATCCAAGCACAATTCTCGTTGTTTTCATATTGTGAACCCACGGTACCGAACTCATTTGTCCAGCCATCTT
This sequence comes from Paraescarpia echinospica, assembly GCA_020002185.1. Classification (NCBI taxonomy): domain Eukaryota; kingdom Metazoa; phylum Annelida; class Polychaeta; order Sabellida; family Siboglinidae; genus Paraescarpia; species Paraescarpia echinospica. The sequence continues at coordinate 8,815,532 of CM034534.1, read as the reverse complement.
GAACGACTGCATTGACCGTGTCCGGGCTGCTACATGTTCCTGTTGTGAGTTCAGTGACATTAGATAAGTTTATTTCAGTCCATAGTACAAGGGACTTTTTATATGCATACATATACATGTGCTGTGGAAACACCAACATGAAACACACATAGCTACTTAATGGTAGTTGATGAATAACATAGCGGCCACATCAAGAATAATACAGCTATGAGGTGCATAATCCCGGAAACTTATTAGTGGCCCGGTCGTGTGGTGTTGGACCATCGGTATATCTATCGTGATAATGCGGGTTTTCATAATTTTGCTGCTGTTTCGATGCTTGAGCGATGTCTTTCATTGCAAAAAGTAGGGCAGATTATATAACATGTTTGGATAATATATTGGATATGTATTTGAATAACATAGTGTGTCCAAACACAATTTCAAAATTAATTATTACTCCCATTCGTATTTGCGTCTTCATCTGGAAGCCAGCCCTAAGACTAATAGTAAATTATGAATGACTACTGCAAGGGAACGAATGCAGGTGTGCAGTGTATTTTGAGAGTTTCATAGAAACGATACAACAAGTTCATGTGCGGAAAAATTTAAAAACAATCAAAATAAAAAAATGTTATATACAAGTCTTAAATAGAACGTTTTGATTTTCAATACATGGCGAGCATTAGTATAATTGCTATTATTAGTTTCGTAGAAAGAACGGCAGTTTGCGTGACAAAAGATAACAGGATGCACCGTTGAATAATGGCGGCACGTTATATTTCAAACGAGGGACCTAAATTTCTCGCCACCTGCTGCGAACTACTTCTGTGCTATTTATTTTACTTCCTGTGTTACCATAGTCTGCCTTGTGTTTAGGGAACGTGCACCAAGTTAATATTAATGTATTAGTTGTTTTCAATTCGAGTGGAGGAAGTGATTTAATAAACAGTTGTGCCAAGGGTGAAGTATAAAATAGCTTTACCAGAGGGACGACTCGTCGATAGAACCTGGTCTTGATATGCCTCCGGTGGAATCGTCTTCATCCCGGTCGCAGTGAGCACTGTTGGGAAAACATAATTGTTAGCAGTCTGACATAGAACACGCATATACGTATTACGTACTTATCGTGCCCAGGAGTGCCATACAAAGCTTCCGCTATATGATCTCGAGAATTCCTTCAGCTTTTGCCTGTTTTGTCTCAGTTCCCCAAAGGCTAGCGCATGAGATACGCAGCACGCGAATGGGCCCTCCAGTTTCTTATTAATATGTTTTACGAGCGATCTGTTTTCTGTGTGATATAGGCTGCGATTTGCGTAAGTGTGACATGATGGAATGTCCGTGACGTTAGTTTCTAACGTTTCCTAGAACCGTTATGTAGAACAAATATAGAAATTAGGTAAATTTGTGTTGGGAAAAGAAATTTCTACACTAAATTATATAACTTTGTTTATTTTTTGGGACTATTGTTACAGACGTATGCGTTAAGTTCGTTTTGGCATCATACATGTAAATGTACCAGTTGTAATGATAGATCACACGCATCTCGTACCACCATTACCCTTACGGGCCTCGCTCACTTACGGGTCGCACATGTTTGGTTGGAGGATACGGCGTGCACGGCCATGTTCTGAGTGTACGGTTATACACAATAAAAGTATTACATCTTATACCATTATCTATATCATTTCACTAGTCACGGACGTTCTGAAAAAATCACACACAACATGATTGGTTTTCTTTGATTTTTTGTCTAGATCGTTGAGAATTGGAGGTGCATTAAGTTGGAAAGAGAGTGGAATTATTGATCGATAAGTATTATTCTTGCCTTAATATTATCCATAAAGTAGCAGTAGGCATATAGAGAGTAACAGGTGTGCTTAAAGTAAGTCACATAAAGAATTTTAGAACACTTTAGTCCAGTGAGTGATAATATGGTAACTTAGGCTTCGATAAGTTTGTAAACAAGATTTAACAAACCTGATTATGTGGTAGAATATGTAGGAGATAAAGTAACAAACATAAAACTATTTACATAAGATAATGTTTGAGTATGCCAGAACCTGCTAGGTATTTTGATTAGCAATCACATAAATAGGGCAGTCTAGCGTAAAGTAATTGATTGTATATAAATTAGGTCACTTGTGGCACTACCAGTAACGTTAGCGTTTGTGATAGGGTAGTTAGTCAGCTGTGTAATTAAAATCTGCTGTAACATGAGTGTGCGGTACTACTGTAACAGGAAACGGTCTTTCTAAAGACTATCCTAGTTTTTATATTTTAATTTCTACCTTGGATAAACTGTAAAACTACCCAAAACCATAACGCCGTGCAAACGGCAAATAAAGGCTAGTCGACATCTGACATGTTCAAAGTGCGATAATTGGGTAGATTTTGCAAAGTCAGGGTGTGAGCATTCATGGAAGGAGGCGCAGACAAAAGGTTTTTGTTATGTCTTACGCCATCTTTATTCGACACTTCCGCACAGCCCGGGAGCTGTCCTTATTCCAGAGCCATGGGGAGCATTCATAATGCTCTACAATACAAATACTCTACACCCCTCCCTTTCAAATGTTGTTCCCTTAAAACATGTTAATACCCTGGTTGCGCTACGCCACATATACGATATGACAACCGTCAACACAGTCCACGGATTCAGCGTCCATTAATTAGTCCTTGTTAACAATGCCATTTTAGTAGCCATTAACCATTAACGTCTATGTCCATAATTAAACTGGACACCGTATTTTAAACGTCACAGATCCAGCTTCTCTGGAGGTTTTCTGGTTCTTGTGGACCTTCTCACGAGTCGTTCCTCTGCCATTGGTATCTGCGCTGGACTTGCCGGTCTCACGGGATAGTTCACTGCCATCGGTGTTTGCAATGAACTTGGCTGGTTGTCTTCTTCTGCTTCTGTTGTTGGTCTAGTCGATTCGTCAACCACTGGTACCTCCACCACACCCAGAGGTACCATGGCGACGTCAGAAGCCCTGATTTGGTCGCTGTGTCTCCGCCATACATCGCCGTCTTGCACACGCACTGCATACGATCTGGTACCCCTCTTCTCTTGGACGGTACCGGGTACCCACTTTTGGTCGTTGCGATAGTTTCTTACCGCTACTCTGTCCCCAGCTTCAAATTCTCTGTGTTGCCCTCTCTTCTCCTCTACTGTCTTGGCCTGACGGTTCTCCACCGTCTTCCTCGTGTTTGGTCGTATGGCATCTAATCTTGCTCGCAGGGCTCGACCCATCACTAACATCGCCGGAGATTCACATGTTGTTGCATTTGGTGCGTTTCTGCAGGCAAACAGAAATCTGGCCAGGTGTCGTTTCACAGCACCCGAGTCACCTCTCGCTGATCGCATGGCTTGTTTAAATGTATGAACAAAGCGTTCCACCTGCCCGTTGGTAGCAGGGTGGTAGGGTGCAGAAAATGTGTGCCTGATGTTGTTTGCTTTCATGAAGTTTCGGAACACTTCGCTTGTGAATTGACTTCCGTTGTCACTGTGCAAGTGTTCTGGAAGACCGTACCTTCCAAACACATCTCGTAACAGTTCTACGGTTCTTTGTGATGATGCTGAGGCTATTGGTAGTACCTCAGGCCATTTGCTATGTGCGTCGACCGCTATTAAGAACATCCGTCCCATAAACGGTCCAGCGTAATCTACATGGATACGCTGCCATGGTTTTGCAGGCCATTCCCACGGGTGAAGTGGCACGGTAGGCGCTTCAAACTGGACTCTCTGGCAGCCTTGACATTTCCGTGCCAGAGATTCTATATCTTTATCTATCCCAGGCCACCAAACGTAGCTACGAGCCAGTCCCTTCATTTTTACAACCCCGACATGTCCATCGTGTAACTCCTGGAGGATTTGACTGCGCAACTTCTGTGGCACTAGGACGCGTATTCCCCACATAACGCATCCGTGGAATACACTCAGCTCGTAGCGCTTGGCAAAGAATGGTTCAAGTCCCTCTGGACTGATCGTCGGCCATCCTTGCTGGGTTCTCTCCAGAACTTTTGACATGACTGGGTCCTTGCTGGACTCTGTCTTGATGTTTGCTGCCGTGACAGGAAGGGTTTCCACGTGGTCCATGTAGAACATCTCCACCACATCAAGGTGTGTCTCCCCCGTTTTCAATGGTAACCTCGAAAGTCCGTCTGCATTTGCGTGTTTCAAAGAGCTTTTATAGACTATCTCATAGTCGTGTGCTGCTAGTTGTAGGGCATATCGTTGCATTCGTGCAGCCGTCATTGCTGGAATACTCTTCCCTGGATGAAAGATAGCTGTGAGGGGTTGGTGATCCGTCACCAGCGTGAATCGTCTTCCAAACAGGTAACTTCCTGACTCCCCACACGAGTCCCAGTGCTTCTTTGTCTATCTGGCTGTAATTCCGTTCAGCCTTGTTTAAAGTTCGCGAAGCGAACGCGACTGGTCTCTTCAACCCATCAGGCATCGTATGACTGAGTACGGCCCCCAACCCATATGCAGATGCATCGCACACTATTCTGATGGGCAAGTTCGGATCGTGGTGGACGAGAACTTGTTCCGATGTGATCAGTCTCTTTGCTTCACCGAACGCTTGTTCACACTCCTTTGACCACATCTATTTCTCATCCTTCTCTGGTAAGTGGTTTAGGGGATGCAAGACACTGGCCAGGTTGGGTAAAAACCTGTGGTAGTAATTCACCAGCCCAAGGAATCCTTTTAAACTACTAACATCTTGGGGGCGTGGTGCCTTCTGCACGGCTTCTATTTTTGCCTTTGTCTTGTGCAGACCCTCGTGATCAATCTCGTGGCCACAGTACTCGATCCGTTCCATGAAGAACCGGCACTTCTTCACATTGATCCGCAGATCCTTCTCTGCCAGCCTCTTGAATATTGCTTCCAGGTTTTCCAGATGCTCAGTGTCAGACTTCCCCGTGACAATGATATCATCCAACATCACCTCCACGCCAGGGATTCCTTGTAAAGTCTGCTCCATTGCTCTCTGCCATATCGAGGGTGCCGTCTTGATCCCGAACGGCAACCTATTATACTGAAACAGGCCCTTGTGCGTGTTGATTGTGAGGTATTGTTTAGAGTCCTCCTCTACCTCCAAATGCAGGTAAGCATTCTTGAGGTCAATTTTGCTGAACCTCTTACCTCCGGCCATCTTTGCGAAAATATCTTCGATGCGTGGTAGCGGATATTTATCTTCCCGGAGCACCGGGTTGAGTGTCACTTTATAGTCTCCACAGAGACGTACATCCTTGGTATCTCGTTTCGCCACCGGTACCACTCCTGATGCCCACTGGCTATACTCGACAGCTGATACGATTCCTTCTTTCTGGAGCCTTTCTAGCTCCTTCTCAAAGTATGGTTTGATCGCATAAGGCACGCTTCGTGGCCTGCAGAACTTCGGTTGAGCGTCTGCCTCTACGGTGAGTTTGGCTTTCACACCTTTCAATGTACCTAACTTATCCGTGCTTAACAACTCATACTTTGCCAGCAGCCGTTGAACTTGCTTACTGGCATCCTTCAGAGAAATGTCCTTGTCAGTCCCATGCCATGACTTCAGGGAGTGAATTTCTCCCCAGTCGAGCTTGATCTCCCAAAACCAGTCACGACCGAACAACACTTGTCGACCGCCTTTGATAACGTACAAGTCCAGCTTCACCTTCTGCTTCTTGTACTTGACCTGGACACGAAGCTTTCCCTCGGGAACAACTAACTCCCCCATGTAGGTTCGGAGAGTTACCGGTGTAGGCTGAAGTTCATGCTTCTTGAACATTTCCTTGTACACGTGGTGTGGGAATACTGAGTATGCCGACCCAGTATCAACCTCCATTTTGAGTGATTGTCCGGCTACCCGCAGTGTCGTCCAAATTGTGTCGGTTCTGGTCTTAGGTTTTGTTAACTGGTGGACCGCATTTAGGGTGTCCAACCCATCACTCCACTCACTGTCGTCACTACCGTTACTACTACTTTTGGCAGCTGACATTTGGTTCACCCTTTTGCCTTTATTGTAGCGTTTGTTTATGTCACCAGACCGACACACATCCTTGATGTGGCCATGTTTCCCACAGCCGTGGCAGATTTCGTTTCTGAAGCAACAATCGTCCGACCTGTGCCCCCGCCCGTTACATCTGTAGCACGTGGAATTTCTTCTCTGTTCTCTCTCTTTCCTGGCGTGGCTGCTGACGTGAATACAGCTTGTGAACAGATGCACTAGCCTCTCCGTGGCTATTGTGTAGTTCTTCGGTGTCACGACTAGCCGTTTCGTCTATCTTCGCTGTTTCGACGGCAGTTTCCAGGCTTAGGTCTTTGATTTTTACCAGCTTCTTTTGTGTTGATTCCGATCGCAAACCCAACACAAACTGGTCTCTTAGGGCTGTCGTCAGGTTTGCTGCATAACCACAATGTAACGACAGTTTCCGCAGTTCAGCCACGAACGAGGCGATACTTTCACCCTCTTGTTGATATCGGCGGCCAAAACGGAAACGTTCCCCCATTTCAGTGGTTTGTGGATCTAGGTGGTCCGCAAGTGTTTTGACTAATTCTGCGAATGGCTTAGTTGATGGTTTTATAGGTGCCATCAACGTTTTCAGTAACCCATACGTGTCGCTTCCCATGACGCTTATTAGCAAATGCGCCCTTTTGTGTTCATCAATGTCATTAACGTTGAAATACGATTCCAACCTTTCAACGTATGCCGTCCATGTCTCTTTTGAATTGTCAAATTCACGCATACAACCAACTGGCGCTGCCATGATGCGTATTAATTGTTCACTCACTTATAGCTTGGTTTAATCCCATCTCGTCGCCACTGTTATGTCTCACGCCATCTTTATTCGACACGTCCGCACAGCCCGGGAGCTGTCCTTATTCCAGAGCCATGGGAAGCATTCATAATGCTCTACAATACAAATACTCTACAGTTTTCACTTTGAGTGTCGAGGTTGTAAGAGTTTGGAGTGTTTACTGGCGGAAGTACACGAGCTGACGAAGTTGATTGTGATGAGGACAGGAAAGGGTGACTTGGACAAGGTCCAACCAGATGGTGAAACTAGACAACATTGACAAGACGGAAGGAGACAGAAGGAAAAGGGGTAAAGAAAAGATAACAGAAGGAAAAGGGACACAGAATGTGACAGGAGGGAAATGATTCACAGAGAAGACTGAAAGTGGAGGCATAGACAAAGACAGCAAAAATAAATCAGCAAAGAGCAGCCCGGAAAACTGTTCTGAAGCTGGGTATCAATGCATTTGTTTAAATGCAAGTGACCTTCATGTGATAGGTATAACCTAATCATGGGCCAAAACCGATACATCAGATGCCAATTTGGGACTGACAGGCTATGTAATGTTTAGGAAAGATATAATAGGAAGGAGGGGAGGTAGGGTTATTTTATATATTAAAGAATCTATCCAGGCTGATGAAATTAGAAAGAGATCGAAGCAGATTGCGAAGTAGCTGTTGGTGTAACATAGTTACACGATACTCGACATTAACGGTTGGGTTAATTAATCGAAGTCCAAACATAAGCATAGAAGAAAATGAAAAAGTACAAAACGCTATAAGGGAAATGAGCAAACGGGATTGCATTATTATGGGGGATTTTAGCCATGAACATGTACCATGGAAATCTTTAGAGAGAGCAGAGAGTGAGGATCATAAAGTTTAATTTTAGTACAAGATAGTTTCCTTTCTCAACATATGCTAGAACCAACTAGGAGAGAAAATATATTAGACATAGTTTTATTAGACATAATGAATTAGTTGACAATGTCAATATATGTGAGCTACGTGGGAGTAATTATCACAACCAGATACATCTTACCATCAAAGTAAAATAAGAAAGGAATAATAAAAAGCAGACAGGAAAAATTTCCACAAACGAGTGAGGAAATATTTAACAAAGATAGACTGGAATAATTCACTGAAGAATAAGACAGCAACATAATGCTGGAATATCTTAAGGAGTGAAATTGAGTGCGTCGATAAAACGATAAGACAATTCTTCACTAAGAACATGTATCGACAAACATGCACCAGAGCGACGGACTGCCATGCGGGGTAATATGCCAAACCCGTGGTACAACAACAACATCGATGACGCGAGGAGACGACGGCGAAAGAACGAGTCATTGTGGAGACGCACAAAGCTTGAGATCCATCGACAAATGTACGTTGATGCACGTGTTGAGTGCAACAAGCTCATTGCCCTCTCGAAAACCAACTACTATCGAGATAAACTTCTGAACGCTGACAACAAAAGCATGTTCAACATCATGAAATCACTGAGTGGGAAGTCATCACGTTCGTATCCCGAATATGACTCCGTCGTTGCCTGATTCATTTTCGGACTATTTCAACAACAAGGTAGCTGAAATTCGACTCGGCTTACATGCTGCCAGACATCGCATGACACCGCCGCGTGAAACACGTCGCTTTGTCACACCAATTGACACATTTATACCTACAACAACACGTGAAATAACGTCTATTATCGCTAGAATGTGTACGTCTTGCACACTTGATCCGTTACTGTTAAGAGATACCGTTAGTGTAGACTTGAAACATGATATGCGTCCACTAATGCAGCCAGCTAGTTGCACTTTGGACTGACTCACTCTCCCCGCGACACTAGAACTAAACAGCCCGACGATTTGGCATGCGTTTGTATCTGCTCGAATAAAGCTGTTTAATGACGTAACACGAGTTATCAACAGTTACCATCCGATCATGTAAAACAGAACACTGACGCACTTGCGATCATTGTTGCCGATATAACAAATGCGTGTTTGGCAGAAGGAACAATGCCGGGTGAACTAAAGCGAGCACTTGTGCATCCTCTTCTGAAGAAGCCGTCACTGTGTAAGAATACCTTAAGTAACTACCGCCCAGTTAGCAATCTGTCCCACCTTTCGAAAGTGATTGAAAAGATTGTGGGCAACAGATTGAACATTCACCTAGCCAATGAATCACTTACGGACACATTTCAGTCCGCATACAAGCGAAACCACTCGACCGAGACAGCCCTACTGTGGGTAGTCAACGAGATCAGGACCGCTCTAGACTGTATACAAGGTACAATCGTCGTACTCATCGATCTAAGCGCTGCATTTGACACGGTAAATCATGCAATATTACTGGATTGCCTACAACGACGCTACGGCATCACCGGAGTGGTTCTCCATTGGTTGGAATCTTACCTAAGCAAACAAGCAGAATGTCGTCATCGACCGCGTGTAATCCAGCGAGACGACTTTGTTAACGGGGGTGCCGCAAGGGTCAGTGTTGGGACCACTATTATGTTCGCTATATGTGCAGCCGATCGGTGATATCATTCACAAACACGACTTAAGATATCACCACTATGCCGATGATCTACAACTGTTCTGTCATTTCGACCTGGATGCATCTACTAGCACGGTGACTGCCGTGCGTCGGATCGAGCGATGTATTGATGACGGGAAGGAGTGGATGACTTGGAATTATCTGCTCATGAATGACACGAAAACAGAAATTTTACCGGTTGTCCCCAAATCAGCTTCTGCCATTGTAAGTGGGCTCCGTTTGCGCGTCGAGAAAAAATGAAATCTGTGCAACTGATCATGTTAGAAATCTCGACGTCCACCTTGATAGACACCTGGATATGACTATGCAAGTGTCACGTACTGTCAGCACTTGCTCGCTGCACCTGCGCAACATCGGGTTGATTCACCGTTACCTCACTCAACCGACAGCGGAACGGGTAGTCAATGCCATGATTACATCCCGTTTGGACTACTGCAACTCTCTACTGTTCGGTACCTCAACCAATAACATCGGTCGATTGCAGCGACTCCAGAATGCTGCCGCTCGCCTTATTACTCGACGGGCTCGTTGTGAAAGTGCGACCCCTATTCTTTACGAACTGCACTAGCTACCTATTCAACAGCGCATTGCATTCAAGATCGCTGTTCTTACGTACAAGGCGCTGCACGAACACCTCTCGCCTGTCTACATGCAGAAACTTGTGCGTGTCTACATGCCAGCCAGACGTCTTCGGTCTGCTGACTCGAACGCACTAGTTGTTGCGAGAACACGCAGCAGAGACGGTGACTGTACATTTGCTTACTCAGCGGCAGCAGTGTGGAAGGCTCTGCCGTCAAGTGTTACAAGCAAAACATCACTGGAATCATTTAAATCTGACTTGAAGACTCACCTGTTCACTGCAGCGTATATGTAACTTGGACCCTTACCAACATTGTTTTACCATAGCTGATTGATGTTTAACGTTTATTTATTATTTATTTATCTATTTATTTACTTTTCCTATACATTTTAGCCTAATTTATTGATGTTTAAAATAATTTTAATGTATTTATAAAAAAAATAATAATATGATCTTAACTATTTTATTTTATGATATTTTACATCACATTCCTTTTCTACTTCTACTATATTTATTGTTTTAATTACTATTATTATTAGTTCATGTTATCTATGATATAACAACTATTGTTTTATTCAAATGCATTATTTTTAACATACACTTGTATATTGTTGTAAAGCGCTGTGAACAATATTGGATGTGGCGCTTAACAAAATAAAATATTATTATTATTAATAAGTCGATAAGTCTGTTCCATTGAAAAAACAAGGGAAACGGTCCAGAAAGAAACACTTATCGAAAGAAGCCATTACAAAAAATAAGTACAATCAAATGATGTGGAAGTTATACAGACTCACTGGAAACGATGAAGACTACAACATTTATAAAGAAGCACTTAACCGAGCTACAATTGAAATTATAAATTCAATGAGAAAAGCTATGAACAAAAATTAGCTTGTAATATAAAGCACGACAGCAAGGTGGTGTGGGGTTGACACAAGTCTGTGTGATGTTTCTAGTGCTGTAGTGTAGTGAGTAGTTTGTAGTGTATGCGCTTCTCTCTATCGCTTCCAGCTACGACCGCCAGCTAGCCCTCTCACAGGGGCATAACGGGAGCCGAATGCGTAAGCCTCCCCTGCTGGTACACAGCCTCTAGCCCTCACAGGGGCATAAAGAGAGCTGAATGCGTAAGCCTCCCCTGCTGGTACAGAGCCTCTAGCCCTAACAGGGGCATAAAGAGAGCTGAATGCGTAAGCCTCCCCTGCTGGTACACATCCTCTAGCCCCCCCACAGGGGCATAAAGGGAGCCGAATGCGTAAGCTCCCCTGCTTGTACATAGCCTCTCCATAAACAAGACTCTAGCATGTCCTCCTTGTGCTACACTGCGGATACTGGGCACCTTGCGGCCCCAGGCTAACATGCAAGGGATCTAGGAGAAGGACAACTCTGAGTCCAAACCTGGGTAGACCCAGCTCATTAGCTATGGCGGGCAGTGGGTCTAGGAAAAGGAAAACTCTGATTTTAAACCAAAGAGATGGTCCCTCCTACAGTCTCTGAAATCAATGTAAAGAGGTTGGGCGTCAGGCTAGCGACCTGTCCCTGTGAAAAAAGATATGCTACGAAAACAGTTCAAAGCACACAAACAGATACTCGGCAGATGAGACGACGGTCGTCTCCTACAGGAGACACAATGACTGATGGCAATGAAAGCCGTTCAACGGAAGTTGGTTCCCCGAAGACCCGAGTTCTCTGGGTAAAGAGTAAGACCCGCATCGGATATTGGAATGTCCGAACATTAGGCGAGAGTTCAAAGCTCGAGCAATTGATTAAAGAGATGGAAATCTACAAGATCAACATACTACGTCTCAGCGAGGTTCGCTGGACTGACTCAGGAAAATTCAAATCAGCAAACAAGACCGTACTGTTCTCTGGAAGACAAGACGATACCCCTCGTGGTGGTGTTGCCATCGTCCTTGACAAAGATGGAAGCAGTGCGCTTACATAATGTACCCCAGTGAATGAACAATTAATTGCGGCAAGATTTGTAACATCACATGCCAAGGTCACCATCATCCAGTGCCATGCACCACCCAACAACCACGATGACTATGAGAAAGACAGCTTCTATGAGCAACTATAGGACCTGATAGATAAGATTCCACATCATGACATAACCATTGTTATGGGAGATATGAATGCCCAAATCGGTGGAGATAGGTCTGGCCTTGAACATGTCCTAGGGCATCACGCATTTGGGTGGGAAACGCACAGATAATGGCAACAGCTTTGTGTAATTATGTGCAATGAACAACTTAGTGATCGGATCAACACTCTTTGAACACAAAGAAATACACTAAATAGCATGGTTTACAAATGACCACAAGATCTTCACACAGACCGACCATTTTGCTATCGGACCAGGATGGAGGACTCCGTGTCTACGGGACGTCCGTGTGCACCGTGGATCAGTCATCTGTAGTGACCACCACTTATTTATTACGAAGATCAAGATCAAGTTGAGGAGACAAAACAAGAAGTCAAACATGACAAAGAGATTCGATATGAACAAGCTCCAAAACCCAGTGATAAAAAAATATGAATTCCAAGCAATCCTGAGAAATCGTTTTGCTGCCATCGCAGATCCTTCACCAGGTTCAACGGAATGGTGGCAGAAGATGAAAGATGCGATGATGGCAGCAGGCAAAGACGTTTTAGGATTCCAGAAATTTACGAAAGAGTCTTGGATCAGTGATCACACAAGGGGACTGATTGCGGAGAGGAAACTCATGCAACAGAAACGACTAAATGAGTCCTGCAGCATAGCTTCCTACCGGGCCTATTGTAAGAAGGACAGAGAAGTGAAGCGAAGTGCGCAAAAGGACAAACGCGAATGGTTTGACAGACAGGCACAGGAGGCATATAACGCAGCTGCCTGAAATGACATGAGACAGGTCTACAGCACTGCCAAGAAAATCACTGGCAGCACAGAGACAAGATCTGGACCAATCAAAGCCAAAGATGGATCTCTACTATCGAAAGGAGAGGACAAACTAGAGAGATGAGCAGAACACTTTAAAGAGGTTCTCAATAGACCAGCACATGAAACGTCAGCAGAGACCGGCAACCCTCAGACCGTGCTCCCAATAAACACAGAAGAGTTCTCGGAGGATGAAGTGAGGAAGGACATTGCGACTTTCAAAACAAACAAGTCATCTGGCATGGACGGAATCACAACTGAAATTATCAAAGCGGGTGGTGAAACAATTGTACAATGGATGTGCGGACTAAGCAACCAGATCTATGACTCGGGCATCGTTCCTGAAGACTGGAAAGATGGTGCTGTTGTCTGTATCCCAAAGAAGGCTTTAGGCCCAAACGCTCTTGTGCTGAGCAGATATTCACACTGAGACGCATTGTTGAGAAATGTCAAAGTACCAGTTACCCCTCGCAATCAGTTTCATATACTTCACCAAAGCGTTTGACAGCATCCACAGACCCTCCATGTGGAAAATATTAACCACGTGTGGAATCCCACAAAAGATTGTTACAGCAATCGAGAAGATATATGAAAACTCGAGATGTGTAAAAACAAAAGATGGCTACGGCGACTGGTTCCATGTGATGAATGGTGTCAGACAAAGCTACATTTCCCCCATTCTCTTTGCCGTGGCCATCGACTTGGTCATGCGGCTAACAACCACAGGCAATGAAGGGATTGTGTGGGTTAAGGAGGAGCGTTTATCAGACCTGAACTTTGCTGATGACATTGCTGCCCTCTCAGGCACCACCCAGGGCCTACAACGTCTCGTGGAATCAGTCAGCAAACACGCTAATGGATTGGGACTTGTCATCGGTGAAAAGAAGACAGAACACATGCTGACAGGGAAGCACCAACCACCCACAGATGTTTTGATCAACCAGAAAAAGTACAAACAGTCGAAAACTTCACCTACCTTGGCAGCTCCATCAACAACCAAGGAATCAAACTAAACTGCAGAGTGGGGAAAGCGTCAGCAGCCTTCAACCACCTGAGGAAAATTTGGAATAACAAGAAATTTACCTTGAAATCTAAACTCCGCTTTAATAACTCTTAACTTTATAACAACCCTCCTACATGGATGTGAAACATGGCAACTAAAAACAAGCCAAGAAAACAAAAAATTATGCATTTGACACTAAATGCGAAAGATCTTGGGCATACACTGGAGCGACCGTGCGATGAATATAGATATCCGAATGCGACCAGAACAACCTCTGGCATCATCTACTATCTGCAGAAGATGAATGAGCTGGCTCGGCCATGTCACAAGGCTCCCACCTACTAGATCTGCCCAACAAGCGCTATGGTGGATATCAGCTGGCCAGAGAAAAAAGGGACCATCAAGTATGAACTGGCGCCAAACAATCGACCGCGACCTACAGCTGGTCAACAAAAGTTGGCCTCGTGCGTCTATAGACGCGGGAGCCGCTAAGTCTAAGCCTAAGTCAAGAGATGTTATGTATATATTTCGGAGCAAACAGAAAGTTTAGGATAAGGTCGGACATCTAGAACATATGTCCGACCTTATCCTAAACTTTCTGTTTGCTCCGAAATATATACATAAAATCAGAAGAACTGAATGAGTACGTTAGTTCGGTGTTTGCCAGGGAAGATATTAGTTCACTGCCAGTACCAGAGGCTAAGTTCAAGGGGGCGGAATCTGACTATTTAGGACAGTTGAATGTAACCTCGGAAATGGCAGCTAATAAATCACCTGGAGTGGATGGGATTCCACCCAAACTACTATTGGAAATTGTAGAATAGATTAGCATACCGCTTGCAACAGTTTGCAACTTGTCATTAAACGAGGGAATGGTTCCTTTAGAATGGAAAGACGCAAACATTACACTGCTATTTAAAAATGGTTCGAGGAACAAGTCAGAGAACTACAGACCAGTGAGTTTAACATCGGTGATTTGCAAATTATTAAAAAGACTAACTAAATATATATAAATTGCATAATTAACTGGATAGATAAATGGCTGATTGACTGAAGACAACGGGTAGTAGTTAATGGAGAGGCTTCAACTTGAAAATCGGTTTTGAGTGGGGTACCACTGGGATCAGTACTTGGACCTATATTATTCTTAATATATATCAACGATTTGGACGATGATATACCAAGTAAGGTGTTGGAATTTGTGGATGATTCAAAAGTGTTTAGAAGGATTTAACGAGATGGAAATATACAGCATTTACAAAGATGATCTTGACAAGTTGATCAAATGGTCTGAAAAGTGGCAGCTGTTGTTCAGTTTTAGGAAATGCAAATGCCTCCACACAGGACATGGGAACGAAGATGTACAATATACTATGCCGGGTACTGTAACAAGTACTACTGTAAAGGAAAATGACTTAGGGTTAACCATTAGTGCTGATATGAAGGATTCAGAGCAGTGCATAATTGCAGCTTCAAAGGGAAATCAAATCCTTGGATTAAATAGGCGAAACATAGCATGTAAGGAAAAATAACTAATTATACAGCTGTACAAAACACTAGTTAGGCTTCATTTAGAATATTGTATACAAGCGTGGTGGCCATATCGTAAGAAAAACATAGATATGCTAGAAAGAATACAGAGGAAAGCGACTAAAATGATTCCATAACGGAGAGATCTTAGTTACGAAAAACGCCTACAAGAATGTGGTTTGACAACACTAGAGAACAGGAGAATGATATAAGATCAGATAGAAGTTTTTAAAATATTGAATGGTTATGAAAATATTGACAGAAATATGTTTATGTCAGTTAAGAAAGATAGAAGAACTAGGGGACATAAAGTTACATTAGTAAATGAGTAATGTAGATTAGATATAAGAAAGTTCTCATTTTCACAAAGGACTGTAAGTGATTGGAACAGATTATCTGCTGATCGTGTAGGTGCTAGTAGCGTGAACATGTTTAAAAATAAACATAAAAAGGGTTGGACTCTCGGTAAGCCAAAAAGCTTCCGTGTCCACCTGCCATCTAGTGTTAATTCTCTGGCTGGCAATCTTGTTAAATCTTGTCAAAATATAGACCCACCTTAATATAGCAACACATGTAAGAAACATCTTCAACTTTCACATACTGTTATGCAGATATTACATCAATGCACACGAATCATGGGTTCTAAACCGTCAAAGTACGTTTTCTATTTTTTTTTAACAGCCACTATGGTTAAAACCGTCCAAAAACACTGTTTTTTTTAATAGTTTTCGATGTAAATAATTGAGTAAAATATATATTGTTAGATAACAATTACGTATTATATATGTCCATAAAGCTGAACATTTCGCGTATACATCCAATGTGCAGGTACGGGAGCGGCGAATTTTCAACTTCTGCGCGATCACTATCATTGCGCTGAAAATGGCCACAAGACTGTTTATTTACATATTAAAGACATGTTAATTTTGGTACTTTTTCTCACCTTTTTTGAAGTTAATCCAGAAGCCAGGTTTTGTGATGGATAGATCAGATGTGAAGGTAACGAACATTGTATTTCCACTGGATTGAACGTTCGAAAGCGAGGTAGTAGTACCACAGTATGTCCCTAGCAGTGGGGCGCTGTCGTCACTACCGTCGTAAACCTTGACATTGTCGTATGGACAACTGCTGTCTCCGTACTCGAGGTCGAATCTCTCGGCGGTCAGACTCACGGTCTGCGAACATACATTGATTAGTTGCAGTTACATTACAAACATGCACGCATGTGTGATTATGTCGTCATTATTTTGTTGGTAAAAGTTAGCAGAGATTTCTCCGAGAAAATGTTTGTATATGCTAATTATTGTTTATCTTTCATTTCAACATTTATGTCACTATAATATATACAATGGGAATAAGCAGGCACGTTGAACACTGGCTACAGACTAATATATATATATATATATATATATATTAGTTGAGTGAGAAATGATGCGTGCCCCACATGAAAATGCATTTTTACCAATATCTAGTGATAGTCTAGGTGCTTCATATAGTTTACCCATCATTCTGCCCACAGGTTTCCCTAATTAAATAGGTAACCAGAACAGCGCAGGTACAGGTGGTTGTAAGGTTTCCCCTTTCTAGCAATTTCACATGTCCAATGGAGAATACGTACTGGTGATTTGTATATTGGAGAATCTTTACTTAATGATCCTGCAACTGCTGTAAGTGGGGGAATTCTATCAAAAACTAGTTTATTGTTTAGTGAAAATGTAAATACCCAAACTTTAACTTTTCCCAAGTGGTTCATATATATACTGCTACATGTCTTGGATATGACTACAGTGTGAACAAAATTAACCACATGGTGATACTACATTCACCTCAATTAATCGTGCATATCGTTACAAAAAAAATAAACATGTTCATTATTCTGACTACAGATACCTTATAATATTCGTATTTTATTTATAATTTTAAATGGGTGCATTTGCATTTGAATTATTTCAAACACTTTCATTTACATTTGATTTTTTCTAGCACTTGCTTTTGCATTTGAATTATTTAAAAGACTCTCATTTGCATGCGATCATTATCGGGGCATTAGCGTATGCATTTGAGTATTTTCAATCATTTGCATTTAAATTTGCTGAAACACATTTGACCCCAAGCCTGTTACATACATACACGTACGAACGTACATACACACATATGACCCCAAGTCTGTTACATACATACACGTACGAACGTACATACACACATATGCACACATACGCATCACATGTGCACGCATGCACGCACAGAAACATGCACACAGATAGAGTACACATACATAACACACACACACACACACACACACACACACACACACACACACACACACACACACACACACACACACACACACACACACACACACACACACATACACACACACACACACACACACACACGCACACGCACACACACCACATACGCACACACATGCACACACAGACACACACACAAACGCACGCACACGCTCATACACACACACGCGCGCGCGCACACACACACATTCATATAACAAACACGCATGCTCGCGCACGCACGCAGACACTAATTCGCATACACACAACATTATATGAAACGCTGTCGTATATAACCTTTTGATAAATTCTGTGTAGAACCATAGTCCATAGTACACTTAGTAAAATTGTATGACTGCTGTTGATGAAAATCTTACGTTCGACGGAGCGACTTGTATTTTCCAAGAACAAGTCTCATAATTTCCGTAGTTGGACGGCGCCGTACCAAATTCACCGCTTGACGCAGCCAAATCTTCATGCGCCAAACACGACACTGCAACGAACAAATATAATACTGTTGTTAATATATGTGCGTTTATATATGGAAAGAAATATGTTGAGAAGACAGTTAGAATCATTATTGATCATTACATGGAACAATCAATGTTCTTGCCAATAACAACGGATATGAAATTAAGTTTAAAGAAATTAAATTACTGTCTACAAAATGAATACCCCGCATTTAAATATCAAACGTTGAACATGTGTCCCGCACCCAACTTACACCTTATATAATAATTATTTAAAAAAAAGTTAACTTCGAGTATTTGGGTGGATTTTTCCTAGTAAATACATCATAATTCCAATTGCAATATGTTGATATTAGTTGCCATTGGACACGTTTACGTTACCGTCAGAGTCCCACCCCGCGGCACCTCCCGTTAAATAATTTCCTTCTGGACAGTCGTTTCCGCGGTAACTGTACACTTCAGCAGGGCTACACACTGACCTGTATATAAATAGCGGTCAGTGGCGTTAACCCTAACCACCATGCTCCCCCTCCCAGTCCCGACGACTAGGTATATGAACATAATATGTAATTATAACAGGCCAGATATTCAACACTTTCCACTCGTTCTATTTCCTCGCCATCTACTGTGACTTCTGATGGTTCTCGAAATCCGACATTTTCCGAAATACCTACTGTGTTTTTAGTTGTTCGTCTATAGATAATAATCGTCTGTCTCACCCAGAGAGTACCGAATTCTGACGCCGGCGCGAACAGCGTTCGCGTCTGTGGAGAACTTCACGTAGAGGTCGTTGCCCGTGGACGTGATATCCGCCGGAGGGGTACTGCCGCAGAATGTCCAAGTCATCGGGGCACTGGCATCACTTCCGTCGTAGATATCAATGTGATCATTAACGCAGTTTGGGGACAAAGCAATCCGGTTGAAGTGAAGCCTCACACGCTAAAACAGACAGGGTTTTGCGCATAGGATTGATGGATAGGATTGATTTAATATTTTGACTAGGCAATGATATTGAGTAGTGGAAACAATATGCAATGAGGCAGATCTATTCATTGAACACAGAAGCAGTTGTGTGTATGTGTGAGTGTGTGTGCGTGCGTGCGTGTGTGTGTGTGTATGTGTGTGGTGTGTGTGTGTGTGTGTGTGTGTGTGTGTGTGTGTGTGTG
>CM034534.1:8526752-8795252 GCA_020002185.1 Paraescarpia echinospica | reverse complement strand
GTGTGTGAGTGTGTGTGAGTGTGTGAGTGTGTGAGTGTGTGTGCGTGTGTGAGTGTGAGTGTTTGTGTGTGTCTATAAAGAGGCCCACAAGGATGTACATCTGAGTGTATTTTGTTTCTCCATCTTATCTCCAGTCGAATATATACAACTTGTATATTATATATACTAATTTTGATAACATCCTTACATCCGAATAATTGATGAACTTCAATTCACCACGTCTTGCCAAGCCATCGCATCCACAGAATGTGGCGTACGTATCGGACAACGCTTAACTTGACAAACTAGTCGCGCTGTAGCGAAACATTCTGCAGCTGAAAAATACTGTTGCACCGACCCTTAATGCGCATGTTCGGAAGTACAGTTTTTCGCGGGGAGACGTCAGGACGTGTTATATGTTAGCAAGGGGCGAACAATCTTGCTGCTGTAAAATACTGCCGCAACGACTCTGGATTCTGGCTGACATCTGGTTGGGTCCTGTTGATTTGTTTGTTTTTATGTCATCAAATAACTTGGCGATTCCTTTTGTTGTCATGTTGATGTGTTTTATACTAGTAATCTAATGATATGTCTGTGTATACATTGATGAATGGTGCTTGTGCATTATGTAATATACAATTTTGTATATACATACATCTATATATATATATATATATAATTATGTCGTCATATTTTGCATATTCCCAATAAGAGTAAAAGTATTTTATCCATGTGACAGTCGCACAAGATATAGCGTACACTATGCACAGTAATTGAAATGTTTATAGTCCTTTATATAGTTGGTTTCACTGTATACATAGTTACGCATATACTACCCAAGTATGCAATCTACATACGCTACATTAATTCATGTATATTTAATGCATACCATACTTATTTTTTATTATTATTTAAATTCTAGTAATTATATAATGCATGTGCACTGTGATCATGTAATATAATTGGGGTATGTTTAATACACACTGTACACACGTTTTCAAATGTTTTATTAAATAAATGGGCATTGTCATTATGC
Source organism: Paraescarpia echinospica (assembly GCA_020002185.1). Lineage (NCBI taxonomy): Eukaryota > Metazoa > Annelida > Polychaeta > Sabellida > Siboglinidae > Paraescarpia > Paraescarpia echinospica. Next base: position 8,794,237 of record CM034534.1, on the reverse strand, counting down.
ACCATCACTGAGACTCTTTTACTTTACGAACTGAGCAAAGTGCAGCCCAATTATCTTATGATATTTACATATTTAATGATAGCTAAGTATGCATGTGTACATTTCTGAATGTCTGCGTGGGCATATGGATGTAAGCAAAATCCCAGTGGAGTCGAGCTCAGCAGTAAACATGCCAAATGGATACGTGAGTAAACGAATATATCATCATTCTTGCAGAATTATATTAAATTGTGTTGTACATCTACAAGAACGCATTTATTATTTTTTGAAAAAAAATATTTTAATTAACTTTAAACAAATCTCAATTATTTTAGCACCAAATATGTGTTTTGGTAGTTTGTAGATTATTTGTGCTGAATACAACCTACAACACATTAGTTGGCTAGCATTTACAAATATTTCCATACATATCATTCTTCCAAATGTCTCAGATGAACAACATTCTAATAATTTTACACCTATCCCATCACATATATTCACAATAAAGCTTGAAGACCGCGATTAGATTAATAAATTTAGAATAGGGCAAAATATTTCCTTATACAACGAATTTCTGCGGGAATTCGTATTAAGGATTTAATTTTACAGCAGCAAGATTTGTCGCCCCATGCTAACATATAACAAGCCCTGACGTCTCCCCGCGAAAAACTGTACTTCCGAACATGCGCATTAAGGGTCGGTGCAGCAGTATTTTTCAGCTGCAGGATTATTCGCTACACCGTAGCCATCCTTTCACAACGGGACGTTAACATTTTCCCAATGTAGACTCCAGAGGCGCCACAAGTTCGCGTGTGGTTATATTTTTTTACAATGCAGAGGGTGCGACGTGTTCACGTGGGAGCTCATAATGCAAAAGGTTAGGTTTCTAGCTGGAAGGGCAATGTCAATTAAGTGGGTGTGAGGTTGGTGGACAGTGTGGGATCGTTTTATATTCTTTCATCTTATATTCAAATACCACATTACCATCACCAGCAGTCCCTTAACGAGGTTGTTTTGAGGGTGCGTTTTCAGACAAAGTGGGACTTGTGTGGTTCGTAGATATGTTAGATTATGTTGCTGATCAAGCCTAATTTACCCCCAATTTTATTCATAAAAGCCCAAACGCAGTTATAGTATATTAATAATATATATATTAATTATTTACTCAAAACCATTCGCCGTGTGTGCAGGTGTTTTAAATATATTTATACTAATATAATAAACGATACACCGATGAGTATGGGTGTGTCCAAGTTATTTTTTTAGAATAAACACTTAAAGTGTTACAATTTCGTGACATTTACAATCTGGTTTCCAGTCAATTAATAAATTACATTGATCTGATCTTCAGTGCAAAAGTTCAATATTTATAAATAATAATGTTAGTAATTTAACAAACCTTTATAAAACATGTACCGTAAATAGAAGTTAAGAAAATGTTACGCTTGTGGAGGAAAAGCTATCTGATTTTGGCAAAAGAAAAAATTAACATAATATTTGAGAATAATGGCCCTTCACACATTCTTGCTTCCTGATCCGAGATTAGGCTCTCCTTTCTGAGATCTATAAATGTGCAATTACCAAACACAGGATTTCGACAATCACGCAGCCAACAAAGTACCGGTTTCTCATTAGCACGTGCATTTAAAAAGGTGCTCTTAAACGTTATTGTTTTAGTGTATAAATACGATTATTAAAATAATACGTGTCAAGCCAAATGAATTTGTCTACGGGTTTGCTGCTTGTAAAAAATAGTAGCTACACATCTTAAGTTGTTGATTGTTAAGAATAGCCTATTTGACAGTCGGTAAATCAAATCAGCACACTAAAATAAAAAGCCGCACCCCTCGTTTACTTTTTAATAGAGTTATATCGGGAAACCAGGAATTAGTCTCCAGTTTTGCTATTGATGGTTTTAAATTTCTACAACAAAATCGAAAACCAAACTTGTTATTGAAGTTCAAATTTCAAAGAGTTGACCTGTTGAATAAATCCACGAGTTAGGTTAGTTGCAATTCTATGTCCCGTGTTGTTTGTTATACCGATAAAAACTAGATTGATTCTTTGATTGTGGCAACACTGCCGACGGACAGCTATGAATTTGCGGAACAGAATAGCAACATAAAAACATCCCCGACTGATCATAGAAATAGTCCACATACTTCATAACATAAATATTTCACAACATTTTACTTTTCTCCAAAAAACATGACTAATCATCGATTAGGAAAAAGTGAAATCAGTTGTTCACAATAGTGCCAGGTTTATTTCCTTTACTGTATCTAAAGAAATAAGACAACTAATGATGCTTCCACCGTTGCTTACGCATCTAGTAAATCGTGTGCGATTAATTGTTCATTTCAGTATACGCTTAAATAACATTACACAATGTTTTAGGATTCCAACGGATCGTGTCCTCCAGTTTGAGAACCACCGCTTTACTGTAGTGTAAATCACTTGAGACTCTTCTAGGGTGACATTAATTGCGAAGTGGCTGTGTTATCGACATGACCAAATAGCGTAGCTCCACTGTGTGTATACAGACACACACGGAAGCGCACACGCACGCACGCACGCACGCACGCACGCACGCACGCACGCACACACACACACACAAACACACACAAACACACACTCAATTCACACCTTATCTCCCGTCGACTGAATCTTCCAATAACATAATTCGTTGTTTTCGTATAGGGGATCCACCGTGCCGAACACTTTCTTCCATCCATATTTTCCTCCAGCATCCAAAACGTCCGGTCTGCTACATGTCCCTGCAGCAACAGCAACATATCATCAACAATTACAGCACTTACACGCACCCACGCACTTTCACAGGCAATCGCGCAACCCCCACACACGCACGCACACAAACACGCACGCACACGCACACACACACACACACGCACACATACACGCACACTCACACGCACGCACACACACTCACTCACACACACACGCACACACGCACTCACGCACACTCGCACACACACACACACATACACACTCACACACACACACACACACACACACACAAACGCACACACACACACTCATACACACTCACAAACACTCACACACACACACACACACACACACACACACACACACACACACACACACACACACACACACACACACACACACACACACACACACACATACACACACACGCACACACACACAAACATACGTACACACACAAACAAACACACACACACGCACGCACACACACACAAATATACGAGCTCACACACAAGCACGCAGACACACGCACGCACAGACAGACACGCACGAGTGAATATCACTATATTTTAGTTTTTACCCACGAAACAAAGAAGCAAAATTTATTCGTCAGCAGTTTTTAACCAATCTAAGTTGAAACACATATTAAAACATTATTTATTCTTACCATACAAATAGCTTTGGAGGGAAGATACATAATCTCCTTTTGGTATATTGTGTAACTAGCACTGTGTAACTTGTTTCTTAGAGAGAAGTGGTGCAGTGCTATAGCATCGGACTCTTGACCGAGAGCACAGGGGCTCGAATCATGTGCTGCGGTGTCGAACCTTGGGCAAGTTTGGTTCACTCTACGTTGCTCCAGTTCATTCAGCTATATGAATGAGTACCTGGCTATAGACAGTGGTTTATATTTGTGTACGAATATTCTTCGCACATTATTGGCAACGTAGCTGGATGCTTCCCAGAGAAGTCAAGATGGTGTTCCATTGAACAGGTCTGACAGGGAGTGAAGTGATAAGGGCTTTGAGCAGTCATGAAGACTGGATACTACTGTATATGAGAATTTACCTTTTGCCTTTTTACATGTCCGATCCGTTATTCTATTTTTAAAGTATCAAAACGTAATAATATAATATAAATATAGTAGTATAATTAGAGTTTGGCACAACCAGACGGTTGCACCAAAGAATGCATTTCACATTTGACAACGGTTGTTCCCAGCAACCTTGTACTAACTGTCTAGTCTGTATATATTGTTGTGGTGAGAATGTTATGATCTTATGAGGTATCATTCAACTAATCAGCTTTTTGCACGACATTGTGGCCAAACCGACATTTCTATGCTGGTACTGAGAGTGGCCACGCCAGAGTGCTTGTCGTCCACATTTATTCTCTTGCGTCCAAATTGACACGGACCAACATTAACGTGATCACAAAATAATCACAGTGGATACACAGTCCACAGTTTTGAAAGTTATGTTTGTATATTAAATGTACCATGTCCGGTCCGGGTGTTGAATCGAGAGAGCTGGCATGCCAGGCAGATGTGTTAACCACAAGACTACAGAGTCATAAACAACCATAACGTAATATATATATAGGTCTATTACCCATTTTGATGAAAAGTTGTATATACATACACACAGTAATCTGGCGTGACAGTCTTTGCCGCACTTGTAGCAGACACAGTTGGCTGAGAAGAGAATGCAGTCTTTGTACCGCATATGTATATATATATATATATATATATATATATATATATATATATGTATGAGCTTAAGAACAAACATGTGACAAGATGATATCTCCTGACGCTTGGACTGCTTCTCCGCGATCTGGTATAAACCATTTACCATTAAATGTACAGGAAGTGATCGAATGAACACGTCTGCGGACCGGTCAAATGACAAATGTATCTTACCTGTGGTTCTCTTAACGAGCTTCGGGATTAGGTACGACGCCGGTGGAATCCACTTAAGCCCAGTCTGAGGGCCACCTTTGGGAAAACAATTGTTGTTTGTGTGACATTAAACACGCATTTGGGTGCGCGCATGTGAGCGAATATGTGTGCGCGCGCGAATGTACGTGTGTGCGTGTACGTGTTTATGTGTGCGTGTGTGTGAAACGTGAGCACATCGTGTTAAACTTGTCAAAACATGTCTTTAGATATGTTGGGGGGTCTTACCAAGAATTTGCCATCACAAAATATTATTATAATTATTACATATGGTAAGGTTAGAGGCATCGGGGTCCGTGTATGTGCCGTCTTTTTCTCTTTCGTTCGCAAATTATATATATATATATATATACTAAAGTAGTTTGCCACAAAAATGTGAGTATAATTAATTTATTATGGTCGAAATCTTTTTAAAAAACAACGGCGCCGAAATAATCAATATTCACCCGTACATGTCGCGTCGGCAACAATATCACCTCGACGACGACACAATTTCAGCGAATTTGTCTTCAAAACACTGCCAGTGCTGCCGAATTATCCCCCGAAGCGATCACATTTTCCCGCGTAGCCAAAGAGGTAACTGAGTCGAAGTTTCCTAATTACAAAAGCTATTAACGAATCGTTTGTTTTCGCTCTGCTGCAGTTAAACAGAAAAACGTATAGTAGATTTTATTCGGTTTTAGTTTTTGTTACTTCAAATTTGAAAACAAAAAACGAACATTGTTTGCTTTTTAGTTTTTCGTTTTGAAATTTGCGAACGAAAAAGGAAAAGACGGCATATCCACGGACCCATCGGCACGACGATTTTACCTAGGTTTTGCTGACACTATTAAATTAAGCTATTTTAGTTGGTCGGCAAGAATTCTCTATGTCAAGTGATTATCCTCACATTCCCTCGTTGACCGTACCAGATGCATGCTAGACAAATAATTTCTGTCAAACGTGACATGAATTTGTAATAATACCACACGACAAATTATAATCTTATGAACAATATTTTAAATCAAAAGTAAAATTCGTGAATCGATACGCAGAAAGGAATCCATAATAAACTAGATAAAACAAAAGTCGACCAATTCTGAGGAGAACAAACTGTCCGTGACTATTCCTGCTGCTACAGCTACACGGACAGATGACATGGTAATAGTACACCCCCAGTACGAGGTGGTAGTAGCAGCTGAATTGGACTATAGTGTCTCAGTTAGTAATTCCCATAGGCAAATGGATTGGAAGAAATTAATCAGTTTACCTTATATTTATGAACGATAATTTGACGTGTTTAAAATATGAAATATAAGCCAAATGAATACACTCTGACATTTGTATTATTGTATGTCTATTGAATATTTCGTTGTGGCTCATCTTTATTATTTATAAATTGTGTAAGTGTTGAAGGCAACATAGTTTTTCATAATTCTGACCAGAACGTTTTTCAGATGAAATATATAAAACACTGCAATTCGGCATCATTTGTGAACAATCTAATTTAATATTGTTATATAACAATATTAATCAACCGTTGAATATAGTTTTGGGATAGCGCAAAGATAGGCATATTTAAAAAGACCAAACTGACAAATGGTCATGTCACGCACATAAATGACACCTGACTCCTACCGCAACACAATTGTCCTTTATACGTACCCTAAATATTATTTTAAAACATAGTCTGGTTATTCTAGAAAGTTTAGACGGTGTTCAAAGTAGTTGTTATTATGTGTCTCCCATCAATCCCGATTACTGCAGAAGTAATAGATAATTAACTACGAGTTATCGAAGTTTCGGTCAGCGTAGTTCATTATGCTGTTAGTTAAATGTGAATTCTTGGGGAGTCCTATTGTGTTACTTTACACTCAGAATCTGTGTTGCCAAAATAGCATGTTGTACTGAACGCTTAGGTGTCATATTAATTGTATCTAAGGCATCGTTGGCTAAAATATCAGATACTGTTTTTAAATAGTAACGCGATTACCGCAATATGGAAAAGATGTGTATGTTTAAAGGAAATACTCACTTGTGGGGGGTTGAGTTGTCTGCGCAGATGCATAGATGTCAACCTGTGGTAGTCAGAGTAAGATAGATTATTATCTTTCCCCCAACCTGCAGGCCAGACAGCCTCGCTCTGGGCGCCTCGCACATGCACGACGATCGCATGAACCATTCGCATAAAACCATCAAAGCAAACGCAGCAAAGGAATATAAAAGCACACACCCGCACATTCACATGCACACGCAACCGAACCGCACTCACACACCACACACACGTATGCACACGCACCCGAAGAGCATTCACACGCATACACCACACACACATACACACGCACCCGCACACGCACGCACGTACGCACGCACACACATGATGATATGTGGATTAACTCCACGCACGCACTGTAGCAGGTGGATATTTGAGAAATTTCGTTAGCAGCAAGGACAAATTATGGAAATCAACATGGTTTTAACTGTTTCAATTCTAAATTATTAATCAAACAATCAAACGTGATATTCTACGTATACAGCAGCTGATGCCAAACAAAACAAGATTGCCACATACTAAACCCATACAGACGTACCTGTGTTACCAGGTAGGACATATTTTGGGGCTGTTTTTTTGTTATGGAAACGCTCCCTGGATAGATACATTACCATAACGTATCATTGCTGTGACTGGCTTTGCAGCATAAACAAACATGTTGGGGTAACAAGGACTGCTATTTACTAAATGTATACTTACCATATGAATGAGAATAACAACGTGACATTTAATTACTACATGTCTAAAATTTATGTATGCGTTCGTGATATTAATAGTTCGTGTAACTCATTGTACATATTTGATCAGGACACTCTCCCGATATATATATATATATATATATATATATATATATAGCACACATGCACACATGCACACACACTCACGCACGCACCCACAAACACACACGCACGCACGCACATACGCACACACACACACACACACACACACACACACACACACACACACACACACACACACATTCTTTAGTACCTAGGACTAATGTAACAAGATTTAACAAGATTGCCACTCAGAGAATTAACTCTAGGTGGCAGGTGGACAAGGAAGCCCTTTGGCTTATCGAGAGTCCAACCCTTTTATCTATGTGTATCCCGCCCTTCTGAGGTATGTGTCGATTTTATTTTTAAACATATTCACGCTACTAGCACCCACACAATCAGCAGATAATCATGATCATAATTGTCACATTTAAATACGATGTTTTATCATGCAGGAATAAGCGAGTGAAATAGCTTCACAGTGCAGCTCGCAATGCTTACTAGTTTGGGCGAGAGATTAACAAACCTATAACAAGGTAACGTGTTTAATGTCATGAAACTATCCAGAATCAAATTTAAGCCTGTGGTTAAACATGTAAAAAGGATAAAGACACTATAATTGCTGATAGCAAAGACCATCGAAAGTTCTGGAACGAAATTCAGAATCATATGAACGGTAACGGAACACTCCCATCGAACATTTGTGTTATGCCCGGTGCCGTAGATATTGTGTCAATGTGGAAGCACCACTCCGAATATTTATGTAGTGATGTGAAGAATAGCATCACAAGCAATAATGGAATGACTGTTGATGCAGTTGAAATGATGAATAGTATCAATGGATTATTATGCAATACGTCACCAATTCTGGATGATATTACTACAGAACAAATCAAGCTCACGGATATTCAACTCGTGGTGCTATTATTTTTCCTTTTGTTTCCTATTATGATGCATGTCCATGGCCCAAGACAGGGATGAGAATAGTAAGAACGTGAAGGGTCGGACAGTGATCAAATGGGAAGTTAGTGACAAAATAAGAAGCGCTGTTGAAGGTTTGGGGAAATATTTTCATAACCATTCAATAGTTTAAACACTTCTATCAGATCTCCTCTCAATCTTCTGGTCTCAAGTGTTGTTAAACAACATTCATTTAGGCGTTTTTCATAACTAAGATCCCTCACTTCTGGTATCATTTTAGTCGCTCTCCTCTGTATTCTTTCTAGCATATGTATGTCCTTCTTGCGGTATGGCCTCCACGCTTGTATACAATATTCTAAATGAGGCCTATCTATTGTTTTGTACAGCGGTCTTATTAGTACCTTTTCCTTATACGCTATATTTTGTCTAATTAATCCAAGGATTTGATTTCCCTTCGAAGTTGCAATTCCGCACTGCTCTGAAACCTTCATGGTTAACCCTAAGTCTTTTTCTTTTACAGTAGCACTTAGTACTGTACCCCCCACTGTATATTCTACATCTTCGTTCCCATATCCTGTGTGGAGGCATTTACACTTCCCAAAACTGAACAACATTTGATACTTTTCAGACCATTTGATCAACCTGTCAATATCATCTTGTAAATGCTGTCTATCTCCATCACTTTTAATCCTTCTAAAACCTTTCGTATCATCAGCAAATTTCAACACCTTGCTTGTTATATCATCGTCCAAATCGCTGATGTATATTAATGATAATATAGGTCCCAGTACTGATCCCTGTGGTAAACCACTCGAAACTGATGGGTTTATCAAACTATACTTAACAAGAAAATCCACCATGTGATATTTAGTTAGTCTTTCTAATAATTTGCAAATCATTGATGTTACACTCACTGGTCTATAGTTCTCGGACTTGTTTCTGGAATCTTTTTTAAATAACGGTATAATGTTTGCTTCTTTCCATTCTAGAGGAACCAGTCCCTCTTCTAATGACAAATTGAAAACTGTTGCAAGCGGGAAGCTAATTTGTTCTACAATTTCCAATACTAGTTTGGGCGGAATCCCATCCACTGCAGGTGATTTATGATTCTGTCCCCTTAAACTTAGCCTCTGGTACTGGCAATGAACTAATATCTTCTCTGGTAAACACCCAATTAAAATACTCATTCAAATCTTCTGCCAATAAGAATCCCTCTGATATTATATTTCCAGCATTATCTTCTAGAGGACCGACTTTACCCTAAACGTTCTGTTTGTTTCGAACATACGCATAAAAACTGTTGCTGTCATGTTTTATATTACTAGTTAATTTTTGTTCATAGCTTCTCTTTGAATTTCTAATTTCAGATGTAGCTTGGTTCAGTGCTTCTTTATAAATGTTGTAGTCTTCATTATTTCCAGTACGTCTATATGATTTCCACATAATTTGTTTATACATAATTTTTTCTAAAGGCTTCTTTCGATACGTGTTTTTTTGGGACCGTTTCCCTTGTTTTTTAAGGGAACAAATTTATCGACGAAGCACTAAATTTTACTCTTTAAGATATTCCAGCATTCTGTTGCTATCTTATTCTTCAGTGTGTTATACCACTCTATCATTACTAAATATTTCCTCATGTCCTTATGTCTTCCATTGTGGACATTTCTCCTGTACTGTTTTTTATTATTCCTTTCTGACTTTACTTTGGTGGTAAAATGTATCTGGTTGAGATCACTACTCCCCAGTGTTCTGTGTGATACTTTATCAATCGTCCAGTTAAACCAAACGGTTTTGAAGAAACGTTTTGTATGAATCGCTCGGCAGCTGATTGTGAAATTGTATCGCCAAGCAGTAGCGGTAAATGAATTGTCCCTGTCGTAGAAAGTTGCCACCAAAACATAAACGTTGTAGCATTGTGTCGTAGTATCTGTCTCCCGCTAGATTTGACAAAATTATTCAGTAAACAGTGCAGTTTGAGGCATAACACGGGATCTTTCGCTAATTTCTTGTTGCACCACTTCTCCAAATAGATTGGTTACATCTCGGAAGCGACTCGAACGTTGACACCGAGCTGTCTTTCTTCTCAAGAATTTGGACAAAGAATTCGAATAATTTCTACGTTAGTTGCCATCTTTGTTTGTTTGAGAATTGAGTACGGCGTTGAGCAAGATCCATAGTATACTCAGGGCCCGAGGTTATAAAGCGTACTGCGTGGCTATTCTCTACTCCATGCTCAGACTTTAGATTTTATGCTCACCGGAGAATCCGTGCTCGCGGTGGTTATACAATTTCTTGAGTAGGTGCTCAACAGAGGCCGCTCTCTTGAGTACGAGTGGCGCTCTTTTAATGACAATGACAGTGAGTTTTATTTACCTACACCTTTTGCGGAGTATGAGAGATTTTTTTCGCTACAGTACATTGTAATAGAACATCTAGACTTGTATTGTATAAATCACATTTACAGTATATAAAACAAAAACAACACACAATGCATAAAATGTTCAATGACCTTACTGTGTTAAGTATTTTCAATAATGTTTTAATTAGCAGTGCAAACCAAATAATATAAAATAGTGTAAAATAAAACAAACCACGTGTTAGTATTTACGCATGTATTGCACAATTTGAACTCATTTACATGTAATTATATGACTTTATTACTTTATATTATATTATATGACTAGGAAGTTAACTATAAGCAACAGTGTTTCGTTTATCACAGTTTTGATAGGAAATGTGTTAGTTACGCAAACATTGACATGATTACATTAATAAATCTGGAAAGATCTATCAACTGTTTCACATTATGTACATTAAACAACTGGTTCATTTTCAAGTATTAGGTTTGATTCTAAAGTATTTCTTTATGTATTTTGATCTTTCTTCTACTAGTGAAGGACATACAAGTACATAATGATATTCATCACTTTGGTCTCCATCGCTGCATAAGCTACATAGCCTCTGAGCATTTTCAGGAAAATACTGACCAACAGAAATAGGTAATTTGTGATTTCCACAGCGCATATTACATAAATTGATTCTGTCAGTAGTAAGTAAGTAGATTAAATACTTCTCGAGCCCTACTTCATTTTCAAATATTCTATAATTTGAACACAGCCCAATTTCATGAATTTCGTTGTGCCATGTTTGTCTGTTGATGTCTTTTATTTTACGTTATAGGGTCTGCTTCAATCATTTTACATTTACATTTCCACGATCATGCCACATGTTAGATAGTCCACATCCATCAATTATACTCTTAATTTTTAGAATCCACTTTGATTTAAATTACCTGTGTTGTGGAAGTTTTTCATCAGTCTAGACATACTACTAGATAGTTAGCTTTGTTTGCCTTAAATTAATGTACACAAAAGTTTATCAATCTCTTTTCTATAATTGTCACACTTTGTCTGCCAACGTCTCCATATACCATATACATACATAATTTTCTATGGAATCTCTCAATCTGCTCTACAGTCTGAAAACCCCATATTTCACTGCCATAGCAGGATTGGCATTACAAGCTGGTCAAACTTTTCAAATTGTATGTATATCGATAAATCTAGCTTCCTTGCTTTAGTTGTGGTGTTGAACATTGCACTCCTATCTTGGTTAACTTGTTTTGCAATAGCTTTGTTAAACTGTCCATTATAGCTTAGACTGGTTCCCTAATAGATGTAGCTATCAAGTATTTCTAATTTGTGTTATCCAAACAAGAAGTCTGGGTGTGATCTGATCGTTCCACGAGACAAGATAATAACTTTTGTTTTACTAACTAGAATTAACAGATAGGTGCCATGTTTGGTAATAATCACATGCAACATTTAATGCAGCCTGTAAATCTGCCATGACAATATTGGCATGGAATAAAGTAAAACATACATTTTCAAGAATATTTGTACATCATCATCACTACGGTTGTTGTGAATTTAACCAGCCGGCATGTCAAGTCCCTTAAATTTGTGGCTTACAGTTACAGAGTGTTCAAAATTATCAAGGTAAATAGCTAATAACGGAGACAGGTTTTGTCCTTGCCGCACCCCGATATCACATGAAAAGGAGGTTGACAGGGCCTGGCACTGCTTTACAAATGACTTAGCGTTTCTGTAAGTATTGTATACAACCTTGAAAACATTACCATTAAATTAATACCACAAGAAATTAACTTAGCCACAGTGAGGATCTGTCTACTAGATCACATGTTTTTCTATGATCATGAAGTCACAGTAAAGCATTTTGCGACGAGACAAATACAACTCAACCAATGAGTGTAAAACGAATATATGATCAAGGGTAGAATACCCGTCTCTGAACCCTGCCTGTTCTTCACCTATGATACTCGCTTCATCTAGGTATGTGGTCAGTCTCGCATTGACAGAGGCTGTAAACAACTTGCCTATGCAGCTTAATCGTGTAATGCCACGATAGTATTCTGGTTCATCTATTACTTACTTACGTTGTTCCTGACCCTAGGCGGTGGCCTCGGTGGTCAGATCTACGTATGTTTCTGTGAAAGCGCTACGGATTTCTGGCAAGGCGGCTTTGTAGTCGTAGAGAAGGTTTTCCATTATCCAGTGGTTATCTATGCGGTTTTGAAATGAGATTATATAAATTTAATTTGTCAATTTATCCAGGATGTACTATTTTGTGTATTGTCAACTTCCAAAGGAGGTGGTCATACTCGGTGTGTTGAAAGCCTATCCCTACCCCCCGCCTTGTGTAGCAAAATAATTATCATTACTGACATTAAGGAATTTTGAATATCCTGACATCCAACATTGGGTATGACTACACATAGGTTTATTTACTACCTGTTCTGGTAAATTGTTCCACAATTTTGTAACTCTGATTGAAAAACTCTCCTTTCTTGTATTTACATGTGAACGTTCTTGCAAAGGGAGTTTCAACCTCTTAAGTCTTTCCTGGTATGTGATATCCTTCATTACTGGGAGTTGCTTAGTTGCATGTCTGTACATATTTTCCATTGCATCGTTATATTTTTTTTTATAAGGGGACCATATACTTACTGCGTAATCAAAATGATTCCGCACTAAAGCTTTATATAGTGATATAAAACTATTTTAATTTAAGTTTGTAAACGACCTTCTAATAACTGTCATGATACTGTTTGCTTTATTAATATTTTGGTTGATATGCTTGTCAAATTCTAGCTTTGAGTCAATAATAACCCCAATATAGTTGTCTTCTATAAGGTCTAACTCTTGGACCATATTATTGATTTTTAAATTGTAAGTATACATATGTTAATTTTTTTCCCTATGTGCATCAGTTTACATTTGTCTGAATGAAATTTTAATAACCATTGGTTAGACCATGATGTAAATTTATCTAAATCATCTGCAAACATTATATAAGTGTGAAGCTATATTGCTTGGTAAATCGTTTATATACAGAATGAATAGGATTGGTCCTAGGACACTCCCCTCGGGGATGCCACTGGTTACACTTGTCCACTCAGAGTTTGTTCCGTTTATGCTGCCCTGTTGAATCAGACAAGAATGCTTCAATCCATCTTAATGTTGAGCCTTTTATACCATATTATTCTAGTTTGCCTATCAATATTCAGTGGGGGACAGTATCAAAAGCCTTCATGAAATCTAAACACACTGTGTCTATAGAGTCTCCTCTATCTAATGCTTTGGTCCATGATTCCATAACATTTAACAGTTGAACAACTTTTAGTTTTAATAAAACCGACTTGTTGTTTACTGAAAAGGTTATTATGTGTCATATAATTAACAATGTGGTATATAATGCATTGTTCCATGCATTTGCATAATATACTCGTTATGCTTACAGGTATGTGATTTCCTGCCATTTTACGACTTCCCTTTTTATATATTGCTAAGATCCTTCCCTGTTTCTATTCCTTTGGTAGCTCACCCATGGCTAGAAAATTATTAAAAAGCCTAACCGATGGTACACATAATTGGGTCGATAATTCGTTTAGGAATCTAGGGCATATATCATCTGGTCCTACTGATTTACCCATATTGAGATTGTTTAGGTTTTCTTTAACCATTTCCTCCTCAATAGTCAAATTTTCCATGCTGTGTTTTAATTCACCGGCGGGATGCGGGGGTGTTACTATCTTGAAAACACATGAGAAAAAGCTACCTAAGCCATCTGTCTTTCCCTGTCAGAATTTGTTTGTCTCGATTTCGGGTCATTGGGATCTATGTTCAAATCTGTAACACCTTCCCTACTTTTTGATCTGGAATTCATGTATTTCCATACTGCTTTTGGGTTTGACTTAGCTTTCGATGTTAACTTTGTTTCAAATTCCTTCTGGAACTTCCTTGTTAATTTACGGACTTGATGTCTAGCCCCATAATATACATTATAGTATTTCCCTTCTTTGACTTCCGTGTAACGTTTCCGTAATGTGTGTTTCTTGTTAATTGTTGTTACTGATTTCTTATCTAGGGGTACTTTCCCTTTGTGTATGTTTTGTGTTACTAACTACTTTATGAGGTATAGAGTCATCCTCTATTTTTTAATATGTACCTTAAACTTTGTCCATTGGTTATCTATTTTATTATTGTTAATTACTTCTTCCCAATCGGTGTTATCCAATTTTTCTTTTATACCTTTATATAATCTCCTTTTTCATAGTAGTATTTTATCCATTTTCGACTTGCTATATCAGCATAAATGTTATCATGAGAACAGAGTGGTCACTTTTCCCGAGTGGACTCTCGTGTGCTATTTCATCAATCATACCTTTTTTTATTTGTTATAACTATTACATGCTGTAATTTAAAACTAACCCTATGATAATAAACTCTAACTTCTTAACAGTCCAATTTTGAGATTGTTCTTCCGTTTAGATCTACATATCACGACAAAACTCAAAAGGTATTCTTACCGTGCTGTAGGTTCCAAGGCGTTTGTGCAGTCAATGAGGGAAAAACTTAAATTTATCTGCTCCAACCCAGGGGTACTATGGGTGTCATTTACGCCTTGGTTAAATGAGCGTGTTAGTAGTAATATTATACAAAAGCGGGTAGTGCAAATCTAAGTATACTAACTTAAAGTATGTGTTAATGTTTTCTGCCGGAAGTAAGAGGGCCTAGAAATTGGAGGGGAAATACTTGTTGCTGCTTTACAATTTTAAAAGTGCGATTTACTCTGATCAACTAGTAATTTAAACAGAACAACATTTGGGATCAATTAGTGTGCAATGCATTACTGCTGGGGGTGAAATATTCTTTTTCAGCTGGAAAAAAACTAAGAAAAATGACTACGTTATACGGAGCCGCTGACATAAACAAACCTTCGCCTAACCGCCTTACAGTCCTATCAACTTGACCCATTCTTTTTGTATATGGGCTTAAAGCTCCCAATGCACCAATCAGTTGGCACAATGCCAGATAATAGAACAAGGTTAAACATTTGAACAATAATGTCAACTAGATCAATGGGACTGTTTTTTAAGTATTCATTTATAACATTATCAATGCTACACGCCTTTTTATTTTTAAGTTTTTAAATTTGTGATAGTACTTCATTGTATGTGAAAGGTCTATTTATGTGTTCATTTATTGACTGGGTAATCTTTCTTATTTCTGGTTTTTCACCGAATTTTTCAAAATGGCTCATAAATTCCAGTTAAATATTTCCATATTTTTATTTGCCATTACTTGCTTTATCTAAGTATGTCGCAGTATTCTGCAGGTTTGCCATGTTTTAGGTTGCACAAGTTTTCATATAATCGTTCATAGTAACATTTGGATGTTTTTATAAAGTGTTTATACCCCTTGGCCATATCTCTTAACGCTGCCTTAGCTTCCTCGGTTTTAATTTTCTTTAGTCTACATTTTTCTCTCAAATATTCTGTTCTCTTTATTCTACATTCTCAATTAAACCAATGTTTGTTATTATCATTGTTGGCCTTTGTCGTTTTATTGCGATGCTTTACATCTGCTGATTCTTTGCAAATATAAATATTCTTTACAGTAGTTATATAGATGTTACCGATATCGTTGACCAGGCCATCTATTTCCCTCTGTGATAGGGAATTTACTTCATCGCTTTTTAGTTTAGCTTCCAAATTAGCAATGTCCTGTTCATTTAAATTAGTGTTGTATTCTCGTGATTTTCTGGCTTCCATCTTGTATTAACTGGCTTATAATATTCATTGGAATTAACCGTATAATTTACAATATTAATTTATCATAGTATCAGTAACTCGCCTGTTATTGGATTTTCCATCAAATTTTAGTGTCACCCATACGGGAATATGCACATTCAAATGCACAAGCGGCCAAATGGAACTCTCTCGTTGGCGAATATAAGAAACATACAGCTATTTATAAACAACATCAACTTCCTTCTATAAAACGATGACAGACGAAGACCTTCGCTGTTGCTACATGTGTTTATTTTGTGGTGAAATGCGCAGAGGTACATCGAAAGAATACCGCTGCAAGGAATGTACTTCGCTGTGCACGATGGAACCAACATGGTACAAGACAATTAAAAAAATAAAATAGCGTAAAAACATTAGTAACATGATTGCCAGATTGGTCACCTGTATTATTTTTGTATCAATGTGTCATTAATTGTATGTCAGCACACTGACCTCGGGCTCGACGGCGTTGATGTTACGGTGTTTATGAATGAAGGAATAAATGAATGAATGCTTTTTATTTTTATTTCAGGTTCAAAAACCCATAGTACATGTACAATTAAGTAAAACATACAAATATGAATAAAAGGGGTACATCATTAAAATAATAAGATAGGCTACGTCGTCGTCTGCGATGTCATCTGTGGGCGTAAACATGCCACAATATCCGTAAAACCGTCACTGAAAGTGGCATTTTCAGCAGAGAAAATATGATTACAAATCTGACCGGCGAACTCGATACGGTGAGGTAGGTCATCTGTCACAAGGGCACGGCCGAGCAATTCAAATTTCACCTTACTCAACAAGGTTTCTCTGTTAAACTGCTAGTTTGATACTCTTGATTGTAGCTGCAAATGGTTAATTTTGGTAGCTCTGTTTTATGCATAGACCCAAACAAGCAATCAGTTTCTCTATACGATAAGCCTATAGTGAATAAATTCACTATCTGGGATTATGATTAATTAGTACACACACGCGGGCGCGCGCGCGCGCACACACACATACACACACACACACACACACACACACATACACACACACACAAACACATTCATATATATATATATATATATATGCATGTATACATACATGCAAGGAATAACTAGTACATCTCGACATACCTGGAACAAGACGCAACACACCAGAAGCTGAATGATGAAGACGCCCATGTTCTCGGCTTCGTCTCTGTGACCAGTCAGAAAGGCCCACTGAAATTGGTAGGCACATGCGATTTAACTACAAACCGTATACATGGGAACGTGTTATATTTCTCCATGGTATGCGCACCGTTGTAGTAAATAGGCAAACTCTCTCATTAGTCCAGTCAAACAGAGTGGCATTTTATATTTCTAGCGCACACACGCACACATGAACGCACGCATGCACGAATGCACAACGCACCACCTCCCCACACCAACACGCACGCAAGCTCACACACACGCACAAACCACACACACACACACACACACACACACACACACACACACACACACACACACACACACACACACACAGAAATCGACACGCTGTAAATGATATGGTGAGCTAAACGAATTGCCATGGTACGTTATGCATTAGTACAAAAAACGTGACGCTTTATATTAGGTTACTGTTTGTTGTTGCTGTTCAAAAAAACTAGTCTGCATTATTTTCAACCTATTCCAAACGTAAGGTTAAGTTAAATTAATCCGGCCGATATGCAGCGATGTTGACTAACATGAAGGTGAACCAATTTATTTATGTAAATAATAATACTAATAATAGTTATACTAATATACGTCCGTGGAATGAAATATTGAATAAAATCTGATCATACTGTTCATTCCAGTTTATTTACCATGAATCTATGACCAAATCAATTAAATACCTCTCCACAGTAAGGTATTTTCAAAGAAAATCGAAAACCTTAAACAGCTATAATGCATTTACATTGACACTGATACATTATGTATGTATGTATATATATATATATATATATATATATATATATATTTCAATGTGAAAACGAGACCCGAAGCGATCTGTCGCCATTCACGGTTATTGTAATAATTGTAAAATTGTTGTTTTCCAATGTACGTATTTTATATGGATTTGTATGGAATTTTTATCGATAATGTAAATACATCACAATTACAATTACAATTTGCTACAGGTTCAAGACTGCCATTGTACGTGTCATTCGTAGAATGTGAAGTGATCATACGATTGCGATTGTTTGAAAATTGGGCTTATGTTTAGAATATAATTTATACCATAATATCCACTGCCATTGTATTTTAATGGAACATTACACAACGCAGTTGACTACATTGTCAACAATATACATCTCTTGAATGTTGTGTGTACAACCAAATAGATTACACAGCCTAGAAAAACGTATCTCTGCAATGCAATGAACAAATAAAAATGACACGCTGCCTCATTATAATACTTATCATTATTAAAAGGCAATGTTCCATTTCGTGAATGTTTTTGGATTATTGTTCTAGTAATGTAGACATGTAGTACAAGTAAAAATACACTGTCATATTTATTATTTCAATTTGTTTGCATTCTTTTGGTTTTACATTCAACGTTTCCAAAAAATACGATTTTCTTACCCGTAGGAGTAGCACAATATCTGACACACGCCAACTGGGCATTTTCTACTTACAATGTGAGGACATTGTTCTTCTGCTCTTTTACCCCTCCCATCCCGGCCAACATGCCCCTAATTCTACCACTAGTATTTAAAACAAGTCATCAGCCCACTCTTCGTATAGATTAGGGGAGGTACGTCATACTAGAGAAGGCACACAGTTACACCTGTTGATTGCGTTACCAGAAAGTGCGTTGATGTTTTGGTCGTAGTAACAACGACATTCTGTACATCCATCGTATAGCGATCGTTACGTGTTCTATGCTGAGGACCCAGCAAATCGTTGTCTACTAAACAGTGTGAATGTGAAACGAGGAACAATTGTATTCAAGCGCATTATCGCTCATCAGCCATTCGAAACTGACGTGAACTAACGTGAGTTGTGTGCATCCAGGCGGAGAGGTGCGACTCTTGCTTTGATACTCGAACAATGGGAAAGACAACGCGATCGGCATCGCATATCGAAGACTTAGACGTTGAAGTCGTTGTCAACGACGCGCTTGCTAGGCAGAAGACATTTTTGAAAAGACGATGGAAACCCAGCAGAAATCAATCCAAGCCTGACTCCAGTCATTTATCGAGGCATCCAACAAGCGTGTCGATGAATTAGTGAGGGAGACAGCGAAAGATGTCGCAGACCTGCGAGTATGCAGTATACGCAGAACGAAATCGACAAAATAAAGAACACCATCCTGTCTTAGTCCGACCATCTCAACAACAGAGATATCGAAAGGGTCACCGCCGCACAGCGAGAGATAGAAGACGGCATCGACTACGGAGAAAATCAGTAGCGACGGAACATCGATCCTACGAATAGACGAAGTTGCAGAAACGGCAACCGAAACATGGGCTGACACGGAGGCAGCCGTGCGCAAAACATTCACCGCAGCCCTCAAACTTCCGGAAGACCAGGAAAGTGTGGTACAAATAGAACGTTCGCACAGAACGGGAGGGTCGAAATCCTCGGGCCGACCGAAGATCGTGGTAGTGAAATTCGAATCATTTAAGGAGCGTGACCGGCCGGATCCTGCAAGCCGCTAGCAAGGAGAAGCTGCGAGGCATCTTCATCAACGAGAATCTACCACACCGTGTGATGGCGAAGAGGAAAGAACTGCTCCCGAAGCTAAGAGATGCGAGAGCGAAGGGCAAGATTGCCTACCTGTGGTCAGGGACCGTGTTGAACTGCATTCATGATTTCACAGCAGAACATTCAACGTCGTGTAAAGCTTAACTCATGGCTGCGACAATGTCTAGTAATTTACTAGATATACCTTTTCACCGTATTGACGATGATGACTTTTTAGAATATGTTAATAATGATGTTGATGATAGTCTGAGGGAATTTATGAATATTATAGATCCAGATAATCACTTTTATAAAACAAACCTACCTATTTAAAATATTACAGTGAACAAGAATTTGAGTGTTATGTCAAATCAGATAGGGACCTATCTTTTATCCATTTTAATGCTCGAAGTTTAAATAAGAATTTTCAAAAATAAAGAATTTCATTGATGACCTTAAACTATAATTTGGTATAATATCTATTTCGGAGACCTGGGCTCAACAAATGATTTTCCACTAAATGGATATGACGTGTTTCACATTGTAAGGTATAACAGAAAAGGAGGAGGTGTGGCATTATATGTTGACCAAAGACTCACTTCTACACTTCGAACAGTAAAATTCAAGGTGATTGAGGACATATTTGAATGTGTCACTGTTGAATTGGATATGAGAAAGCATAGAAACATAATTGTGAATTGTGTCTACAGAACACCGGGGTCAGATATAGACACATTTTGCGAAAACAGAACATTTTTTACTGACGTTACGCCAAGTAAATCTATTTTATATGTGGTGATTTTAATATCGATCTCCTAAAACAAGAAACACAACGGAACAAAGCGTTTGTTGGATTGCATGTGAGGTTTAGGTTTGTGTCCGTTAATAGATAGACCGAGTCGAATTACCTCAAACTCTGATTGACAACATATTTACAAATCAAACAAATTATTTAGAACTGGTTTGTTTATCAATGACATCAGTGATCATTTGCTGATATTTGTTTTATGTAATCATGAAATAGAGACACATAAATGTGACACTTTTAGATATGTAAGAATGATAAAAGATGTTACTGCATGTTCGCTTATTGAAAATATGATGCAAGAAAAGTGGGATGAAGTGTTAGAAACTGATGATACCAAGCTTGCGTATACACATTTTGTCAGTCGATTTAGCACTTTGTGTAATAATCACTGCCCAGTTAGGAATGTTAGGATTAAGCAAACATGTAAGAAAATATTTTTAATGCGTGTCGTAAAAAGATGTTCTGTACAGCACTTTTCTCAGGGGTAGAACTGACATTGCGGAGTCCAGGTATAAAACGTATAAAATAGATTAACTACTATCTTAAGATTGACAGAAAAGCACATTAAAATACTCTGTTGTCAGAAAAGAAAGGTAATTATAAAGAAACATGGGCAATATTGAATAATGTGTTACGTAAATAACACCGGTCTTTGAACTTTCCAACATATTTGGTATATGGTGATAGAGGCATTACCAACAAAACAGAAATGGCAAACGAGTTGAATATGTTTTTTTATACAAATATTGGCCCTAATTTAGCAAAGGACATCAATAGCGAGGATGAAAGTAATTCTGTGTATGATTATTTAGAAGGTGACATTGAAAACAGTTTATTCCTCGAACCTGTCGATGAGGACGAACTCATAACTACAGTGAAAGTGTGTACCAAAAATAAATCTTCAGACTTTGAAGATATAAGTATGGTTTTATTGATCTTAAAAAGTCACTTGACGCAGTAGACCATGATATAATTATTATGGTGTGCATGGAATATAAATTATTGGATTAAAAGCTACCTTTCGAAAAGGAAGCAATTTGTAAATATTCTCGGGTGTGTTTCGAAGCTGTTAGATGTCACATGTGGAGTTTCGCAAGGCTCTATTTAGGTCCACGTTTATTTGTCCTTTACATTAATGATATCTGTAACGTATCATCGTTAGAGAAATTCATACTTTTTGCTGATGATACGAATATATTTTGTACCGGTAACATTGTGATAGAACTACATGTTAACATGTTAAATGTTAAAGAACTTGCTAAATTGTGCAAATGGTTTGCTGTAAACAAATGATCACTCAACTTGTCCAAAACGAATCATATATTATTTGGAAGCCGACCAACAAGTGTTGACATTAATATGTGCTTAAATAACGAACGAATAACCAGAGTATGTGTAATTAAATTTCTTGGAATAGTTATTGATGACCAGCTAAACTGGAAACATCACATTAATACGGTTAACACAAAAATGTCGAAAGTGGCAGCGATCATTTACAAAGGAAGTTGTTTAATTAATCAGGATGGAATGTACATATTGTATTGTTCCCTGTTCTTGCCATATATTATTAGCTATTGCAGCGAAATATGGGGTAACACCTATGCCTAAAATATTACGTGCATTACTGTGCTGCAGAAACGAGTACATGTAGTTCGTCTGATCAGTGGCGTAAAACGTTTGGAGCATACCAGCACCCTCTTTAAGCAACTGAGCATTTTTATGTTTGTAGACTTAGCTAAAATTAAGACAGCGATTATAATGTACAAGGCATATTAAAATGAACTACCAAATAGTTTCCAAACAACGTTTAAACGGTATGTCTCAACACATGGTACTAGAGAGAAAGATACTTTTCGGAGCCATCGTGTGTGTACCACAGAAAAACCAATCTGTATTTCTGTTTGTGGAGTAAGACTATGGAATACCTTGCACGGAAGCATTACCAGCAGTAGAACCGTACAGGCATTAAAAGAAGTTATAAGTTCCATCTTCTATCTATGTACTAGAACTAAAAAAAACTTCAAAATAATTCTTACAAGACATTACATTGTGTAGGTACTGCATATTGCATTATTCTTTGGTATTATAATTGATATATTTTGTAATATATTGTATTTGTACAACACGTAACTATACCGGTAGGTGGTGAACCTTATATAAGTATTACACTTCTGTTCACCCCTTTCCACCAACACTTATGATTACTTGTTTGCATGTTGAATTTTTTTTTTTTAAATAACGGGACGTATAATTCTTAAATGGTGTTGTTGGAAATAAATTACTTACTTACTTACTTACTTCAATTGTTGAGACTCGGAATTATTGCGAGTGTATTTTGAATCCTTACAATGTGCAACATTACTCATAAAGGGCACCATCCTGAATGTGTACCTTCAATGACAAAAAGGGAAACTGTCTGGCAAATTAATTGAGAGTAAGATCCTGATTTCTTCTGACAAAAAGGCAAGCAAACGAGGCATTTTGGGGGACAAGATAACGCAAGGCCTCGTAACAGGGAGTGAATTTGGGAGCAAAAGTGTTCTCGAAAAGTTACACATCAAATATCATAGACAACAGAAACTGGTAGGTAGAAGACACCATTCATGGCCGCGGTCAGAGTTCTCGCCGCGACGTCGCGATTCGTCGCGGTCCGCCGCCGGAAATTGAACAGTAACATATTTTACATACTGCTTCAAACTGCACTGTTTACTGAACATTAATTTTGTCTAATCTACCGAGACATAAACACTACGGCACAATGTTAGAATGTTTGTGAGTGGAAGATAAGATGCACAAAAAAGCCATACAGAAGCTATGGATGATGGTGAACATCTGACTGAGCTTGGCATAGCATAAAGACAAGTGCAGGACAAATAACATTGGGCGTGCAAACTATTTAGATACCGTGGTACAACTAAAAGTGTTGCTATTATACAGTTTTGCATGTACCCTTTTAAACGTGAGGTTGTACAGCAACATAACATTACTTGTTGGCACTACTATAGTATTTCATATAATTACTAACTGTTGCACTGATGAATACTACCGGGTACGTTATAATAAAGTATCATGAAATGTGGTTATAAATTAACTTCTGCAAAACGCTTGCACAATGTGTGGCACGGTAGCATAGACTAGTTTTCGAAAATTTGACTCAATTTAGTTAATTTGGTTTTGAAACTGGTTGGCTGTTGTTTCGAAGCTTGGGCATTTTGTTTATTCCACGTTGCATCAGTTCATTCAGCTGTATAATAATAACAATGATAAACTTCTATAGCGCCTAAATCCCCAGGAATCTGAGCTCAGAGGCGCAACATACAAAAATCATTGGGCAAAATCGTTAACAGGGACAAGCAAGAGTCGTCATTAGAGCAAGGGACCGCCGAAGGTTAGGGTGGGAATGCAATTTCAAATAAGTCTTTAGTTTTTTTACGGAAGGTATTTATAGTTTCAGATGATTTTAAAGCGATAGGGAGTTGATTCCAGATTGTGGGTGCAATTACAGAAAAAGCACGTTTGCCGATATTAAGCTTGGTTTTCGGAACATAAAGTCGTTGTGAAACAGATGATCTGAGATTCCTGGGAGTATCGGAAAACGAAGGAAACTAAACAAATAGGATTGGTGTTGCGTAGAAAGGGTACGATATGTGATAGTGGCTAATATGAATTGTATTCGATATGTAACTGGAAGCCAATGCAACTGTCTAAGTAGGGGCAGATATGGTGAGAAACGAGGTGCTTTTAGTACTACACGTGCTAAACAATTCTGTACACGTTGGAGTTTAGCTAAGTCCTTTTTAGTAATATCGTTCAGGAGAGAGTTGCAGTAGTCAAGGCGACTGTTAATTAGAGATACTGATATTGTTTTAGCAGTAGATAAAGACAAATGACGCCGAATTCGGCGGAAATCACGTATATGGTAGAAACAGGATTTACATACTTGAGAAATGTTCTGCTTAAAGCTGAAATCACTGTCAAAGATAACACCTAGATTACGAACAGTATCTGATGGTAATGCATCATTACCAAGCAATTTAACTGGAAAGTAGTTAACAACCTTGTTTCGTTGTTGTTTTGTGCCAATAATAATTATATTAGTTTTATCTGGATTTAGTTTCAATTTACTTGCTTCCATCAACAGCAAGATGTCATTGAGACAGTCATTTAAAATTGTGTGTCGTTAGCATACAAATGATGATTTATATTATGATTAGTTATGACTCGACTAAGGGATGTAGTGTATACGGTAAACAGAACAGGGCCAAGGACAGAACCCTGTGGGACACCAAATAGAAGATGTTCTGGACAAGACAGTGAGCCAGATATGTTAATGCTTTGGTATCGGTCTGAAAAATATGAACTAAACCACTGAAGAGCCATGCCAGATATACCAAAATGTCTATTAAGGCGATGTAAAAGAATGTCGTGATATATTGTATCAAAAGCAGCTGATAGATCTAGTAAGGTGAGAACAGTAAATTTGCTATTATCCATATTGCATACAATGTCATTGTGTATTTTAAGAAGAGCCGTCTCGGTTGAATGAAATCGCTTATATGCAGATTGTAGATCATTTGGTAAATGCTGTGAATAAATGTGTTCATGGAATCAATTTGCAACAACCTTCTCCAATACTTTCGACAACAAATTAAGATTTGAGATAGGACGGTAATTTTTAAGGTCATTTTTGCAGACTTTGTTTTTTAATAAGAGAATTGACAAGAGCTTGCTTGAACACCATCCTGCATCGACATATTTATAATATTTGTAATAGGATAAACCAGGTGATCAATTCAACTCTTCAGTAGAAATGTTGGATAAGGGTCAAGACCACACGATTTGTTAGGACATTTTTGTATGATAGTGCGAACTTCACTTGTAGTTGCTGGTATAAAACATTGCAGTGTGTTATCAACAATCGGCTGTTCAGTAAACTTGTAATCAACGTCATTAATAACAAAACGTGATCGAATGTAAGCAACCTTATCCGTGGAATATTTTGAACACATGCTGCATAATGTATCCAATGAAGGGGTATCAGGCAATTCTTTTGGTTTCTCCCGATGAAGGACACTATTGATGGTTTTCCACATTTGGCAAGGTTTTTTATAATTTTTTTATGTTAAATTCGTATAATAGTCTGATTTTGTTTTTGATACCATGTGGTTGCACAGATGTAACTGCTTAACATAGCGGATCCGATCAAGGGATGAACGGGTACGTCGCCAAATTCTTTCAAGATATCGACGTACTATGTATAGTGACATCCATGGTGACGGTGGACGATCTTTTACTTTTTTTGTTTGTTTAGGGGCATGTGTATCAAGAAGATTACTTAGTGTAACGTAGTACTGGATTACTAGTTCACACAGTGTAGTTTTTGGATGAATTAAGAGATCGGAATTTGCAAGGTCCTCACGAAGAATGTCTATATTAATGTCATGTATCGGTCGGAAAGTAATACATTGTTGTGCTGGTCTTGACTCGACTCTGAGACACAGATAAATAATTACAGTATGATGATCTGATAATCCATCAGTAACAGATGATATTGCAGTTTGACCTAGTGATAAACAAGTCGAGCCAATGCCCATGGATATGAGTAGGGAATGTGACTTGCTGTTGTAAGTCAAATGTTTGAAGTCCATCCATGAATAACCTAGCATTAAGGATAGGTAAATCAACATTGATATTGAAATCACCTAGAATATATAATTCTTCATGTAATTGTAATGTTATTTCATGAAAATCATGAAATTCATCAAACAATTTACTTGGGTTTCCGGGAGGACGATATATGCAAATAAAATTAGCTGACATAGATGAACCTTTTATAAGAATACATAATGCCTCGAAGCTGTGGTATACAGGTGAATGAAACATTTCTACCTTGAACAAATCTGAAACTAGAAATGCGACACCACCACTCCTCCCTCCTCTCAATCTCCTTGAGATTGAGAGGAGGGGAGGTGATTGGAGGGGAAGAAATTGGAAAATCGATGACAGAAAACGTGACAAGCGTGAAGGTGACAGGGGAGAAAGTGACCGTAGAGAAGGAGGGAGGGAAGATGGGACCGGAGAGGAGGGAAGAAAATGAGATGGGAGGAAAGATGAAGGGACGAAAGGAAGTGAGAGCAAATGTGATAGAAGAGAGGTCGATAAAACGGACGATGACAGGAGAAAAGGTGACAAGAGAAAAAGCGGCAGGAAAGAATGGATCGGAAGAGAATGTGACAGGAGAGAAGACGGCAGGGAGAAAAGACAACAACCAGACAGATGCAAACCAGAGAAGGAGCTACTCTGAGGCAGTGATTGAGGGGGCAATGAGGAAAGGGAGGGTGTTTATGGGCGACTCCATTATGAGAAAGTCGGATAAGACACTAAGCGAGGGGAAGGACGTCGTTGTTTGTCTACCGGGGCTAGGATAGAACATGTGACCGAAAGGGTAGAGAAAGTATTGGGGCATGGCAAGGGAGGGTCTATACTAGTACACGTAGGAACAAATAATGCAGACAGGGAGGGAACAACTGGGATAGTACAGAAGTATAGAGAGTGAGTGAGGAAGCTAAAGAAGACAAGAGTTGAACAGATTATTCTCTCAGGAATTTTGTCAGTAATGGGAGGAAGGGGGGCAACATATAGAAACTGCAAGAGGATGGCGATCAACGTACTAGTTGAGCAGATGTGTGAAGAAGAGGGGGTGGGATTCACAGATTTATGGGAATACTTTGTTGGGAGAAAAAATATATACATGAGAGATGGCCTCCATCTTATTGGAAAGGGGCAGCAGTTTTCTCAGAGAACCTGCTGCGATCTGTTGACAGTAGGACAGGTTGCACCTATTTAAACTAGATTCGCAAGGGGACTCACAGAGAAGCCTGAAACTGGAGGCATAGATAAAGACAGCACAAATAAATCAGCAAAGAACACTCTGGAAAACTCTTCTGAAGCTGGATATAAATGTGTTTGTTTAAATGCAAGGAGTATAGTAAACAAAAGAAATTAACTAAACATTATGGTAGAAGATATTGACCCTCACTTAATAGGTATAACCGAATAATGGACCACCGCCGATATATCAGATGCCGAATTGGGACTGACAGGATATGTAAAAGCCTTTTAAGTCGACATTGATTTAAGTATTTATACAAAATGTGTTTTATCTTCATGGTCACGATATGTTTCTTGTGTCTACCTGTATTTTTTAAGACAAACGTTACTCTAATGAAGACTAAATTTACCATACCTATAATCAATCTAGAATATTCGTTCAAAATAGTGCACAGATCAGTTTTGCCAAAACCCCTGCTTTACATATTTCCTGTCTTGGTATATTTACGCACAAAAACTTATTGACAAAATCAAGTTGTAATCCATCTTTTAAATTATCTATTATTCTCCTTCTGGCAGGAGATGTGTCAATTAATCCTGGTCCAAAAACGTTTCATAATATACGCTCTGCGACTACCAATCTTAGATCTGTTCGTCACAAATCTGCTGCCCTTTCTGATTTAATAGCATCAAAACATATTTATATTTTAGCAATGATTAAGACATGGTTGACAAACATTATACGGTCTCCTGTTTTGCTGACATCACTCCTCCTGGCTTTTATTTGCACCATCATCCACGCCAGTCAGGTAGATTTAACAAGATTTAACAAGATTGCCACCCAGAGAATTAACTCTAGGTGGCAGGTGGACAAGGAAGCCCTTTGGCTTATCGAGAGTCCAACCCTTTTATCTATGTGTATCCCGCCCTTCTGAGGTATGTGTCAATTTTATTTTTAAACATATTCACGCTACTAGCACCCACATAATCAGCAGATAATCTGTTCCATTCATCTACGGTCCTTTGTGAAAATGAGAATTTTCTTATATCTAATCTATACTGTTCCTTTGCTAATGTAACTTCATGTCCTCTAGTCGTTCTATCTTTCTTAACTGAGAAAAAAATATTTCTATCAATATTTTCATAACCATTCAGTATTTTAAACACTTCTATTTGATCTCTCAATCTCCTGGTCTCTAGTGTTGTTAAACCACATTCGTTTAGGCGAATTTCATAACTAAGATCCCTCAGTTTTTGTATCATTTTAGTCGCTCTCCTTTGTACTCTTTCTAACATATCTATGTCCTTCTTGCGATATGGTCTCCACGCTTGTATACAATACTCTAAATGAGGCCTCACTATTGTTTTGTATAGCGGTATTATTAGTTCTTTTTCCTTATACGCTATATTTCGCCTAATTAATCCAAGGATTTGATTTCCCTTTGAAGCTGCAATTCCGCATTGTTCTGAAACCTTCATATTAGCACTAATGGTTAACCCTAAATCCTTTTTTTACAGTAGTACTTATTACAGTATCCCCCATTGTGTATTCTACATCTTCGTTCCCATGTCCTGTGTGGAGCCATTTACATTTGCCACTTGTCAGACCATTTGATCAACCTGTCAAGATCATCTTGTAAATGCTGTCTATCTCCGTAATTTTTAATCCTTCTAAACACTTTTGTATCATCCGCAAATTTCACCACCTGCTTGTTATACCATCGTCTAAATCGTTCATATATATTAAGAATAATATAGGTCCTAGTACTGATCCCTGTGGTACCCCACTCATTACAGATGTCCAGATTGAAGCCTCCCCATCACCTACTACACGTTGTCTTCTGTTAATCAGCCATTTTTCTATCCAGTTTATTATACCATTTCCTATGCCATGGGCCTTTAGTTTAAGCTATAATCTTTGATGTGGTACTTTGTCGAAAGCTTTTTGAATATCTAAGTACATGATATCTACTGGTGATCCCTCATCTACCCACTTAGTGATGTCTTCCAAAAAACATAACATATTTGTTACGCATGACCCATGTTGAGATGCGTTTATCAAGTTATGTTTTTAAAAAAATCCACCATGTGATCTTTAATTAGTCGTTCTAATAATTTCCAAATCACTGATGTTAAACTCACTGGTATATAGTTCTCTGACTTTTTTAAATAACGGTATAATGTTTGCCTCTTTCCATTTTAAAGGAACCACTCCCTCTTCTAATGACAAATTGAAAACTGTAGCAAGCGGTACGCTAATTTGTTCTACAATTTCCAATAGTAGTTTGGGCGGAATCCCATCCACTCCAGGTGATTTATTATCCTTCATAGCCCTTATTTTCTTAGCTACCATTTCCGGGGTTACAATTAACTGTCCTAAATAGTCTGAATCTGCCCCCTTGAACTTAGCCTCTGGTACTGGCAGTGAATAATATCTTTCGTAGTAAACACTGAACTAAAATACTCGTTCAGGTCTTTTGCCATTAAGAATCCAGCACTATCTTCTAGAGGACCGACCTTATCCTGAACTTTCTGTTTGCTTCGAACATACCTCACTCCCCATACTCTGTAGATATTTCCATTGTATATGTCCATTGTTAAAATCCCCCATAATAATACAGTCCCGTTTGCTTACGTCTCTTAAAGCGTTTTGTATTTTTTCATTCTCTTCTATGCTTAAGTTTGGACTTCGATCAACTAACCCATCTGTTAACGTTGGGTTTCCTGTAACTCTGGTACACCACACAGCTTATCGCAATCTGCTTCTCTTTCTAATTTTATTTCATAAGCCTGGATAGATTCTTTAATATATAAAATAACTCCACCTCCCTTTCTTCCTATTCTATCTTTCCTAAACATTACATATCCTGTCAGTCCCAATTCGGCATCTGATATATCGGCGGTGGTCCATTATTCGGTTATACCTATTAAGTGAGGGTCAATATCTTCTACCATAATGTTTAGTTAATTTCTTTTGTTTACTATACTCCTTGCATTTAAACAAACACATTTATATCCAGCTTCAGAAGAGTTTTCCAGAGTGTTCTTTGCTGATTTATTTGTGCTGTCTTTATCTATGCCTCCAGTTTCAGGCTTCTCTGTGAGTCCCCTTGCGAATCTAGTTTAAATAGGTGCAACCTGTCCTACTGTCAACAGATCGCAGCAGGTTCTCTGAGAAAACTGCTGCCCCTTTCCAATAAGATGGAGGCCATCTCTCATGTATATATTTTTTCTCCCAACAAAGTATTCCCATAAATCTGTGAATCCCACCCCCTCTTCTTCACACATCTGCTCAACTAGTACGTTGATCGCCATCCTCTTGCAGTTTCTATATGTTGCCCCCCTTCCTCCCATTACTGACAAAATTCCTGAGAGAATAATCTGTTCAACTCTTGTCTTCTTTAGCTTCCTCACTCACTCTCTATACTTCTGTACTATCCCAGTTGTTCCCTCCCTGTCTGCATTATTTGTTCCTACGTGTACTAGTATAGACCCTCCCTTGCCATGCCCCAATACTTTCTCTACCCTTTCGGTCACATGTTCTATCCTAGCCCCGGTAGACAAACAACGACGTCCTTCCCCTCGCTTAGTGTCTTATCCGACTTTCTCATAATGGAGTCGCCCATAAACACCCTCCCTTTCCTCATTGCCCCCTCAATCACTGCCTCAGAGTAGCTCCTTCTCTGGTTTGCATCTGTCTGGTTGTTGTCTTTTCTCCCTGCCGTCTTCTCTCCTGTCACATTCTCTTCCGATCCATTCTTTCCTGCCGCTTTTTCTCTTGTCACCTTTTCTCCTGTCATCGTCCGTTTTATCGACCTCTCTTCTATCACATTTGCTCTCACTTCCTTTCGTCCCTTCATCTTTCCTCCCATCTCATTTTCTTCCCTCCTCTCCGGTCCCATCTTCCCTCCCTCCTTCTCTACGGTCACTTTCTCCCCTGTCACCTTCACGCTTGTCACGTTTTCTGTCATCGATTTTCCAATTTCTTCCCCTCCAATCACCTCCCCTCCTCTCAATCTCAAGGAGATTGAGAGGAGGGAGGAGTGGTGGTGTCGCATTTCTAGTTTCAGATTTGTTCAAGGTAGAAATGTTTCATTCACCTGTATACCACAGCTTCGAGGCATTATGTATTCTTATAAAAGGTTCATCTATGTCAGCTAATTTTATTTGCATATATCGTCCTCCCGGAAACCCAAGTAAATTGTTTGATGAATTTCATGATTTTCATGAAATAACATTACAATTACATGAAGAATTATATATTCTAGGTGATTTCAATATCAATGTTGATTTACCTATCCTTAATGCTAGGTTATTCATGGATGGACTTCAAACATTTGACTTACAACAGCAAGTCACATTCCCTACTCATATCCATGGGCATTGGCTCGACTTGTTTATCACTAGGTCAAACTGCAATATCATCTGTTACTGATGGATTATCAGATCATCATACTGTAATTATTTATCTGTGTCTCAGAGTCGAGTCAAGACCAGCACAACAATGTATTACTTTCCGACCGATACATGACATTAATATAGACATTCTTCGTGAGGACCTTGCAAATTCCGATCTCTTAATTCATCCAAAAACTACACTGTGTGAACTAGTAATCCAGTACTACGTTACACTAAGTAATCTTCTTGATACACATGCCCCTAAACAAACAAAAAAAGTAAAAGATCGTCCACCGTCACCATGGATGTCACTATACATAGTACGTCGATATCTTGAAAGAATTTGGCGACGTACCCGTTCATCCCTTGATCGGATCCGCTATGTTAAGCAGTTACATCTGTGCAACCACATGGTATCAAAAACAAAATCAGACTATTATACGAATTTAACATAAAAAAATTATAAAAAACCTTGCCAAATGTGGAAAACCATCAATAGTGTCCTTCATCGGGAGAAACCAAAAGAATTGCCTGATACCCCTTCATTGGATACATTATGCAGCATGTGTTCAAAATATTCCACGGATAAGGTTGCTTACATTCGATCACGTTTTGTTATTAATGACGTTGATTACAAGTTTACTGAACAGCCGATTGTTGATAACACACTGCAATGTTTTATACCAGCAACTACAAGTGAAGTTCGCACTATCATACAAAAATGTCCTAACAAATCGTGTGGTCTTGACCCTTATCCAACATTTCTACTGAAGAGTTGAATTGATCACCTGGTTTATCCTATTACAAATATTATAAATATGTCGATGCAGGATGGTGTTCAAGCAAGCTCTTGTCAATTCTCTTATTAAAAAACAAAGTCTGCAAAAATGACCTTAAAAATTACCGTCCTATCTCAAATCTTAATTTGTTGTCGAAAGTATTGGAGAAGGTTGTTGCAAATTGATTCCATGAACACATTTATTCACAGCATTTACCAAATGATCTACAATCTGCATATAAGCGATTTCATTCAACCGAGACGGCTCTTCTTAAAATACACAATGACATTGTATGCAATATGGATAATAGCAAATTTACTGTTCTCACCTTACTAGATCTATCAGCTGCTTTTGATACAATATATCACGACATTCTTTTACATCGCCTTAATAGACATTTTGGTATATCTGGCATGGCTCTTCAGTGGTTTAGTTCATATTTTTCAGACCGATACCAAAGCATTAACATATCTGGCTCACTGTCTTGTCCAGAACATCTTCTATTTGGTGTCCCACAGGGTTCTGTCCTTGGCCCTGTTCTGTTTACCGTATACACTACATCCCTTAGTCGAGTCATAACTAATCATAATATAAATCATCATTTGTATGCTAACGACACACAATTTTAAATGACTGTCTCAATGACATCTTGCTGTTGATGGAAGCAAGTAAATTGAAACTAAATCCAGATAAAACTAATATAATTATTATTGGCACAAAACAACAACGAAACAAGGTTGTTAACTACTTTCCAGTTAAATTGCTTGGTAATGATGCATTACCATCAGATACTGTTCGTAATCTAGGTGTTATCTTTGACAGTGATTTCAGCTTTAAGCAGAACATTTCTCAAGTATGTAAATCCTGTTTCTACCATATACGTGATTTCCGCCGAATTCGGCGTCATTTGTCTTTATCTACTGTTAAAACAATATCAGTATCTCTAATTAACAGTCGCCTTGACTACTGCAACTCTCTCCTGAACGATATTACTAAAAAGGACTTAGCTAAACTCCAACGTGTACAGAATTGTTTAGCACGTGTAGTACTAAAAGCACCTCGTTTCTCACCATATCTGCCCCTACTTAGACAGTTGCATTGGCTTCCAGTTACATATCGAATACAATTCATATTAGCCACTATCACATATCGTACCCTTTCTACGCAACACCAATCCTATTTGTTTAGTTTCCTTCGTTTTCCGATACTCCCAGGAATCTCAGATCATCTGTTTCACAACGACTTTATGTTCCGAAAACCAAGCTTAATATCGGCAAACGTGCTTTTTCTGTAATTGCACCCACAATCTGGAATCAACTCCCTATCGCTTTAAAATCATCTGAAACTATAAATACCTTCCGTAAAAAAACTAAAGACTTATTTGAAATTGCATTCCCACCCTAACCTTCGGCGGTCCCTTGCTCTAATGACGACTCTTGCTTGTCCCTGTTAACGATTTTGCCCAATGATTTTTGTATGTTGCGCCTCTGAGCTCAGATTCCTGGGGATTTAGGCGCTATAGAAGTTTATCATTATTATTATTATACAGCTGAATGAACTGATGCAACGTGGAATAAACAAAATGCCCAAGCTTCGAAACAACAGCCAACCAGTTTCAAAACCAAATTAACTAAATTGAGTCAAATTTTCGAAAACTAGTCTATGCTACCGTGCCGCACTTTGTGCAAGCGTTTTGCAGAAGTTAATTTATAACCACATTTCATGATACTTTATTATAACGTACCCGGTAGTATTCATCAGTGCAACAGTTAGTAATTATATGAAATACTATAGTAGTGCCAACAAGTAATGTTATGTTGCTGTACAACCTCACGTTTAAAAGGGTACATGCAAAACTGTATAATAGCAACACTTTTAGTTGTACCACGGTATCTAAATAGTTTGCACGCCCAAAGTTATTTGTCCTGCACTTGTCTTTATGCTATGCCAAGCTCAGTCAGATGTTCACCATCACCCATAGCTTCTGTATGGCTTTTTTGTGCATCTTATCTTCCACTCACAAACATTCTAACATTGTGCCGTAGTGTTTATGTCTCGGTAGATTAGACAAAATTAATGTTCAGTAAACAGTGCAGTTTGAAGCAGAACACGGAATGTTTCGCTAATTTCGTGTCGCACCACTTTTTAAAATGGATTGATTACATTTCGGAAGCGATCCGGACGCTTATATAGAGCTGTGTTTCTTCTCGAAAACATCAGACTTGGACAACGAATTCGACCAATTTGTACGTGAGCTGCCATCTTTGTTTGTTTGAGTACGGCGTTGCCGTTGAGCAGGGTCCATAGGATACACAGAATTTAGATTTTTCATGCTCAAGTCTGAGAACGATTCTGAGCTCAGAAAGGTTGATATATCCTCCGTGAGTATGAGCATGGTGTGAAAGCGAGGCATGAGCATGACATTCCGAGCACCGAGTGCGGCTTTATAACATCGGGCCCTGCTGTACACATAAACGCCGAAAAAACAGATTCCCGCTTTATTCGAACGGGCGTTATGACGTAATTTTAGCGAGGGTCTCGGCGCACGCATTTTGTTTGTCTCATTTACATGTTACGTTGACAAATAAATTAGATTGACCCAAAACACACAAAGAACGCTTGAAATATGGAATAGTTTGATAAAATTAATAAAGGTGTAACGCCCAATCCTCGAGGTAGTCTAATCCGGGAAAATTTGGCGCTATAGCTTGAAGCCGTCTAAGAGGTTAACGTTAACATTCCCATACGTACACACATAAGCTCGATTATTTTAAGATGTCAAGATATGCTTAGCTGAAATTGGCCACGACTCCTACAAATATTGTCTTGTAGCATGCGATTAAAATATTAACGGGAAAGTTTTGGTATAGCAATTTTTAGCTTCTTGCTGTAAAGTTTTTTTTACAAATTCACCGATACGCCACCAGATGTATTTTATTATTCTTCATAGACACATTTCCCGTTATCAAAGTCACCACATTTTGTAACAGCATAGTCTTACAACCGTACAGTTACAACCAACTCAGACATGGACAAATTATCACAGGATACCTTTTTAATGACAAAACTATCATATTTCGTATACAGCTACGTCGGCATTATTAATACCCTACATACACTGTAGATTAAAGTTAATCGTAGCTACACAAATATCTAAGGAAATGTCATTAGAAAGAGGAAAAAGAGAAACTGTGACAACCTTTCATGATCTCATCTCGTCACCCGATAGCTAACGATCGGATATTATACCCCTGTTGCTGCACAATTAATTTAACCCGTCGTGTGTGTGTGTGTGTGTGTGTGTGTGTGTGTGTGTGTGTGTGTGTGTGTGTGGTGTGCAGGCGTCTGTGCGTGCGTGCGTGCGTGCGTGCGTGCGTGCGTGCGTGCATATATCACCTTTGTGTTTTTAATAAGCGTACCCTTTCTAACGTTGAAAATGCCCTTTTTGGGACATTGCCTCCTCCCAGTGGAAATTCAATAAAAACCCATGACACAAGAAGAGCACTTACATGTTCGTCAAGTGTAGCGTGGCTGTCTTCGACCTGTGAAAGTACCGTGAGTTGGCTGCATTTATACCGCTAAGTCCAGTGAAGCACGCACGGTGATCACCGTTCGCTGTCACTGATGACGTCAATGCGATTTTCATGGATTGTACATTTGCATTACTCCACAGCATTAGTATTGTTTGCCATCTTTCAGATGAATGAATATTAAACTGGATTTATAGGTCTATATTTCAAGTGCAGTCATTGAAGAGTGTGAATTTATGAAAGCAGACGACGTGAATTACATTTTAAATGCTTTCTCTGAGTAGCTTGGCGAAAGGAACACCGCGGTCTTACTGGGACGGTTTTACTTCGGCGGTATTACGTCGGCGGGCATACTTCGGCGGTCTTACATCGGTGGTCTTACTTCAGCGGTATTATAGATTTAACAAGATTTAACAAGATTGCCACACAGAGAATTAACTCTAGGTGGCAGGTGAACAATCTATGTGTATCCAGCCTGTCTGAGGTATGTGTCGATTTTAGTTTTAAACATATTCACGCTACTAGCACCCACACAATCAGCAGATAATCTGTTCCATTCATTTACAGTCCTTTGTGAGAATGAGAACTTTCTTATATCTAATCTACACTGCTCCTTTGCTAATGTAAGTTCATGTCCTCTAGTCCTTCTATCTTTCTTAACTGAGAAAAAAATATTTCTATCAATATTTTCATAACCCTTCAATATTTTAAACACATCTATCTGATCTCCTCTCAACCTCCTGGTCTCTAGTGTTGTTAAACTGCATTTTGTTAGGCGTATTTCGTAACTAAGATCCCTCAGTTTTGGTATCATTTTAGTTGCTCTCCTCTGCACTCTTTCTAGCATATCTATGTCCTTCCTGCGATACGGCCTCCACGCTTGAATACAATAGTCTAAATGAGGCCTAACTATTGTTTTGTACAGCGGTATTATTAGCTCTTTTTCCTTATACGTTATGTTTCGCCTAATTAATCCAAGGATTTGATTTCCCTTTGAAGCTGCAATTCCGCACTGCTCTGAAACCTTCATATCAGCACTAATGGTTAACCCAAAGTCCTTTTCTTTTTCAGTAGTACTTAGTACAGTACCCCCCATTGTATATTCTACCTCTTCGTTCCCATGTCCTGTGTGGAGGCATTTACATTTCCCAAAATTGAACAGCATTTGCCACTTTTCAGACCATTTGATCAACCTGTCAAGATCATCTTGTAAATGCTGTCTATCTCCATCACTTTTAATCCTTCTAAACACTTTTGTATCATCTGCAAATGTCAACACCTTGCTTGTTATTTCATCATCCAAATCGTTGATATATATTAAGAATAATATAAGTCCTAATACTGATCCCTGTGGTACCCCACTCAATACCGATTTCCAGTTTGAAGCCACCCCTTCAACTACTACACGTTGTCTTCTGTCAATCAGCCATTGTTCTATCCAGTTTATTATATCATTTCCTATGCCATGGACCTTTAGTGTAAGCAGTAATCTTTAATGTGGTACTTTGTCGAAAGCTTTTTGAAAATCTAAGTAGACGATATCTACGGGTGATCCCTCATCTACCCACTTAGTGATGTCTTCCAAAAATCATAACATATTTGTTAAGCATGACCTCGCTTTAAAAAAAACATGTTGAGATGGGTTTATCAAGTTTTGTTTAACAAGAAAATCCACCATGTGATCTTTAATTAGTCTTTCTAATAATTTACAAATCACTGAAATTAAACTCACTGGTCTATAGTTCTCTGACTTGTTTCTCGAACCTTTTTTGAATAACGGTATAATGTTTGCTTCTTTCCATTCTAAAGGAACCACTCCCTCTTCTAATGACAAGTTGAAAACTGTTGCAAGCGGTATGCTAATTTGTTCTACAATTTCCAATAGTAGTTTGGGTGGAATACCATCCACTCCAGCTGATTTATTATCCTTCATAGCCCTTATTTTCTTAGCTACCATTTCCGGGGTTACAATTAATTGTCCTAAATAGTCTGAATCTGCCCCCTTGAACTTAGCCTCTGGTACTGGCAGTGAACTAATATCTTCCCTGGTAAACACTGAACTAAAGTACTCATTCAGGTCTTCTGCCATTAAGAATCCCTCTGATATTATATTTCCAGCACTATCTTCTAGAGGACCGACCTTATCTTGAACTTTCTGTTTGCTTCGAACATACGCATAAAAACTCTTGCTGTCATGTTTTATATTACTAGCTAATTGTTGTTCATAGCTTCTCTTTGAAATTCTAATTTCAGCTGTATCTTGGTTAAGTGCTTCTTATATCTATTATATCGGCTGTCTTACTAAGAAATACTTTAATTGAAATACAACGTATTTTTTAGAGTATCATGAAAATTGAAAAACGCATAAATCCACAAAATGCGACCGTCTTTTATAAATTTAATTTGACACGGCTCGAGATTGCCCAACGTTACAACGTATCAAAACTGGTAATTGGCTAAAAAAAATTAAATAACCTTTTCCGCGCAAAGCTTTTGGGGTATTTTTTTTAACAGCATATATTCCAAAGGTCGTGATTTTATTTGTACGACTTTAATATGGCTTATCGATTCTGCTATTGACTAGTCCTTTTGTATTGATGCGCCTCTGAACATGACTTCCGAGGATTTTTGCACAAAAGAAGTTACCTTATTATTATTAATGGACATACATGTTTGACGACAGTTAATTAATGTTTGCGTACACGAATACGAACAAGCCTCCTCTTTTTAAAGCCCACGATCACACTCACACGTGCATGGCTGCCTTTGGGGCTTCAAGTTTGTTTTTTATTGTTGTCCCTATCCATCCGTCCGTCCTGAAATTTCCGTATGAGGGGATGGGCCTTAATGCACTCACCGAGGTCGCGCTACTTCTTCAGACCGTTGCAGTAGCTCCTGGATGTCGGAGTAATCGGTGAATGGCTGGTTGATCGGGGTAAAGTAATCCACGGTCGATTTCCTGACGGGCTTCGTTCCCGTGGCGGAGATGAATCCACCAAATGCAGGGACCGACTGCTTCCCACTGCTCCCCGTCATCCGCACCAAGAACCACTCACGGTACTCCGTCAAACTCGCTCCGTACACCTTGTCGTTCTCCGCAGGAGGTGTGAACACGGCTCCATCTGGGACTTTGGGTCCTACTCGTTTGTAAATATGTAGAGGAGGGAGGGTTTCGGGGGTATCCACCTTGAGTGACCGACTCTTAGCTTGGTCATAGCAAGCCCCGCCCCTGCATGCCATCGAAGCCAGGTTTTATCTCCTGAATCATAATGCCGCCTGTAGTATTCACGACATTAGGACCATGGACATTGGTAGTGATTCTCTTTAGGTTATGAAATTTGAGATGGAACACGTCGATACCTTCCCCAACGATAATCTGAGGAGTCAGGTAGGTCGACACCTCATCGATGGCCTTGGTTATGGCCGTCTCAAGTTCCAGGCCGATGTCGTAGTACTCGGAGTGGCCGAGTCTGTTAAGGATGGTGGTCATCTGCTTGTTGCGATGCAGGTGCCGGACTGTTCAGCAGAGGAGGGTGTGTTTCGGCAGCTTCCACTCACTCTTCGTCACCACACGGCAGAGGTCCTGGCTAATAGACAGCACGAGGCATCTCGTCTTCTCACACTTCTCTCCAACTTCTGCCTCTCCAGACATAGCAATGTAGAGGAAATAGATCACAAAAATGAGAAAGCTGTTCAGGAGGAGGGGGAAGAGGAAGATGATCAGGAGATTAACTATGATGAGCTGCTTCTTGGCGATGATGATGATTGGTGTGTAGTGTCGAGGGTAAGTTACGGGTAGATAGTACTTGATGTAGATACCCATCGTAGTGGGTAGTTGTCATGTAGTTTCCTTTCTTCTTGGACTCATAATTAGCCCATTTTCTGTCTAGTAGTGGCATATAATGTTGAGTCAGTGCTTATGCGGAATCACCTATCCTTAACTCTTAGTATTTGACTCGATTTCAGACATGAAAATATGGCATTGTGTGCGTTTTGAGGCAATAAAAATAAATTGTCAAAAATAACCATCTCAAGCGATTCCTCATGCTACTATTGTACGAAGAAGCGGGTTGATTTGTCTTTGTACG
Source organism: Paraescarpia echinospica (assembly GCA_020002185.1). Classification (NCBI taxonomy): domain Eukaryota; kingdom Metazoa; phylum Annelida; class Polychaeta; order Sabellida; family Siboglinidae; genus Paraescarpia; species Paraescarpia echinospica. The sequence continues at coordinate 8,753,534 of CM034534.1, read as the reverse complement.
ATGAATGGTTCAAAGGTTATGGGTATCCTTGATGTTACCAGTCGCACGTGACAAAATCCAAGATAGCCGCCAAACGGACCCCTTCGGACAGTATTTGGAAATACTACAAACAATCAAATTTGGAATGGGTAAATCAGGTATTTGTCGCTCCACTGGTTGAAAATTTAGTTACAGCATAACTTGATCCAGTTGTAACACTTGCAATGACATTAATCCATCAATGTGTCTGGCAAGCGGCACAGAATGGTTGATTGTGACAGTGTAAATGTACCAAGCTGATATAGGGGAATTGAAGCACATGTACCTATTTTATGTCATATAGGTCAATATGTACAATATATGCATGCATTGGTGTTTACAGAAACGTACTCATTTATGAGACAAACTTAAAAAAGTATTTTATTCGATGCCTAAATCACCAAACTGAAGCACTGTGTATCGCCATCTTTTTTCTGTGCAAGTTTCAAGCAAGTGGTCTTAGTCGCGTCTATCTATTCAATGGAAATTTCTTTTTTTTCATGTGTTTAATAAATATATATTTCTAGGCGAATACAAAAATATGGCGCCTTACTATATATGGTAGTCTTTGTACACGCGCGCGTCTGGGGTACAGTTTGGGTTTCTTGGGAAAGTCAGCTGAAGTCTCACAGAGGAGAGCAACTGAACTTATCAAGGGCTGTATTTGGAGGTTTTTGATAGGTTCGCTAGAGGATGCAGTTGGATGTTTGAAGGGGGTACTCTTGCAGATTTTTGGGGAGCTTCAAAGGGAGTGTAATTGGAGATCTCAAGGGGGGGTGAGTTTGAGATTTTAAGGGGGTGCAGTATGGGACCCTACAACTCTACTGGGCATATTTCTGATAGACACCAATGGAACGCCTAATAAATAGATGGACGTGACCCTGTTGTAGTACAAACGGGGGTCAATGTATATGACACCGAGGAGAAATGCGGACGCCGTCACATTGGCGGGTGTCATTTTGTTATTTATTTCTGGTTCGGGCCATTTGTTGCCCTCTATTCATGATGAACGCCAGTGGTGTAGCTGGGGCAGTTGGCGCCAAAGTGCAATGCATATAATTCGCATCAAATGATAGCTTTACACCAATGCCGCTATTCTCGTTTTGATTGCAACAGACTGGTCAAAATTAAAGTGACCATGCGGCACGTCTGTAACGTCATTCTGCCGATGAAGACTGCGAGATGCAGTCGAAATATTCAAAAGAGAAAAAGTTTCTCGTTAGGTAATATATGTCATATTATAACAACCAGGGAACCGGATCTTCAATCCATTCAAGAATCAGTTTCCTGTTGTCGTTTTCAAATACATGTACATTCTTCAACTTCTTCTTCCATTAGATGGCCAAGATAATTTTGTTGACAATTCTGTCGTACATATGGCTTAAAGGGTTAAAACACGTTTTGAGAGTATATTTGTTTATAACGGTAATAGTTGTAAAGTATTCACTAGTAGCACTTGGGTTAAGGGACCGTCGATATATATATAACCATAAAATCGTGGGCAAATTACCGCCAACTCCCCGTACACAGTATGCATAATGTTTGCCCCCTTCACCCTGCAGTCAGTCTGCATCATTTAGGAAACCATCCCCTCTATGCATCTATATATCATGTTTGACACCCTCCCTCGTCTCACGTGCGTCTGGCACTGGCAATGGAGAGAATACAACAAAGTTCGGAGAGTCACACGACACCCTCGGCGACCCATTACAAGTGGTCTGGGACCATAAATTCGGGTCATGAGCTTGGGTTAACAAATGCTGGTCTAGAAAGAAACCATAAATCCCATAAATCTATCACATTGTGTTGTTGATCGCTACGGTCTGTGAATCAGCTATTCATCGCCGCACCAGTTAAACATTTAGTTACAACATATATAACTTGCCCAGTTTGCGGTTTTACACCCATAGAAATGTTCCTAAATATATGTCTAATGAAAAGCCTACGTTGATAGCGACATTATGAATGAGCGTGAGCTGCAATCACTTTCCCAATGTCTGCACAATGAATTTGTTTATGTGGCCACTTGTAATGCTAACATAACAACCTGTGATGGTCAAAATGACTCAGATCATTTACCAAAGGATGCCGCCCCGCGCTGTCCTTGTGTAGTCATCTCAAAACACAATCTCGATATTCGTTAGCATAGCGTAGAGTGGAAGGATTAAAAAACGGCAGAACTCGAAAATTAAATACTTGTGCATAATATATTTTGACCAACTAACAGTTGTACTGGAATTGGGAACTGGACTGGAACTAGGTCATCTTCATTTGACAGATAACATAATAAATACAAAACATGTAAATGCATTTTCATAAAACAAGAAACGTCTGTCGGGAGACTCTCAAAAAGGTTTATAAATGCGCCGCTGACGTGAGAGCCACCCATCCACTAGTAATTGTAACTAAACATTCCTACTATATCGAGGAGTACAAACCATATAATTATTAAGTTAAATAAATACAATCTACTTTAACAGATCGAAAGACAGCATGTGTATATTGTGCATGCCTTCTATTACATATTGAGTATAGAACGTCCCACTATAAAGAATAAAAAGATTATGTGTTAACCCCCACTGGACGGGGCTAAACGGCTACGGGTGGGCCTATTGGCCCACACTAAACTGACAGCAGAGCAATATTTCCAATACTCGTTCGCAAATAAATGTGTGGAACCGTTTTCGCGCTAGGTGTCATTGAATCCACAATAAACTCCATCGTAAATAGATGAAACATAATGTGGACCTCGGTGTCTAACTCCCTTCAGCGCTTCGGTTTTGTCTGGCTGTTGGGCGTTTGTAAAACATAATTCGCAATATTTTCGAAACCTACGTATGTCTGGGATAATGTGGAATGATGTACCTAACGCACCGAAGGGTCAAATATAGACACATGTTTAATTACAACGGCGAAATCGTGGTGGGTCCGGATTCTAGGCAAGTACCGAAATCTATCGGTGTCATCTCTTCATAATAACGATAGTTAATATTGTATTCTTCTTCTTGCGTATGATGCAAGGACAGTGTGGTCGTCACGTGTCACACTAAAGGTTCTGAAGCCAGGCGCGTGCTAGGTCGTCCAGCATGACCAGGTCGCCGTTGCATTTATATAGCGGACACTCACTAGTGATGTGGAGTGCGACTGCCTTTCGGCACCGCACTCGCACGAAGCTTGATCTCGCCTTATACACCAGGGCGCCGGCTTCGTTCGGCTGACAGAAACCTACTAACTGTGCCACGCTACGACATGGAACGATACGGTCGACGGGGTTTCTGCGTGACGCCAGCGCGCCTGTGGAACGGTCTTCCGTTGTATATCCGTGACGCTGACTCTATCAACATGTTTAAGTCTCCGTTAAATACACATCTTTTCAAGAATGCATTTCAAGATTATTTATAAAATATTGTCATTCTAACATCACTGCATAGTTTAATTTATACTGCATTTTAAGTATTTATTTAATTTAATTGCTTGATTTATTTTAAAGCAACAATTATTTTAATTTTTATATAGTTAAATCTAGTCAATATGTCACCGAAACTTGGTTGTGTAATTTATTTATTTACAAATGTATATTTAAATTTCGCAGTAGGTTCTTATTATATTATACTTTTAAATACTTATTGTATTGTACCGATCATGTTTTAACAATGTTGTATTTTAAGCGCATTTGAACAGGTTTTTATATCTTATGATGCATTCAAAAATTATATTATTGTTTATTATAAGCTGGTGGTGCCAGCCCCATCTGGTGCATGTTGTGTTTGAATCTTTCCTAGCCCGTTCTTATGCGGTTGAGGCGCACCAGTGAGTGTCAACAAAGGTCGTGTCCGACTGGTTTTGCTGATGGGACAAGGACAAAGGATAATTGGCAATATTGTAGTGATCCCCCGATATGCAAGACTAAAATTTGGCATGATATGACAGGTTGTCGTAATTAATCATATGTAGGCTGAAGTCGCATGTGTCAAAGCTACTCCGGCTACAGTGTTCACACTCTCTACAGCGAGAGAAAATGGCACACTCATGCTCACTAAGAAATCATCCGGGGTGCCGCGTTGCCAAAGCGATACCTCTGACGTCATGTTTCGTACCCAAAATGCAATGTTCGCGGCCAGATCGTTATGTCCGCCAGTTCCCTATCTTGGATTTCACGATTTAAAAAAATCAAAATGGCTACTTGCGGCCGTCCACAGGTGCAACGCAGGGTGAAGGAACTTTTAATAATATTCAACACGGCTACACAGGGTTTGAACACGGGTTCTCTCGATTGAGAATCCGATGGTCTAACCACTGCTCCACGGTGACCCAACAGAGATCGAGTTCATGGGCGTGTCAACTGAAATCAGCATTCTTATCCACCAGAGAATGTAATTGTACTGTAGTGTTCAATGGAATAGGCTTTTTTGTTGGCCTAACTAAATATTTCTTTTAGCGAAACAGTCTATAGAAAAGGGTTTGTAGAATTCTATAAAATTCATGTGGCCAAACAACTTATATAGATTGCCTATAAAACATAATTCTATGAAAGATGTATATACTTTATAATCACTTCAGTTTATATGGAATTCTATTGATTTTCTGTAGAATTCTGTACCATTTTGCATACAATTGTTATGGCCATATCAGTTTATGGCCATAGTAATAGCATAAAATGATATAACAAAATCATTTATAATTATACAAATATTCAACACAATCTTACTTATAAATCGAGCTTGCGTTTACTGGTAGATTAAATTTTTTCCTCTTAGGCGAACTGAACATTGAGCATTAATCTACGACCTATAGAATAGGACGTAATACCCATATATTTTCAAAATACCCCAAAAGTGTCAAGACTATCACCGTTTATGTCTAAATCAGTTGTCCATAAGGCAAAACGTAACGTGCGCTTAATACGTAAAACGTAACCTAACAATCGCAGGAACCAATCTCGCCCAGCAACTACTTTGGATAACCGGCACTTGTGTACTGCCATAATTTGTCGATGCAAGTTTCAAGCGAGTGGTTTTAGTCTCGCCTATCTAATCAATGGAGGTTTCGATTTTTTCAATTTATTTCATAAATATATATTTCTAGGCGAATACAAAAATATGGAGCCTTAATTACTATTATATGGTAGTCTATGTACACCCGCGCGTCTGAGGTACATGTTGGCGTTTTTGGGAACATCAGCTGAAGTCTTACAGAGGGGAGCACCTGAACTTATCAAGGGATGTATTTGGAGGTTTTTGATAGGTTCGCTAGGGGATGCAGTTGCATGTTTGAAGGGGGTACTCTTGCAGACTTTTGAGGAGCTTCAAAGAGAGTGTAATTGGAGATCTCAAAGGGAGGAGGAGTTGGAGGTTTTAAGGGGTGCAGTATGGGACCCTACAACTCTACTGGACATCGATTGAGAAGCATCTTTCTGATAGACATCAATCGAACACATAAGAAATAGTGGCCCTGTTGTAGTACAAAGGAGGCCAATGTATGTGACACCGAGGAGAAAGACGGACGCCGTCACATTGGCGGGAGTCGTAAACATCAAACGATCGCCGTTAAACATAATAGTGACATATTACGCACATGGAATAAAATGATCGTTTGTTGCCCTCTATTCACGATGAACGTCAGTGGTGTAGCTAGGATTGTTGGCGCCAGGGTGCAATGCATATAATTCGCATCAATGGATAGCTTTACACCAATGCCGCTATTCTCGTTTTGATTGCAACAAACTGGTCAAAGTAAAATTGATCACTTGCTAGAAATATATATTTAACATAGGGCCACACACACACACACACACACACACACACACACACACACACACACACACACACACACACACACACACACACACACACACACACACACACACACACACACGCACACGCACACGCACACGCACACGCACACACACAAATACACACACACACACACAAATACACACACACACACACACACACACACACGCACGCACGCACGCACGCACGCATGCACACACATATATATGGTCGATTCTCACGAAACCTCGACACATTGTCAAATTGGCGACTTTCATATATATCTTTCTCGTTTTTGAATATGATACAACAGACATATTGAAGATTTGAAAACAAAACATGGGACACAGTCCTTGATATGGTTATTCGTGCCAAGGAGATGGGTTTGAAGTTACATGTCCGATTCGTGTGACACCACGCGAAACACATAGACCGTCCGTCTTGCAACATCTCGTGTCTTTGTAATATTAGTCGATCACTACGCATTTTTGATGGCCTTCTCTTACATAGAATATATAAACAGTCATGGGAAATGTAATGTTTTTAGTTTCTGGTTGTTTAAAATAATTATACTTATTTGCACTTCGTTCACGTCATACATCACACCATGTCAACAATTATATTGTTCTATAAATAATGTTGTTATTTATGACTAAATAGAAAACGATGGCTTTGTAAAGGGACCGAATTTGTTTTTGTGGAATCATTAATAATATGGTAAATGCGGACTTAAAAATATGTTTCGTGGGTATTGCTTATATTTGTTTTAATTTGGTACATGTCGAATAGAATAACAACGCTTTATTGAGAATACTTCACATCTAATCTGACAGGGAACTCATGATCAAATATATTTAACAACATATTTTGATTTACAGTTTTGTTTATGACTTAACCATAACACAATTAACATAGGGTCTAACATGTTCTCACCAGTCCCACCAGCAGACATAGAATAGCTCGTTAAACAAACGTTTTACTTTAACGGTAAGCGATCAGCAATGATGCCACAACAATGACATTTTTGAAATAAACCTTGGGACATAAGTTACAAAAACGTATACATATCGCCCGGTATCGCGTTTCAAGCTGATCCATTTCTTGCAAATGAGTTGGTACAAGTGTATGATATAATCGTGTAATTATCTTATGGTTGACCATTTAATGATAACTGATCTTGACCTTCATTATATGACCTCCATTTCGCCTTTCAGTGTCGGTTCCAATTTGTTATAATAAAAATACTGTTCTCACTGTAAGATCGAATCATCAAACGATATGTAGGTTTTTATGCATTTATGAACAAATTGGACCTTTAACTTGACTGAAGTGACTTTTACCCCAAATATTCATTTCAAATGAATCTATAGTCTAAGGCAATATTTTGATGGAACAGGACACCAAGATGGTGAACTTACGCTATATTCTCTTTTTTTCAAGTTTAATTCAAATAACAATTCTTGGACCATCGTATAATAAAAATGCCACAAACACTACTTTGTTCTGGATAATGAATAGTTCTATGTAAAGGTTTATATCCGATCAATATCCTAAACACTTCTTACATGACCTGCCACAGCGAACCAGGTATTAAGTCACACAGGTCTATTTTGCACACAAACCACAAATTACTGTGTAAGTCATGTCACATCAATTTTGTAACTTTATAATCTCATATCCAATGTCCAGTTTATTTCATTCGACAACTAATCCAAAACTAATAAAATACATACACTTGCGAACCCACATATTAAAAATCCAATAGATAATATCAGTCAAAATGACCTTTGTTTCTCAAAATATCACTTTTTTAAAGTTTGCTTCAATTTTATCAATAAATCGAAAACCACTGAAGATATTTCAATAAATGAGGTATCATTTTAAAGCTCGAGTTCATTGTAATCCAAAAAGGTACAACGCTCAATTTCACAATTTTTGTACAAAACTCAATTTCACAATTTTGCAACTTAACTGTGGCAGGCCATATATGTAAATGTTACATCGTTTTTTTTATGTACGCGTGTAAATAGATAAAACAGAAATAAAGAGTACACCATATATAAGGAACAACTCTACGTACCTGTTGCCACGGAAACCAGCTGACGAACCAATGGATGTACTAGCAACATGGAGCGACATGTTGGAGCGTTCATCTCAGCAGAATCTCGTTAATCTGGATCTCACTAATCTAGAAACCGTGGAATCTGGACATCGTTTCAGGAAAAGGGAATTTCCAAATATTAATATGTATGGATTTATATGCATAATTCATTTATCCATAATAAAATAAAAAGGTAAGTTCTTATACAGCACAGTATCCAGTCATTAGGACTGCTCAAAGCACTTTACACTTTACTCCGTGGCAGACCTGTTCTGCATAAAGAGTTTGTACACAACCATCCACCACTGTTAATAGCCAAGTACTCATTCATACATCTGAGTGAACTGGAGCAATGTATAATGAACGAACTTGCCCAGGGTTTGACACTGAAGCATAAGATTTGAACTCATGTTCTATCGCTTGGGAGTCCGTTGCTCTAGTTACTGTGCCACTAAGCTCCACAAATATAATATACATAGGACCAAAGGGTTCGTAGTGATGCTTTGATGCATTTTAGTACCGTTCCAGCAATCAGTTGATCATTATCCCACGATCGACAAACACAAGACTTACTCTCTGTACATGTGGCGCCACTGTAGCCCACGAGGCATTTTCAGATGTACGTGTCTCCCGCGGCCTCACGAACACCCCCATTTTCACATGGGTTGTTTGTGATACAGATGTTGAGTTGTATTTCGCAGTTAGTGCTTGAAACACACAATTCTTGTTCATGTTCTGTCTAATGTGAGCACACGAGCCTTTTCCATATTCATTCAAATTGGTTGCTCAAATTCAGCCATTTGTAAGTCAACATCCCTAAGGTATAAGGGTTGCTGCAGATTTAGCCCAATAGTTCGGCCACGGGACGAACCCGCAAAGAGGAATTCGAAGATTCTTTGCCGAATTTGTTTAGAAAATGGCGGACATACAGCTCGGTGTGTGTCAATGGTAACACCAAGTACACGTGTACCTGTAACGAGCTTGTCTTCCGTGCTGTAACGGTTGTGTTTGTCCAAACAACTTAAGAGTTCCTTTGATTACGCTCTGTAAACTTTAGGCAGAGTGTGTGTGTGAATGTGAAGGAAGATATTGTTAATTTCGTGCTGTTATCAATCACGTTTGCCGACGGCGATGCCATGATGGCTTCCCCGTTCGCGCCTCCAGCCCCAGTCAGGGCTTCGGCTTGGCGTCGCCTTTTCATTTTGTAAATTGCAATTAAGATTCACAAATACTATGTATAAAATGTTCATCTCAATTGTTTCAATGTATCCCAATATTAAGCATCAACTGAGGTGAAATAATAAAGATGCACCGTCAAATTATGCTGCGCTACGCCAAACGGCAAAGATTACCAGTTAATGCGTTGGCAAATTTGCTACATCTTTACCATGTGTCGGATGTACTGGTCTGAACTCCGGCACTATACGATGCCTGTCCCTCCGATGAGCGGACACCTGCCATGTCGGGACACTTATGCTTGGATACAGATGTGTCCGCTGAAGAGGGCGACTACTGTATACATAATGTCACCATTACTGGCGATTTCAACCGTCCTAACATTAATTGGGAAAACTACCAAGTCACACCCACCAAGTCACACACAACAGCTGCTAAGAAACTATTCTCTCTTGTAAAAGAACACGGATTGATTCAACATGACAAAGAACCTACAACAAACATATAATGCCAACAATATTCTAGGTCTTGTCTTCACCGTCAGACCTGGGTTAATAAAGAAACTATATATTTAAGTGTGTGTGTGAAATTTGTTTTAACCGCTCATTGTATGTTCTATCCATTAAACCACCACCTTTCGAGTTGGTGACAAGGCAGGCTCCACGCGCCATTCTTATTCAAAATGCTCTTTTAAGTGCACCCTGTTCGTGCTTGCATGTATGCAAATTACTCTTAGGCTTTTAAATGATGCCAAGCTTGAGAGCTTTCAGAACATCATAAACGAGACCCTCTATGCAAACACAAAACCTAGACAAGATATACCAACTGTGTCACGACATACTATATTTAGTAGTAGACAGAATAGTGCAGTCATCGTCGGTGTAAACATTTCGCTCAAACGCAAACGTCGTCCGAAACATAAAGTCTTCAGAAACAAAGCTGATAACATTAACATACAGAAATCTCTTCATAACTTTACACATGACTACATCTCTGTAAACCAAAACATGACAGTCAACGACAAATGGAATCTTGTTTCCAGTAAAACCATCGACATTATGAACCACTATGTACCACACTGCCTTAATTACTACTTCAACACACAATCTTCCTTGGTTCAGTAAAGATTTAAAGAAAATGTATACAAAAGAAAGAAACGCATCTACAACAAAGCAAAAAACTCGAAATCCCAGACTGGCATGAGTTCTGTAACACCAGGAGAAACGTGTTACAACCGATACTGTAATAATCGACTGATAATGTAATAAGTGCCCGATACTGTAATAACATCAACTGATAATGTAATAAGTGTCCGTTACTGTAATAACATTAACCGAAAATGTAATAAACCTCCTGCCCGATACTGTAATTTTTTGACTGATAATGTAATAATGTGCTCTTGCCCGATAATGTAATAATTTTTGACCGATCATGTAATAACATAGACATTTCATTTGGACTTAGTCGATTTCGTGGATTGTGTGGATTTCGGTGATTTCTTGGACTTGATCCATTTCGTCTATTTCGCAATTCTTCAGATGACTTTATAATCAGAACATGCGCAGTCGCCCTTCACAGTGACGCGAAAATAGTCACAATACCTTAAATAAACACATTGTGACACAAATTGCAAACTGATTTGTCTAGCAGCTCCAAATATGAGTTACCATATACCAACCGAAAGACTCGACTGCCATTGGGAATTTCCTGACGACTCTCGTACCCGACAAGGTAATTTAAGCCAGTTACTGAACGGGCCTCCCGCATCAGTCGTCTGATGCTCACAGTATTGTCACAATCAGAATCAAAGTTCAAAGCTTCTAATAAAGTAGACGAAATATGTAATCGCGTGGTCGAGAAAAACCGGTTTGTCAGGTGAAGAGCTGCTAATTCCCTGAACGTTACAGATACGCGATTTATGGTGCCTAACGTTGTCAAATCGGACGCAAGTGTCATATGTATGATATGTGAAAATATTTCGTTTGGAAATAGTGGTGGATTGCTCATTAGATCATCATCATCATCTCTGTATATTGTTTCGCTGCGAGTAATTTCAACAACTTAAGTCTGATAAATCGTCGATCTTTGATTTATCATCAAATGATCTATCAATATGTTCTTTTCCACTGTCTACTGACACTCCTCCTCTGTCCTCACCCTCACAGTCTACTAACCCTCCTCCTCTGTCCTCACAGTCTACTAACCCTCCTCCTCTGCCCTCACTGTCTACTATCCCTCATCCTCTGCCTCGTCCTCACTTCTACTAATCCTCCTCCTCTGTCCTCATTCTCACTGTCTACTAACCCTCCTCCTCTGTCCACGTCATCACTGTCAGGTAACCCTCCTCCTCTGCCCTCGTTCTCACTGTCAGCTATCCACCCTGCTCTGCCCTCGTTCTCACTGTCAGCTGATCCCCCTCCTCTGCCCTAGTCCTCACTGTCAGCTAACCACCCTCCTCTGCCTTAGTCCTCACTGTCAGCTACCCTCTCCTCTGCCCTCGTCATCACTGTCAGCAAACCCCCCTCCTCTGCCCTAGTCCTCACTGTCAGCTAACCATCCTAAACTGCCCTCGTCCTCACTGTCAACTAATCCGCCTCAGTCGGTGACGTAAATGTGCAGGCGATGAAGATAAACACAAGAACGAGGCAGTTCGCAAAGCGTGGCAGCGAGGCAGATCGCGCAAGACCTCGAGAAAGAATGTACGCGAAAACAAGCACAGTTGTGAACTATTCGTTTTGTGGAAAGACACATGAAAGAAGCAAATGTCCAGCCTGGGGGAAGAAATGCAGAGTCTGCCAGGGCCTGAACCACTTCGCCGCAAAGTGTCGCAAACAGAAAGTCAGAAAAGACGTCAAAACAGTCGGGACAGAACACTAAAGCGTGAATAGTCTGATATACGATTCAGCTACTCAACACTCAGTTAACCGTGTCGACGGATGGCAGACGGACGCTGGATACATAACGCTTGGTACCGGGTCGCACAAGGTGCAGTTCGAGTGCGATACCGGATCCCAATGTAACATCCTGCCGCTGAGTGACTATAAGTTAGCTACAGGAGACACTAACTTGCAGAATCAGACACGAGTCACAGACACACTGACTGTGTACGGAGGGACGAAAGTTAAAGTGATGGGATCACAACAGTCACTTCAGGTCCACAGAAACGGCCGTAAACACAATCTGCACTTCAAAGTGATGAGCGGTAAACACCGCCAACCTCTTCTCAGCCGCCAGGCATGCGTTGGCATCGATGCGCTGCAGTGGATTGATGTGGACGCCATTCGGCCATTAGAGGAATCGCCGGAGACCCCGAGCGTAAACAACGTTGACGCAAAACAGGCAACGAAGATGCCGCCTAGCTTTGATACCGCTGACATACAGCACCAGTATGCAGATGTTTTCAAGAGACATGGAAAATTACCAGGCCCGTACCACATCAAGATTGACAGAGACGTCAATCCTCGACGAGTACCAGTGCCTCTGAGGGACAAGCTGAAACATGAGCTACGTGAGATGGTCAACAATGACATCATCGCAGTCAGTGAACCGACGGATTGGGTTTCCAGCTTGTTGCTCGTGTCGAAGCCAGAAAAACTGCGTATCTGCATGGATCCACGGGATCTAAACCGAGCTATGAAGCGAGGACATTATCAAATGCCAACGATAGAGGACATTGCCACACGACTAAGCGGTGCACGTGTCTTCAATGCGTTTTGGCAGGTCGAATTGGATGAGGAATCCAGCCGACTCACAACATCCAACACGCCGTTTGGACGCTACAGATGGAAGCGTATGCCATTTGGCATTTCCAGTGCACCGGAAGTCTAGCAGAGGAAGATGCATGAGACCATCGACGGATTACAGGGCATCGAGGTAATCGCAGATGATTTTCTCATCACGGGGAAAGACGTCGACGAACATGACGTCAATCTGCATGCTTTCCTCAAGAGATATCGTGAGAGAAACGTAGTCCTCAACGCGAACAAGGTACGCGACAAGCTAAACGAAATCAGCTTCATGGGATGTCTGCTGACAGACGAGGGCTTTAAACCTGACCCGAAGAAAATCGCGGCCACAATCGAGATGCTAATGCCCACGGACGTAGGAGTACGCCGCCTAATTGGTACAGTGCAGTACCTAGGCAAGTTCGTGAAGGGACTGACCGACCCCACAGCTCCGTTGCGTGAATTGATACGCAAGGAAAGCGAGTTCACGTGGAACGAGTCGCACACCAAAGCAGTGTGTGCGATACACAAGAAGCTCAGTAACGCCCCAGTGCTGCGTTACTATGATGTGGATAAAGACGCAACAATTATATGTACGCATGCTGTTTTAGTATAAACGGTGCTGCACTCTAGCAGATCATCCTCGCAAGCCAGGGGTGGTGACTACTACTGAGACTGATGTAATTTCAATGATGGCCTTGGGTGCTGGAAGGATGTCAGTTGTGGTTGACGTCAGCTGTCCATTAGCAGTTTTGTGTTAACCATTCTGCAGTGGGTCCAAAACACCTGCTGAGCAGTGCTGAATGGCCTGGTCCCACACTCTAGCCTGCAAGAGTACTCTCAGTATGTGCTGGTTGAGTACCCCAATTGTGGGTGATAGCTTGTCACTCTCCGCCATGTGCATGTTTACAAAAGAGGTGCCATCGCAGTTCTGGAATGCGATTGATCTGGTTGCCCTTGGGACATGCAATATGCAGCGCATACGAATTTTGCCAAGGTAGACTGCAGATATTCTGCCACTTCACTGGTTGCTGATAACATAACAATGGCACTGACCACGTCAGCGCCGGCCTCAGGAAATATCTTGAACCATGTAGCCTCGTCTATTCTTACAAACGTCCCTGTATTGTCGGCTCCATAGAAGACATGGAATGCCGGCAATGCATTGGCCCTTTTTGCATCGAGAGCAGAATGGCTCAATCGGCAGCACACCCGATGCCATCGAGATTAAGGTGTTCCTCGGCAGCAGATCATAATTAGCTATGATCAGCTCAAGGACACCAGTGTCTGGCGAGAAGAACATCCGCTCAACATCTTCCCTTGGGCTCCATTGTGTTGCCAAGACAGCCTGGCAGTTCATTAAGGTGTCTGCTTCCTCATGGTTGTTGTCTTCAAAGTGAATGTCCCTGTTGCTCCTTGTTCGCCCAAATGCTGAAGTGATAACCAGCTTGGGGGAATCTCGGATGTACTGTACAATTTTCTCAGCCAGGTAATCTGTGAGATCACCTTTTGTCTGGTCATGGGATAGGAAACGTCTGATGGTGATGTGTTTCATGCTGGTTTCGTCTCGGACGTGGCATTATATTGGTTCATTCGCCCATGTCTCTTTTCCCTGGTTGTGCTCTTCAGTGAATCCACCTTGTATGTGTCAAAGACTAGAATGATTTAATCATAGCTTTTTGTGATGTCCATCACTTTGTCAATGAAATCTTTAACTGGTACCATGGTTGATTTCTTCTTCGTCAGTGTCTGAACAACCACCATGCCATCTATGATCGCAGTCTTCTTATACTTAGATGGGGACCATTGACTTCACCCAATGCCATGTCCATGGCTTCCTCATCTGGTACATTAACATGCGTCTCGCTTGTAACCGTCTAAGATTTATCGGTGTGAGTTTCTGTTGTTGGTGCTCGATCATGGACATGGATGAGGTTGGACTTTTTGTTGCACGCCAACCACAACTGACATCCTTCCAGCACCCAAGGCCATCATTGAGATGGTACGATGCCAATACAAAGGAGACATCACAGAGGTATTCCTGCAAATGCAAGGACTTGAATGCAGAGACCTCTGCTTGTGTAGCACACAGTGTAAGAATGACGATGATTCACACTTTGAAAATCGTGTATCCAGCAATGATAGCGATGACTAATGTGAAGTATACCTGGTCACAACAGTATTGTAATAAACCAGACGTATGTGTGAAATACACGCAACTGTGTAGTGATGCTGGTTATAAGATGTTAATAAATGAAACTACAGGCACATACTTGTTTCTAATGTACACATGTGTTTATATGCTATGTTACATGTATATTATTCTGTCATAACATGTTTAACTGCCATAAACTAGTAATTTAATTACGCTTACGTTATTGTAATTGGTCCCATTTGATCGATTCCTTGTCCCTCAACATGTAGATTTAGTTACCAAAATCAAAAGGCTGGATGGATTAGCAGCTGAGATATTGAGAAATACAGGTTTTTAGAGTCCACCATTTAAAAAATCCTAGATGGCCGCCATATATACCTTTAAAAATGTAAACATTGTTTTTCTGATTCACTATATCATAACGTTTCCAAAAATGTATAGGTTTGCAAATCTCCAAAAGAAATGAACGAAAATACAAATGTTAACATTGTGAACCTAACTATATGGGTGAAATAGCAAACCAGAGGATGTAACGGACCGCACGTTCCATCAGTTTCTGCGACGGAAGATCCAGTTATATGGACAACGGCGGGCGGCGAGCACAGCGCAGTATGAACTACGGTGCTTTGCAGTAAACCAAACCAAACAACCGGCAAAAGAAAATGGTAACCCACTGCTGTCTTTCCAGAGAAAATCATGACCAACACAACCACATGCAGATCATAACATTAGTAGCGTGAACGGTTGTCCCGACAGTTCGGACAGAACCATATCGCTCGGTAGGGACAGTTGTGTGCGACAGGTGACACCTGATCGTCATCCAGGTACTTTGGTCAACATACATATTTGGAATATTGCTACATGGAATGTAAGAACTATATATCAAAAAAGAAAACTAGATAATATTAAAAAGAAGCGTCAAGTTTGGGTAAAAATGTGATGGGAACGTAAGAAATGAATGGAGGAGCTGGACTGATGGCATCAGATAATTGTACAGTCATTATAATGTGGAGTTGATCGACAAGGAACAGGTATTGGGATACGTTTGGACAACAAGAGGGGGAAATGCTTACTAGGATACTGGGTCATCTCTGATCACATCCTTTTGGTGAACCACATTGGCAAATTATTTGGCATATGCATCAACCTCAGTTACCTATGATGAAGATCACGACACATTTTACAATGATCTTGACTTGGCAAAATCACATTACAAATCAGAGGAGAGTGTCATAATTACTTGATAATTTAAACTTGAAAGGTTGGTGTGAATGTACTTGAAGATGCAATAAGTTATAACATTTGACGTGGTATGATGTATGACGTGCAAGAATTGCTAACAAGGTCAATATAAATCATGTGAAACAAAACCGTACGTTGACGGCTGGTGGATTGATTTTTCACGAGAGCGTTTACATGTTTTATGCATAAGGGAACCATCGATTATACGTTGTGATTAACATTACAGAGACAGGAGATGTAGTAAGATGGGTGGTATATATGTTTCGCGTGGTATCACAAGAATCGGACATGCAATTTGAAACCCCTCTCGCTGGCATATATTAAGATATTCCGTGTTTTTCTTCAAATGTGAAATACGTCAATTATATTATATAAAACAATGAAAGGAATGTTTGATACCCACCCACACGTATTTGCACACTCAAACGCACAACCGCACGCAAACGCACAAGCGTGGAGCGTAGTAGCGCAGCGGTTAGAGCGTCGGACTCTCGACCTAGATAACCCGGGTTCAATTCCTGTGCTGCGGTGTCGTCTTGGGCAAGT
Organism: Paraescarpia echinospica; assembly: GCA_020002185.1. NCBI lineage: Eukaryota > Metazoa > Annelida > Polychaeta > Sabellida > Siboglinidae > Paraescarpia > Paraescarpia echinospica. The sequence goes on along the minus strand of CM034534.1, from coordinate 8,736,800 downwards.
TCGTTTAATCTGCATTGCTTCAGTTCACTCAGCTGTATGAATGTGTACCTGGCTACAGACAGTTGTGGATATTTGTGTGCGAATAGTCTTCGCGCTTTATTTGCAGCGTGGCTGAATGCTTCCCAGAGAAGTCGAGATGGTGTTCAGCGTGCACATTCCGGCAGGACAGAAAACTGAGTTTTCGGGTATTTCTTTGACGAGATGACAGCGCAGTCTACTTCGGACTTTGTCCATATGTAGAGCGTGGCTTGTTTTCTTGAAAGCACGCTCCATGTTTTCAACTGTTGACGCTGTTACAAGTCCGTTTTTTGCATTCTCTAGTTGTTTTTAAGTAGCAGCACTTCTGTAGATGAACGTGTCGGTGAACCAATCAGGGTTTGCTGACATTGTTGACATACTTTGTCATGCAGTTTCCTGGCCATGTAGCGAGATCTTCCGTCTCAACGCTAAAATAAAGACTGGTCATTTATCCTATTTGAGAGAAAACAGGCAGATGACCATCTTCAACGGAGACGATGTGTTGACACGCAATACTGAAAGACTTGACGTTGAGAAGAAAAGTGTCCCCGTCTTCCATGCAGTACGTTGCTCTCTTTGCTCTACTGTAGAATAGAATCAACCATTACCTGACGAAAGTGGAGTCGGAACTGCTCAGCTGAAGGGTTGTCACTATATGGCAACCCTTACCCCCGATCACAGCAAAGAGGTTCTCTATGCAATCTTTGTTTATCCGGCTAGTTAGGAGAAACTTTACCTGAAAATTGATGTGCAAATCGTTCCACAGCGACAGAAGACTACGAATGGTCATCAACCATCCGGACAAACCTGGCAGTTTACGCGTGTTCCAGACTCAAGTAACAAACTACAATTTGTTCAACGAAAAAACTCGCTTCGCAAATCGATGCAATCCCACTCATGACATAATAAGTGATAAGACATAGTCATAGCCTAGAGCGGCTGTGCCTGTGAATAGAGCAGTATGGTAAGGCGTAGTGCATTGCGAAGCCACCCGTACGAGGCTGTTCCTTAACGTTCTTGTGATTATTATTAAACGTAATTGCGTGTATTTTTTTCTCCAAAAACTGAAATATGAAGTATGCAGTGACGGATTGAGACATCCGTGGGTCATACGCACCCGGCACGTTCATCGGCCCCAGGGGCAAATCCAGATAGGATAGTCTAGGGGACCCAAAAACTCTTGCACCCCCGATATCTACTCAGAGTCAGTATATATATATATACATGTATATCAAAGCCTACCATGATGTTTTCAGGGGGTCATTACTTTCGGAAAATCGTACGACAAAGCTTGGGTATGACGTGAATAGTCGTGGACCTGCTGGCGTTGTCCTTCTCCCTCATCCAACTGTCACTTGCCTGTTGACGTAGGTTTTGAAGAGGTCATACACCGACTTGTCTAGTGGTTGCAGCTCGTGGGAGCAGTTTGGAGGGAAGTTCAGAAGCGTAACGTGGTTCGCTTTTGCGTAGTCAAGTCCCTCAAGTGATATGTGGGAATGATGGTTGTCAAGGAGCAGAAGTATTGGCTTCTCTGCACTTGGTTTGGTGTAGTTGACAAATAGTTTCATATAATTTAGGAAAGTGTCTGTTGTCATCCATCCAGTTGCCTATGGATGTCCTGTGGCCCCACTTCCTGGTGGCGCAACAAGTAGCCAGTGATCTTGGAAGTTTACCCTAGGAAACACAAAGTAGGGTGGAATGTGGTTTTCAAGGGCACTTACTGCACATGTGAGTCATAAGCATGCCTCGTTCCTGAAAATAATGTCCTAGATGAAGACCACTCTCCCGAAACCAACAACTGAAGGATGCAAAGTGGTTGTCGAAAACTCGAGGGAAAGCCGTGACGTCAGTGGGACCAAACGCAAGTGAACACGAGCAAAAAACGACTTATTTTTGCATGTTTCAAGTTTGAAGTGTGTGGAATAAAATATCTCACAATACGACTGTTCTGTTTTGTGGCTGGCTTCGGTAATGTCCCACGGTTGCGCTTTAATGAATTGTAACAAAATATCTCGCTGGAAAAGGGGTATCCATATTCCCAGGCCGGTAGACAAGTAGTTAAGCACCAGATCTTCAAATTCAAAGTCAGTGGTAGCATCCACCCACACCCTTTTTTATCCTATGAGTGATCCATAATACACAGATTTTTGTGAACATTAGAAAGTTAGCCCAATGCGTTGCTGAATTTTACTTTGGGGTTATCACCTCTCTTCTTCAACAACTTACACCCCTGGGTTATCCACATTCTGGGCAAATTCTCTGACTTGCACATCATTTTCACGACCGAAGCCATGTATACTGTTTGTAGGATTTTGAAAATAATGCCTATATATATGAAGAATATATATGGAAACGACTTTTATATTTACACGATTAACACATTTCGAGAAATGTTGTGTTGCATTAGGATCTATCCATTCACGTGTAGCGGTCTGATCTCTACCTAGTATCACAGCCAAGACTTCTGCTGCAAATCATTAAAACATAATGGTTTTGTGCAACGTCGAAATATGGCATGTAAATTAAAAATCGAGGGTGGCATCTGCTCTAATATTTTTCCTCATCCTATGAATGATTGATCCACCACCAGCATGGATGCTATTAGGCTATTAATCATAGAGCGAAGTGGCGCAGTGAATAGAGCTTCACACTCTCGACCGAGAGAACCCGGGTTCAAATCCTGTGCTGCGGTGTCGAACTTTCGGCAAGTTCGTTCATTCTACGTTGCACCAGTTTCCTCAGCTGTATGAATGGGTACTTGGCTATAGACTTTGGTGGATATTTGTACGATAGTCTTTGCGCATTAATTACAGCACGGGTGGATGCTTCCCAGAGAAGTCGAGGTGGTGTTCGATTGAACAGGTCTGCCAGGGAGTAAAGTGTAAAGTGCTCTGAGCAGTCCTGAGGACTGGATACTGCGCTATACAAGAACTTACGTTTTTATTAACAAGCACAACCAATTATTACCGTTATGAGAAGATATACTTACAGTATTCTGACAGCTAGATATTACTTATGCGACTATAAATGTTCTTTCAAATATTTCTTATTAAGTTTGGTATTATAAAATGGAGGGGTAATTATGGTTTTGTTGGCTCGCTTAAGGGGTAATTTAACAGTGCCAAAAAGGTAAATACCGCTGGGCTATGCGGAAAACCAATACTCCTATCAAACAATACATTCAGTGTCTTATTAGCATTGGATTATTTGTTGAGGAAATAAACCGGACATATTGCAAGACGAGATTTCTGCCAAAATAAAAAAATATGGAACCTGATCTAGACAGCTATGTTTTGCTCTCATGCAGAATTGGACTGCGTGACGTAATATCCGGTTCGTTGTAGCGGGTGACAAAGGGCGTCTCTGGAATGATGCTACGCTCGCTATAGGCTGTACATCGTGGATTGAATGGACACTGGTAGAATAACACTACTCATTATGAGCATAGGCAGAATCGTGCTGAAATGAATTTGCATTGGGCACCACTGGAGGTTTTGGGGCCCCCGTAGGCTATCCTCTCTAGATACCCTCCTGTGCCTCACCCTAAACATTTTTAATGTGTCCCGGAGGTGCAATTGGAGGTTCTTGGCGAGCCTGAAGTTTTGGTAATTGGCGAGCAACAGTCGGGTCCTTTTCGAGTGGTTTACCCCCTTCCTCCAACATTACACTGTCTGGATCCATCCCTGATGAGGTACACCCATTAGGTAGTCTGGAACACATGTTGACGGTTTGAAGATGATTTAATTGAGTTATTACAAAAATACAAGTCATTTCTGGTTGATAACAGCTTCTACGATGCAATGGTAGCACATACCTTGTTAGCACCAATGTTTGTGAAAAATTCATATGAAAATGGCACAGATACACAAATGCAAACAAAAGTGGAAATTACGTTGTTTTAAACATCTGCGTGACACTAGTCCATGTCGTCACATGCGACCGGACCGCAGCTTGATAGTCCCATGTACACTGTACGACGTCTCCGACGGGCAACACAAATGATCCTACGTAATGACCGTACGTACTGGGACACCGTATGTTTCGGGACACCTTAAAAATCTAGAAAAATAATTATTTTTTGTATGTATGGAACATTTGCCAATATAATAATGTCCAGCGTGCACCCACTTTTTTTCCGATGCGGACATGTAAATAAAAAAACAGTATTAGTATATAAACTCTTTGATAACAATCACCCATTCCTCACATCCAGTCACCATTTATTATTATCTGCTATTGCTAAGAATTAAATATTATTAATCTTTAGTTCTGTACCTACAAATTTCACATGAACACCTTTTATAATATTATTACATTTAGTAGTTAAAGTTATTATATGAATTTAATCAGTCCTCATGGCTGTAAATGTAAAATCAATAATATCAAGTTCAAATACAGATATTAACAAACAACAATATCTAAGTAACAGAAAGTAATTACATTGACAAGATATCATTAATAATGCATTACTATGGCATGTAATACTTTATATTTGTATAAAAATATGTTGTATTCTATACTCTGTATAACATGTATATTAGTTACCTCTACCAATGTAGTATGAACCATCTAAGTAAGATATGTTTATATTTGCATGAAAATCTTGAATAATTATTATATGGAAAAAATTAACTTGAATCTGCACAAAAACACCAACATATACAGATTAACACCCATGGCACACATACGCATGCAAGCACGAACACACGCATGTATGTATGCACATACATTATACCAGATCTGGCTAAACTTGGCATAACTGCTGGTTCCATCTTCACAACATGTAATACTATACAGATATGTCGTTGTATTGATTACCCATAGTTTTTCCCATAAATGTGGGAATGTATATACCCATATATAGTTTTCATACGGAATTCATTTTAATTTACAGATAAATTGTTAGGCAGACATATGGTAAAATATAGTGGATTTCATTTGAAATCATTTGAAATAGTACGTATATTAAGTAGTCTGATAGATAGCAAATCTCGATCGGCATTTCTGATGAAACCTGGCTGATTTCATTTGATGTTGATATTATATCACCTGATAAATGGCGACACTTGACCGAGATTAAATGCAGACAGAATTTAAAGTAAAAATAAGGATTTCACACAATATATATGGCATGTCTGATTACAGATGCTGGCAGTACAAGTGGCGCCCCCTCTACTTGGTGGGTGTATATGTGCCGCCGCGTGTAATACATTCCTCCCAGTCCGGCCAGAAAGTCTGCTTCATAGTCTCGACGTATTCTCCAAGGTTCGGCAGCTCCTCTGGTGACAGATACAAACAGGAATTCACTTACGTAGTCAACCAACTGGTCAATTCAACTTAAAGGGAGCCAGTCTGCTCCTCTACGCTAGCTTAGCCAACGTAGTATTTTGTAACAGGAAGTCTGCTGTGTAGAATGTGGGAAATTGTTGACCATCAAAGGGAATTGTTATTAAATCGGCCCGTCTGTGCATTATTGTCAATAAAGTTTGTTTTGAAAGTGGATAGTTTGTTTACTATTTGAATATGCTCCAGGGCATGTCTTCCAAATTTTGAATGTTGTTACAGGCTTCTTAAACAGAATTTAGCAGGCAGCATACCTTCAGTATAGTTAGTATAGTCTTAAGAAAATTATTAATTAAAAAATGAAAAACTAGGAAGAGACTGCTTCCTTTTAATGGTAGTAATAGTAAACTTCCACAGTGCCTATGAATGCGAGCTCAGAAGTGCAACAAGCAAGAATCATTAGGCAAAATCATGAACAGAGAAGTGCAAGAGCCATCATTAGCGCAAGGAACCACCAGAGGGTATGCAATTTCAAACACATTTAAGTCTTGATTTGTTACGAAAGGTGGCAACAGTTTTTAAGTAATGCAGACTTCATGCAAGATTTTGGGTGCAGCTACAGAGAAAGCTCGATTGCCAATGTTAAAAGGAAACAAAAGACAACTTTTTGGAGTTCTGCACCTAAAAAAGTTAAAGCGAAACAAAAGGCAAATGGTTGTCTGAATTACATAATAGCTAGCGACGGTCGCGCCTTGTGGCAGCACGAGTTTTTAAGCACGTGTTGGTTTGTGCATTTCGGAACGTTGATCATCATCATTTTACTATCAACGTAAGTCTGGATTATTGTGAACGTTTGTGCATCACAGAGATCTGAACAATTTTATATTATCTGCTTTTACCTGTCTACAAATTGCGAGTTTTAATCATCTACAGCCGGATGCTTTGTGTTGAACTTGGCGCCATGACACTGCGTTACTCAGCAACCATGCTACGTAACATCGGATACTGCATTGAAACACTAAGGCCATCTTCAACGAACTGGAACTTATTGCGGTATTGTGGCCAACACAAAACAAAGCGCGGTTGCAGGGCCGGCGTGCGTAAGGTCCGTACTATCAAGTGTGTTGTTTCTGCGCGGCAGGCGTCTGTTTGTAAACAAACAGGCTTGAATGTGGCTAACCTTACTCCAGAACAGAGGTCGGCGAGGGAAACTGAATTGAATGTCCTATTGCTGAACACACGTTCTGTTCCTGGCAAAGCATTCCTCGTCAGCGAACACATCATTGACATGGCGGCTGATGTCGCCATTTTTACAGAAACGTGATTAAAAGAGGAAGACACTGCTACAGTCATCAACCCGAGTCCTCCAGGCTATTCATTTTTCGGAGTTGGAAGAAAAGAAAAGAGAGGTGGTGGCCTTGGGATTGTACACAAAACCGAACTGCCTTTTATATCTACGAACACTACCGAATACTCTTCGTTCGAACATCTAACAGTGCGATGTAAGCATCTGACAGTGCTTGTAATATACCGTCCACCATCGTCACCTATACCAGTGTTTTTGGACGAATTTGATGATTTGACTGCTAACCTGGCTTCTGCTGCTGGTAGAGTTGTCATCACGGGAGATTTCAATCTGCATGTTGATGTTTGTTCAGCACCTGGGGTCTCCCGGTTCATGGATTTATTACAGATACATGATTTACATCAATATGTTGATTGTTCAACTCACAAGGCTGGTCACACTTTGAATCTTGTCATCTCACGGGCAACCGACCCTATCATCAGCAAAGTGTCCGTGATCAGCAGCGAAATATCTGACCACAAATCAGTAACATTCTCTATCGAGCACACAGCCGACAAGAACTACCCCCAGGCTAAACTACAACCCAGAAGAGATCTTCAACATGTTGATTGTAAAACACTGACCAGTGAAATCAATTCCAACTTATCTGGCTTTGATACATCATCCACAGATCTGGATTCTATTCTTGATATATATACGTGTGCTATTATTTCGGCCTTGGAAGAAATTGCTCCGGTAATGCTATGGCGGCCACGCAAGAGAAGAACTCCACCTTGGTACTGCGAGGAATTACATGCAATGCGAAAGTTACGTCGCCAAAATGAGAACATTTGGCGTGCATCAGGATTAGACATACACAGACGAATATACGTGAATCATCGTAATGCTGTCAGCGCGAGGATACGGCAAGCCAAAATTCAGCATTATCAGAGTCTACTCCAAGATGCCGATCAGAATACAGCCTTCGAAGCCATGAACAGCCTGCAAACTGCCTGACACTGATTCAAGGGAGAAATTATGCTGCCAGTTTCATGAATGAAATTGATGCCTCGGAAACAAACATGAGCGATATCGAAACTGCGACACAGAGAGTAGTTGAACATCCTATGACTGAAATGTGTGCTGCAAGTATGTGTGAAGTGCAGAAAATTATCCAGGATGCTAAACCCAAGTCATCATGCTTGGACCCTCTACCTACATCTCTACTAAAGAGCACTCTTCCTGCTCATATTCAAATACTGACTCATCTTATCAATATGTCGTTCGAGTCGGCCACTGTTCCGAGGGAACTCAAGAAGGCTGTCATAACACCGCTGTTGAAAAAACCGACCTTGGATCGAAACATGCTGAAAAATTACCGTCCAGTTTCAAGTTTGCCATTCATGTCTAAAGTCTTGGAAATGGTAGCAGACAAACGACTTATTCAACATCTAAGTGACAATGGCTTTCACGAGCAGCTACAGTCGGCCTACAAACCCCGACACAGCACTGAAACTGCTTTAATGAGAGTGCAGCACAATATCACCAGTTACATGGCAGACTCCAGGGGTGTCCTTCTGGTTCTCCTGGATTTCTTCTGCGTTCGATACGATCGATGCTGCTATCCTACTAAAGACTATGCATAGCCACCTGGGAATATCTGGCGCGGCACTTGCATGGTTCGGTTCGTACATGTCGGATCGTACCCAGCGTCTACGGATTGGGGTGGATGCATCTGAAGAACGTCCTGTGAGATACGGTGTTCCACAAGGCCCGGTGTTGGGTCCGTTGTTGTTCACTGTGTACACAGCACCAATGCAGGACGTACTAACGAGGCACTCTGTGGAATATCATAAATTTGCTGATGATCTTCAGATATACACATCCTACTGTCCTCACATATCTGGTGACTTGGAGTGCGCTGTTCAGAGACTTAGTGACTGCATCAGTGAGGTCAAATGTTGGATGGTTAAGCATAAGCTCAAGCTAAACGACACTAAGACTGAATTTATGATGGCCCTCAGTCCCTATCATCTAAAGAAATTTGGACTTCCAGAGTACCTCGTTGTTGGTGGAGTCAACATAAAACCTGTTGTCTCTGTCAGGAATTTGGGAGCTCACTTTGACACTCACATGAGCATGAAGCAGCATGTTGATGCTGTTTGCAAGAAGTGTAACTACCATCTGAGACGTATTAGCTCCATCAAGTCCTATATCACGAAGCCTGTCTGCCATTCATTGGTCATTGTGCTGGTTGTTTCAATCTTAGATTACTGCAACGCTCTGCTGCTGGACCTAACCGAATTTCACTTAGCACGTCTCCAGAAGATACACAATAGGGCAGCCCGCCTAGTTGTCCTCACACCTATATCTTCACACATCACACCAGTACTGGCGCTTCTGCACTGGTTGCCAGTCAGACAACGCATTGTATTTAAAGTACTTGTGTATATTTACAAGGTGCTCCATGGTTTGGCGCCGAAGTACCTTGCACATCTACTACATCCACGAACTCGCAACCCTCGTCTTCGGCAGCTTCATGACCAATCCATCGGCAAGCGAGCATTTGGCATAACTGGTCCAGCCAAATGGAACGAACTGCCACTGACTCTACGAGATGCTCTGTCTGTGTTTTTATTTAAACGTCACCTGAAGACATATTTATTTAAACAAACTTATGGTGGACAATAGCAAGATTTATTTACAGGACGTTTTAGTGACTCTTGTTAATTTATTAATCTATTTTTTATTTTGTAAATGAATTAATTTATAACTAATTTATATATTATTTTTATTGTTTTTATAATGTTTCTATATTGTGAGCGCATTGATTAACTATTAGTTAGAGATCGCGAGGTAAAAGAACCTTTATTATTATTATGATTACATGGGTTTCTGAGTATCATAAACTAGACTAGTATTCCCAGTTTAGTGACCAGCGAACTGGAAATAATAGGCACTCGTGACAATAAGTTTTCTATCAAAATGGCGCTGTCCATACAACTTATACTCTGTGTCTTCAACAAGATTATTCCAGTGAACTACAGGCATTATATTCTTGATTGTAGTTGCAAATGGTTAGTTTTAATTAACTCTGTTAAATGCATAGGACCAAACGATTACCTTTCGTTTTCCCTTTTTAAGCTAAGGTTGATGGACTTTGTTATGAAACAGATGAACTGCATTGCCTGGGGAAATTAAAAAAACACATGAGACTACTCGAATAGCGTGGCTGTGGTATAGAATGGACACAGTATGTAATAGTGCTATCTGAAATTTGATTTAATAATTATATAAAAACATAAGCCAAGTGGCCCTGAAGTCCTTTGGACTAATACGTCTATATGTGACCCCAGCTGATCAAATGAGTGATAAGTCGGAAAAATTGTTGGGGGGTCATTAGGTGCCCTTAGAATGATTCAATCAAATACAGATTTCTCGTGCATAGTGGCAGTGCCCTAAGATATGTCTATGCAAAATTAGAGAAAAAGTTGCTGAACGGTTTCTGAGATACGGCAGCTAACGGCGGACGGCGGACACAGAGTGATGGCAATAGTCCCTTGGACCTTCGGCCAAAGGACTAAAAACAATATTTATAGTTATGGCTGCAACAGCCAAGACTTGTTTTTTAATTAAGTATCAGGGGCTTAGCCAGAGAAGCATCTGACCATCTTCAAGCCTGGAAAACAAATTAAATGGATCAGTATTACTTAATAAAATAGCTCAAAGAACACCTGTTTGTTATTGAAAAAACTAAACAGGTCAATAACAGCTGTGACTGATGTGAATGGCTTCCACGCAAGCCATTCATGTGAGTGATGTAATGGCTTCCACGCAAGCCATTCATGTGAGTGATGTAATGGCTTCCATGCAAGCCATTCATGTGACTGATGTGAATGGCTTCCACGCAAGCCATTCATGTGACTGATGTGAATGGCTTCCATGCAAGCCATTCATGTGACTGATGTGAATGGCTTCCATGCAAGCCATTCATGTGAGTGATGTAATGGCTTCCATGCAAGCCATTCATGTGAGTGATGTGAATGGCTTCCATGCAAGCCATTCATGTGAGTGGCGTGAATGGCTTCCATGCAAGCCGTTCATGTGAGTGACGTGAATGGCTTCCATGCAAGCCGTTCATGTGAGTGATGTGAATGGCTGACATGCAAGCCATTCATGTGTGTGATGTGAATGGCTTCCACGCAAGCCATTCATGTGAGTGGCGTGAATGGCTTCCATGCAAGCCGTTCATGTGAGTGACGTGAATGGCTTCCATGCAAGCCGTTCATGTGAGTGATGTGAATGGCTGACATGCAAGCCATTCATGTGTGTGATGTGAATGGCTTCCATGCAAGCCGTTCATGTGACTGATGTGAATGGCTTCCACGCAAGCCATTCATGTGAGTGATGTGAATGGCTTCCACGCAAGCCATTCATGTGAGTGATATGAATGGCTTCCACGCAAGCCATTCATGTGTGTGATGTGAATGGCTTCCATGCAAGCCGTTCATGTGACTGATGTGAATGGCTTCCACGCAAGCCATTCATGTGAGTGATGTGAATGGCTTCCACGCAAGCCATTCATGTGTGTGATGTGAATGGCTGACATGCAAGCCGTTCATGTGAGTGGCGTGAATGGCTGACATGCAAGCCATTCATGTTAGTGATGTGAGTGGCTTCCATGCAAGCCATTCATGTGAGTGATGTGAATGGCTGACATGCAAGCCATTCATGTGTGTGATGTGAATGGCTTCCACGCAAGCCGTTCATGTGAGTGGCGTGAATGGCTTCCACGCAAGCCGTTCATGTGAGTGATGTGAATGGCTGACATGCAAGCCATTCATGTGAGTGATGTGAATGGCTTCCATGCAAGCCGTTCATGTGAGTGATGTGAATGGCTTCCACGCAAGCCGTTCATGTGAGTGACATGAATGGCTTCCACACAAGCCGTTCATGTGAGTGATGTGAATGGCTTCCATGCAAGCCATTCATGTGAGTGATGTGAATGGCTGACATGCAAGCCATTCATGTGAGTGATGTGAATGGCTGACATGCAAGCCGTTCATGTGAGTGGTGTGAATGGCTGACATGCAAGCCGTTCATGTGAGTGACGTGAATGGCTGACATGCAAGCCGTTCATATGAGTGACGTGAATGGCTGACATGCAAGCCGTTCATGTGAGTGGCGTGAATGGCTGACATGCAAGCCGTTCATGTGAGTGATGTGAATGGCTGACATGCAAGCCATTCAGTGATGAATGGCTGACATGCAAGTCATTCATGTGAGTGAATGAATGGCTGCCGTTCATGTGAGTGATGTGAATGACATGCAAGCCGTTCATGTGAGTGATGTGAATGGCTGACATGCAAGCCGTTCATGTGAGTGATGTGAATGGCTGACATGCAAGCCATTCATGTGAGTGACGTGAATGGCTGACATGCAAGCCGTTCATGTGAGTGACGTGAATGGCTGACATGCAAGCCGTTCATATGAGTGACGTGAATGGCTGACATGCAAGCCGTTCATGTGAGTGGCGTGAATGGCTGACATGCAAGCCGTTCATGTGAGTGATGTGAATGGCTGACATGCAAGCCATTCATGTGAGTGATGTGAATGGCTGACATGCAAGTCATTCATGTGAGTGGCATGAATGGCTGACATGCAAGCCGTTCATGTGAGTGATGTGAATGGCTGACATGCAAGCCGTTCATGTGAGTGGCGTGAATGGCTGACATGCAAGCCGTTCATGTGAGTGATGTGAATGGCTGACATGCAAGCCATTCATGTGAGTGATGTGAATGGCTTCCATGCAAGCCATTCATGTGAGTGGCGTGAATGGCTTCCATGCAAGCCGTTCATGTGAGTGGCGTGAATGGCTGACATGCAAGCCGTTCATGTGAGTGATGTGAATGGCTGACATGCAAGCCATTCATGTGAGTGATGTGAATGGCTGACATGCAAGTCATTCATGTGAGTGGCATGAATGGCTGACATGCAAGCCGTTCATGTGAGTGATGTGAATGGCTGACATGCAAGCCGTTCATGTGAGTGGCGTGAATGGCTGACATGCAAGCCGTTCATGTGAGTGATGTGAATGGCTGACATGCAAGCCATTCATGTGAGTGATGTGAATGGCTTCCATGCAAGCCATTCATGTGAGTGGCGTGAATGGCTTCCATGCAAGCCGTTCATGTGAGTGATGTGAATGGCTGACATGCAAGCCGTTCATGTGAGTGATGTGAATGGCTTCCATGCAAGCCGTTCATGTGAGTGGCGTGAATGGCTTCCATGCAAGCCGTTCATGTGAGTGATGTGAATGGCTTCCATGCAAGCCGTTCCTGTGAGTGGCGTGAATGGCTTCCATGCAAGCCGTTCATGTGAGTGATGTGAATGGCTTCCATGCAAGCCGTTCATGTGAGTGGCGTGAATGGCTTCCATGCAAGCCGTTCATGTGAGTGGCGTGAATGGCTGACATGCAAGCCGTTCATGTGAGTGATGTGAATGGCTTCCATGCAAGCCGTTCATGTGAGTGGCGTGAATGGCTTCCATGCAAGCCGTTCATGTGAGTGATGTGAATGGCTTCCATGCAAGCCGTTCCTGTGAGTGGCGTGAATGGCTGACATGCAAGCCGTTCCTGTGAGTGGCGTGAATGGCTGACATGCAAGCCATTCGTGTGTGTGATGTGAATGGCTTCCATGCAAGCCGTTCATGTGAGTGATGTGAATGGCTTCCATGCAAGCCGTTCATGTGAGTGATGTGAATGGCTGACATGCAAGCCGTTCATGTGAGTGATGTGAATGGCTGACATGCAAGCCGTTCATGTGAGTGGCGTGAATGGCTGACATGCAAGCCGTTCATGTGAGTGGTGTGAATGGCTGACATGCAAGCCATTCGTGTGCAACAGGCACACTTTTGTCTAATTCAAGATTGACCTAAAAATTATTTCTGGCTATGTGAAGTATACAGATGTTTGAAAGGAAAAAAACAAGTTAAAATTTCTCTGTCAGCACAATAGTCATCGTCCGAGAAATGTTACTAATGCCCACAACAAAGTGGACAGGCCCTTAGCCAAAGACCAGTTGTCCCGCTATTGGAACAGGTTTTTTTTAAAATCACAATTCAAATAACGGATCTTTTGGTATTTTGTTAAGAGGATTTTTATTTTTCAGATACCATGACGTTATGTTGGATCATAAAGTGGTTTTATTTTCTCTATAACAAGGGCAAAACAGTGTTTGTGTTGCTATAAAACGGCTTTGTACTATGTGTGAATGTGGGACAGTAGTCTGAAATTTGAGTATTTTGCGAGCCTCGAAGGGGAGGATGCAGTTGGAGGTTTTCGGCGGTCGTCAGTCCCATGAATATTCACCACGTTCCGCCTCCGATGACCAATGCATTTGCAGCATGGTTTTTCATGAGCATTCAACTTTAGACAATTTCACAATTGTCGCTACGGGCCTGAAAGTTGGTATTAAGTACCATAAGCAAAATTGAGAAATTGGATTTTTGTGGCTTTTTGGATTCCACAGATCGTAATCTTTAAAACGATACCTTATTTATTGAAATATCTTCAGCAGTTGTTTATGTATTGTTAAAACTAAACTTTAAAAAGAGATGTTTCGAGAAATGAAGTCATTTTGATGAATACTGTCTGTTTTTTTAATTGATGGGTTTATTTTATTAGTTTTGAATTATTTGTTGACGAAAATAAACTGCACAATGAACAATGAGTATGTAGTTCAAACTACGAACACGACACACTTTTGATTAATTCAGGACTGGCACAAAATTATTTATGGCTAATGGCTTGGTTGGCATGACTACTGTATCTCAGGCGGTGGCCATTACAATGACTGCATCAAATTGACAGTCTTGGTACCTTACACACGGTTGTCATGACACTGATTCGTCAAAAACCATGCATGACAAACAAGGAATAAAGACAAACAAACCTTTCAGGTACTTTTCTAGAAATGACCCGGGCATAAGCCAGTAAACTTGCGCAACCATTCCAAATATGGTGCAGTCAACCTCACTTGGCTTGTCTCCCATAAAGAACTTCTTCTTTCCTGAAACACATTCCAGTCCAAAATGTTAAGACAAGGGAACTTTTCAGAAAGATATAAAGACCCATTCACTGTAATTCTTTGTGCAGGATATTTGTGTCTTGTACACGTTAGTGTAGCTGACATTTTGTACAGTCTTCAGTGGGAAAATAAAAACAAAAAAAGATTACATTCCCTGGGCTGTTATTTGACATGATGCAAATAGCAAAGAGAGCTGAGGCAGGACAACACAAAGGACACAGGAAAAGGGGAAAGCCACAGCTGAGATGGGAGGACTGCATGAGGAGGGACATGAAAAGATCGGGTGAGGATGAAAGATGGAGCGAGGGAGTTATAGATAGAACAGTTTGAAAAAAAACAAAGCGAGTTGTTTGGCGGTACTGTATCTGACCCTCACCCCTGTACAGCAGGCAACAAGGAGGAGAGCAACAACAAGAAAAGTATGTAAGAGACACCTAATTCATCTTTATATTTTATTTATCTTATTTTATGCATTTTTAGTTTTTGCCTTTGTTATTTAGTCAAACCTGACCTAAATATAACTTAACAATTTCACATAATAGTCAAAGATATTAATGTCATAATTTTCCAATTTCACAAACCTGCTAAATTTTGTTCTACATATGCTACATTGTGATAGTGAAACAATGACAATGTAGTGTGAAAATAATATGATACCATGCAGTATATTTATGGAATTTAGAGGGAGCCAGCTGGCCACTAGATTAACTAATAGTTCTAAGTCTACTAGAGTCCCACACTAATTACTATAATTGGCACAAATGGTAGTGAAACAAATCAAATGATCCTGGTATTAATTAATTAAATGGCTCAAATGACACTGGTTTGTCAATGAAAAAACTAAACTGGCCAATAATGGCTGTGACTGATGTGAATTGCTTCCACGCAACCCACTGGTCCTGGTCCCAAAATGACCCAATAAGCAGAAAGGTGACTGGAAAATGCTCCCAGTGAAAGACCCATGTTTTGACAAGTCAGTACACTGTGGCAGTCAGCAGACCCCCTGGCTTGTGAGGATGGTAACAAATACAAATGCCTCACCGAGAAAGTCAGAAAGGGCTTTCAGGTCAGCCTGACCAATGGCAATGACATCATCTTGACCATGCCGAGCAAGACCTTGACCATCTGCCTTCTTGCGGAAATCCCACGACATCATCAGGCAGATGTAGTATGATACCGGCATTGCGGACGTCAAGAATGTCCAGTCCTTGTCATAGACCCATCTCCACAGGGCTAGGCACCTGTGACACACAGGGTAGGACATGGCTATAAAGCCTTTATGCATGATTACATTTTTACCAGTCTAAAATGTCCCGGTATATAATTATATATATGTATATATAAATATATATACGAAATATTATCAAAGGATACGCACAAAACGCACAATTAATACGCCATATGATGTGTAATAAATGTCGGCAGACAATATTTCAAAATGGTTGCGCTAGCGTGAGCGATTAATTTTTGAGAATTATCTTCATCTAAATACTATTTAACCAATATGTACCACGTAAAACGCAACTTTCCGTTTGCATTAAACGGAGAAAGAAACATGCTTTATTCAAATATTAAATATTACATGCTTAAAATAGATTACATATGTACGCATGAATGAGTTACGTGTAATCCCAGTCAAATTTTGCCGATATCATTTTTCTCAGAAAAAACATGAAAATGGTAAGAAATTGCGATACCACGCAAGCCTTTTAATTGCAAATAACTCAGTCACATATATACATTAGTAATATATATTTGACATGCATATTGCATTTACGTTAGTTTACACACGATCAAAAAGAAATGCTCCCCATTACAAACCTGACTTGTTAATCGATACCTGCAAATACTATACCACACAAAACGCAGTTTGTCTTGACATGAAGTAACACACTATTGCCATCTAGCGGTAAAACCCTGAGCCTCAGATCAACACGTTTATGCAATGCCATTACAACTGTGACATCACTGGGATTTAAATATAAGTTAAATGTTTTAGAGACGTTATTCGTGAAAGAGTTTTGTGAAATCATTACCGGGTGCGCTGTAGAGATTGCATGATAATGCATTTTGACAATGTTGCATATCATTTGTTGTCGAAACTGATATCAAATACGTACACTTGATTGGTGCATAATTTAGCGCATGTCCATGTTGTGTTGCGTAGAATAAGCCAATCTTAACTATGCGTTTCGTGTGGTAACATTGGATATGTGTTTTGCGTGCACAAAACAACATTTGTTTTCAAAATGGGATAACGCCATCCTTCATTTTTATCAAAACACGATATATCCATGTTCAGCCAATCGGCATCGCCTTGTCGCATGTGCAGCTGCACAGAGTGACGGCGTGTGCTGTATTAATATACCGGATTTTGATAACAAAATCATCTAATATCACATTTTGCATAACAAATCTGTAACAAATATTTTGGACTTTTCGACCATTTTCCGTGATTTTGAACAAAATAATACATGCATATATATAGGTAAGTTCACGAGTTGGCAAACCAATGTATGACATTGTAGTGAAAAATTCAAACTGATATTTTCAATGTTTCGTTCCTGCTATGTGGTGTTTAATTTAAGTAATTAGACACAAGGAGATAATGATACAACTATGTCTATTGATTTTCAACATGCAAATGAACTACCAACACGTCGGTTGCACGTGTAACATGGACACCATTTGAAGGCAATTTCTCATACAAACACGTGCATACTTCAACAGAATGTCATGCCATTTTTTATTCCTATTTCAAAACAGCTGTTAAAAGAGGCCTTGGCCATTACATTGTCGCTTGACCAGAAAAAGTATGAAAATATTCAAGACCAAGATAATTAAAAATATTATTATCGTACTTGTCTTGTGATATTAGTGTGCTAGTCGGCATAATCTTGTGAGACAAATACATGTTTAAAGAACTAATAATACACATAATAGGCCCACTAATGCAGTGATTAACTTTTCCAAATATGACAAAAAAGGTTGTGCGTGTAACATGGACACAAACACTATGCAAACAGTGTATTGCACCATGGCAGCATCACTACATGAGCTACAACTACTCCTAAACGTAGAATTATGTATCTTAGTACTTATTACAAAGTCGCAATAATTTGGGCTTCAAGGAAAAATATATTGATTGATAGGGTTGTCTGTGTAACCATGGACACCAAATATAAATGGTGACCATTAGATGATGTACCAGGCAGAAACAATAAGTGGTGATATTTCAATCAAAGTCACCAGATTGCTAGCCACCAATAAGGTCAACATAATCACACATACAGGTTCACATAGAAATCTTCCAAATTAATATGATATGTGTATTAATGGTTCACGTGTAACAAGGTTGTGCAGGTAACAACTGATGACACCAAAATTACCCTCACTGTACATTGCTTGCTGTTTTTGAAAAGAGGCCAATGACACCATGATATGATTCTATCTGCCAGTCTCTGCACACTAGATACACATTATCTTGAAAGATGACACAGTGTTGCTGTCAGATGTGATGCATGGTTGCATGTGTAACATCTATTTGAGGACACGATAAATATCTAAACTCCCTATGACATGTTTGGTACATTTCAAATGCAGTATTGTTAAATTCACTGCTGATGTAATAATGTATATATATGATGCCCTTTCTGTGTGATAAGTGATATCCTAAAAATATAGATATAGGTATGTGTAACCAATGTGGACATCACATGTTACACGTGCAACCACAAGTTTGCAACCATCTATCAGTGCTACACATGGTATCCCATCATTGTTTTTTGGATCCAAGTAATACACACATTGAACTATTCCAGGATGCATCAAATAGAATGCATGTTGTTTCATTCACAGCTGTGCACTAAAAACAAATTTACCCTGTTTCTATGTCACAAATTTGGCTTGCAAAATCAGCCTTCTGCGACGAGACATGTGCACTTACAAATAAACGGTTGCTACATCAAGGCTACTTTTATGTCTAATATATATACCAAGTATAATGTATCATTTGGTGTGAAAGGCTTGCCATTGTTGGCAGCAATTATTGTAAACAATGTAGATGAAATCAACATACTAAAAGGTTTGCCAACTCATGAATTTACCTATACACACAAATGTGATACACATTTTTAAAGCATATAAATAATAGGATTTAACAGAATAATAATAACAAATAATAGAATATATATATATATATATAATATAATAATAAATAATATAAATAATAGGACATAGAAATAAGAGTGAGAGTCAACAATATTTATTTTTACAAATATCAAGGACACCTTGTCAGCAGAAATTTCACCCCACTAAAAACAAACTTGGCCCATCCAAAAGACAGATGCACAGGTCTCTAGATCAAGCTATGACATGGGGTGGTCTCATAGCGACACAGAGCAACATGACATGTCCACAAGGGATAGTTTCATCAGTTGACGAAGTAAAAAATTCAGCGTTTTGTATGTTCAAATCACCCCCCATCAATACACAGTAGGGGAGATCACCCCCCAACAATACATGGGAGATTACCCCACCCCCCACCACCACCACCAATACATGGTACATGGGAGACAAGATTTTGAGCGATCTAAAATGGTTTAAAAACATTGAACTATTCCCAAAAGGTTGTCACAAGAGTTGCAAACCATTACTATTGACAAAACTAGCAGTATTTAAGTAGGGCTGCCTCCATTCGCTACAACATAACTCTAAAGCAATAACAAGGGACCATTTGAAACATAACTAGCCAAGTATGCAAACAAATTTTAGAAAACAAAGTTCTAGAAATTCTGTGAAATGCGTGACAGTGCTATGGTACAGAGAATAGATGAAATCACTTAAACCGACAAAATAGTTAAGATAAAGCAGTTACACAATTTAAAAGACAACTATAGCAGCTACACAAATTTGAAAACAAACTGAGTTCCTCAGCCTCCTTACCAGTATAGATGGTCCTCTGTCAAGGTGTGAAATGCACGAGCTATGCTTCGGTCTACGGCACTGAGATCTTTGTTTAGGTCGACCCTGAAGTGTTCATTGAGATACTCAATACAGAACTGGGAGTCAGCGACGTCAACACCATTGTAAGTTATCCATGGGATCTTCCCTTTCGACGACATCTCAAAGGTATGCTCATTCTGAAGGAAACATTTCACTGCATTAGTTTTCTTTTTCTGGATAACAATTTAAAACTACTCAATCAATTAGTTCTAATATACCAACAGACCAGAATGAGGAAGGCATCCTGGCCCACAGAGACATCGGTGAAAGACAAAATATGTAACTCTCTGGAAGACCTGCCACGTACAGCAACTATATACAAGAAAGTGAAGTCAGTCTGAGCGAACAGCGAACAAGAATCAAGTATTTTGTTCTTTGCATTCCAGATTAACTTTGCGAAAAAGGTAACCTACCTACTAATAATTATGATACATTAGTTCGTTTGTCCATTTTCTGTTTTGTTTTGGATAAATTATTACAAACTATAAAATGAGTATGCCTCTTCTGTTATAGTAACGACACTGTACAAGGTTTATATGAACCTCATTTGTGTACCGATGCCTCGTCACAATCTCAATGTTATAGTAACGACACTGTACAAGGTTTCTATGAACCTCATTTGTGTAGCGATGCCATGTCACAATCTCAATTTTACAGTAGCTGTGGAGATACTGAGTTTTAGTTTTAGTTTGTTTGTGAATTTTGATCATTATAGGCAGTGTAATTATTTTTATAACGTAGTTTGTGTATGTCAGAAATACAAGACGTTTGGCGGCTCTAGATGGTTATTTTGATGGAGGCGAGAAAACAAAAGATATCAAACATTGGAGATAACAAGTAACTTGGTGAAGGAGACGAACAGATGTACCGTGAGCAATTTACGACATGGATGACACAATTATGTGATAGAGCATTCAGCCATCTCAGCAGACATGACTCTCATGTTGATTGAGAGAGAATTGAGAGGCCTGATCCAGACAACTTTGACTTTGAAACAGCTTGCCAGAGCTGGATGCAGAAACTGAGAAGAGCCAATGTGAACTTGCTCAATTGCTTGAAATTTGAATTATTGGAATTACATATCAAACAAGATGTGCTACTTTTCTTTAATATTTAAATTACGTTCAGAACATTGACAGGAAATGCTTCTAAAAACATATAATTTTTGTAGGGGACATCTTTGGGGTACTTGTGCCCTGCACATATAGGTTACCATCTCTTCCTTTAATTGGAATCATATATACTTATTCCCTCCATCCCTTTCACAAATGCTGGGGAGACCACCGACTGTCCCAACACATGGCGCCAGTCACTGATAAAAATGAGGGAGTTGGCTAATTAGGGCTTGAAAGAACAAATACAGTAAATGTTTCTGTTTAGTAAACTGTATCATTCATATTCACCTGGTATGGAATCTCTGCCATTCTCAAGTATGTCTCCAGTTTGATTGGGAAAGGTGACATACTTGGGGCCCAAGGCGCTCGCCCTATCTGATGCAGGATGACAGTGTTGGCTGGGTACTTCTTGCGTGGCTTTGTTTGCCTGCAAAAATACGTTGAATATCATTATGGTGCCTCCTCAATTCAATGTTCCCCTCATCTCATTTCATAGGCATTTTTGCAACAAATCGAACCTACTTGTCAGCTCGGTTGCATAACTTTTCAATGTAATTTTGGAAAACCATCAAACAATCTCTTGATTTCTTTAATTCTACAATGTGGAATCAGTTCAGGTAGTTTTCAAACATAACTCGATTGTGTATTGTGTAACTGTTTGAATGTAGTTTTGGAAAAATCATTCTATAAATTACTAATTTATTTAATTCTATGAATAGAATCAATTCAAGAAGTTCTTAAAAATGGAATCTCCACGTGAGTGCATATTGTGATTATGCTCTTGTTTCTGTGCTGGTATTGTAGTCAATTTTGTGCTCCCTAAAAGAATTTGTATTTCGTAAATGATGTTTGATAATAAAACACAAGCTGCATAATAATGTTTTTAACTGATTTAAGGCTGGCTTACGTAGCACATAACAATCGCAGAGGAACACATAATTTGTGAACAATCAATTAACGTCCCCGAGTCCCTCTAATGTCTGGTATGAATTCTAAAACTGACAAAAACCCTTAACATGGGGAATTTAAACAAAATAGGCATTACTTTTCTTCCAATATATTGTAGAAGAACCCTGAAAGATTGGCTACCAACATGTAAACCATCTTAGGGGAAAACATTATTTACAATCATACACACATATGCTAGCTCGATAATAGGTAAATAACTCTGGATAAGATTCCGTGTAATGGTAATATAATATTTGTTAATCTCAGGAATATACTCACCACTTCTTACGCAGTATGAAGAGGGTGGACACCACAACCACCCCTCCCCCCACCAAGTAAACAGGAGGGGTATCTTCTATGAGTTGCCTCAATTCTCTCCACAGCTGCATGATGGGTAGTTATTATCTGAAGTCAGTGGAGATAAAGATAAGATAGATTTACTGCCATGTATTATTATTGCAGTCAATTCAATAAAACACTGGAATGTGTGTCCTATAAGCATATATTCATACCAATACACTCACAAGCAGTAAACGATTACATTAAAAATATACTACCCGGGTAGTAATAAAACCTACCTTATCACATACAATGATTACACATAAAAAGCGAAACTTTAAATCAGCGACAGACTTAAAGGGAATAAAAACACCTATTGCTTGAATTCATATTATATTACAACCTGATATCTATTTCCATGTCCACCAAGCCAACAAAAATCAAATGAATTAGAAATTTCACATTTTATGCTGTACAGCCGGACATTTTCGAATATGCATATCTTTGGCACGCTTTTCAGGATGCCGAGATGTGACGTCACATATGACCCATACTCGCATCAGGCCGACCCTTTCCGTGCATTTAGAGCATGTTTACAAGGATAGCTTTTAGGTCGAAACGAGCGTCAAAATGAGTTATTGTGCAATATTCCGATGTAATACAAACACTACCCGGTAGTCATCATAGAGGAACAAGCAGTTACCTTACGGTTCCACATGAATTCAGTTTTATTCAAAACAACGAATGCGAATGGGCCTACAAGTCGACTAGGTTTTGCCGAGCTTGGGATCGTTTTCAGAATAATTACATCGAATGCAACCAACGGGAGATAATGTACACCAATATACATACATAGCAAACATATATCGTATCCAGCTACAGAAAGTAACGTGTATAATATCATTAGAATATCGATATATGAAGGAGGAGTTGTACCATTTATGATAACAACTTAAATCAGTCAGTAAACCGTTGGTGCCGCTAGCTCATTTAGTTGATGCGTTGGTTTCTTGTCATTTATTTTTTATATTATATATATTTTTTGTTTGTTTATGTTTTCACAAAGTAATATAAACCAAATCATTTTGTATACTATGATGCACTGTTTGTAAATATTTTTTTTATTTTTGTAGTATTTATTTATTCACCACAAAAATTAAAATATGGGAATTATATAACAATGTTTCTCAGTTTTATTTATCCAAACAAATATAACGTAATGGATATATAATTTATTAATTGTATATATATTGTACGGTAATATAGTGTAATTATATATGTGAAAACAAATTGTGATCTGTCTGGATAAATTAAATTGAGAAACATCATTATATATAGTTACCATATTTTAATTTTTGTAACGAATAAATATAGAGCTGACCCATTGAAGCACTAGCTCTAGCAGTAGCAGGCTTCAGCAGTTGACAAGTGTCAAGTAGGAGGCCAAGAACAAATGATAGGCCTGTGGTCCAGTGCTACACAGGCTAGCTGAACTAATTGTAATTTAATTAAATAAGGCTGTGCACTAACACTATCCTTTCACTGTGGAATTATTTTCTAGTAAGCTTGCTTTGTGATCTGTTTATATTATTTTGAGCAAAACAAAAATCCATTGTAATTGACAATTATAATAGAATATATTTTGGGACAGTAATTGAAATGCAAAATAATTGTAATTATAACTGAAAATTAAACAGTCATGTAAATGTAACTGATCAATGTAATTGAACCCAACCCTGCATTATGTTACAAAAAAAATGATTTTACATTCCTACAACGATCAAATTTCGCAAAACAAACTCAAGTAAAACTCGACTTCTACGGCGGCGACTATCCGTTGCTCCGCAGTTACCATAAAATTGATATTGTGTCGAGCTTCACAGAAATTCCATACAGTGGCGCTGTCATTACTGTACACGTGTTCACGCGCGATATAAATATAATATATCATTAATATATACGGGCAAAATAAGTCTTACAAATTGTGCATAATTTGTTCCAAACATGCACTTTTAATGGTGACACAAAAAACTAGCTGGAAATGAGGATTTCCGTCTTCTTAGTTCAGTTTGTCATATTAACTAATTACAGAAATAACTTTCCCAGCTTAGCAAAATGCACAATTTAATTTTTTTTCTCACATAAACGAATATATACAAATCATCCTAAGTCTGAATGCCCCCAAAATTGTGTAATTCGTTAGAGCACTGACTCGTGTGTTGGTCATCAACCAAAAAAGAATTGACCCACGGGAACACAATTATTGGATATTCGTAAGACTTATTTAGTTTTTTACATTAAGTAGAAACCTTTCATTATCTGCAAACCATATTGATGATAATAATTATTCCTTAATTAATCGAGCTACTTTTTAACAGAAACAATGCCAATATTATAACTACCACATGCAGTCACGCACACACACTCACGCGCCTGTATATATTAATTATATATTATATTTATATCACGCGCGAACACGTGTACAGTAATGACAGCGCCACTGTACGGAATTTCTGTTAAGCTCGACACAATATAAATTTTACGATAACCGTGGAGCAACGGATAGTTGTCGCAATATTCAAGTTTTACTTGAGTTTGTTTTTTGAAATTTGATCGTTGTAGGAATGTAAAATAATTTTTTTTGTAACGTAGTGTGTGTATATGTATGTAAGATATGTGAGGAGAAGTTTGGCGGCTGTAGATGGTCGTTTTCATGGTTAGGTCAGAAAGTAAAAGATCGCCCTGTAATTGCCCAGATAGCATTTCCATCTTGGGCCAAGGTTGGCAAAGAATGGCAGCCTATAGTTTGGAATGCCAGCCATGGGCCAATGTTGGCTCTATGTCAGCAACAATTGCACGGCTGTGGCTTGGAATGCCAACGTTGGGCCAATGCTGGCTGGACATCGGCAATCATTGCATGGCAATAGAAAGGAATGCCAACATTGGGCCAATGTTGGCTGTACAGCTGCTGCGACAACAGCCAACCAACCAGCTAGATTCTGACCTGGTGGAAAGATTAGGACAGCCTCTCAGTACTTACCAGCTTGTGCAAGATGCCGAGCTGCAGCTCCAAGATAAACAGATGTTTAAAGCACTGGTAAGTGAAGATTATTTTTTCAAAGTTAACATATTGTTAATAATTTTACAAAGGATGAAATGTAGACGTCTCCTTCATTGTCTACACATTATTAAAAACATAGTATAAGCACTAGCATACATGTAACATACATGATCTCTTTAGGTCAGCACACACAATGTAAAATCTTTGAATTTGGTTGTCAACCATTCAGCTTTTTATATTCCACCTATAACAATTTTATATAGCAATATAATTCAGTGACCAACTATTTTTTCATGAAATTTAAATTGCAACTGAGAACGTAGTAGAAAAAGAATATATTTATATGTACATACATGATCTATCAAGGTATCACGTGTTCGAAATGAAAGTAAAATTCTCTGTAAAGGCACCGTCCATGTTTCTTGGTAATCTATGTATAAATGTAACATACTCTACTCTGTTTTGCCAAAAAACAGACTATGGGCAAGAGTTCCCTAAGTAAACAATTCTATAGAATATTCTATGTGATTTTTGCAGATGGTTTACTATAGAATATTTTGTACTGTAAAATTCCATAGAATTAAGTATAATTGTATTAAAAGTAATGTGGCCATAACAATTCTATAGATTTCTGTTGAAATCCATAGAATATACTAAGAATTTTTTTAGAATGTACTAATATTTTGTCTAGATTTCTAGGAAACAATTCGACAGAAATTTTAAAAGTGATAATAAAAATTATGTTGATTCCTATAGAAGTTTTTGGCTAATATTGTAATCAATAAAATTACTAAAATCTTGTTTACAATAGGTAATGGAGTTGAGGACAAAGGGCGGCAATTGTGATGCTGAGACAATATACAGAATGTTGAGCACTCTGTTCACTACCGTCCTCGCCCGGAAATAACATTTCCTGGGCCGTAACGACATGCAGTTTCGCACAGCTACAAATGAACAGTGCAATGAAAGGTTCGTTTTTTTTATTAATATGAGTATATTTATATCTAAAAATTAACTAACTAACCAAATGAAAAAAGAAACAAAATATAATTGTATAATATATATCTCAATAACTTGTGTTGATCACATATAAAGCATACTTGCTCTATAGGATAAAATAACTTTTTGTATAATGTTATATTTGTAGCTTTGTGCATTTCTTCATTTGGAAGAGACATAATAGCCATTGCATTATCAACAACTGAAGTAGCTCGATCAGTAGTTCTCCAAGCTGTGAGATTTGAAGTATATTCACAAGTTGTTGATAATTATTTGAATGTCTTTGGAATAGATTGTGGCTGACGAGTTTGTAAATAGTGAGCGTTATTAATCCCTTTAAATAGTTTAAAGGAGATTGCGGATGGAGTGTTCTGATAGTGTTCATGTATCCAATTATTAAGCAACTTTCATGATTAATCAATTGTGAGAAGGCCAATGATGTTTATATATATATATGATATCCATGTCATACATGAAACACTACACCAAATCAGAATATAAGTCCCTTTCAACTGGCGTTCTTAACAGTTGCAGCCAAAAAAGTTAACATCAATGAGAAGGACTGTGAGACCAGAATAAAGAGATGGCTATCAATGTCTGTAGACCGTGATGGCGGGAGAAGACAGGTATTTTAACATGTACATCATAACCAGGATATGTGTGTGTGTGTGTGTGTGTGTGTGTGTGTGTGTGTGTGTGTGTGTGTGTGTGTGTGTGTGTGTGTGTGTGTGTGTGTGTGTGTGTGTGTGTGTGTGTATGTTTGTGTGTGCGGGCGTGCAGGCATGCATGTGTGTGTATCTGATATTTGGACCACTTGGAGATGCCCATGCCATGATTGTGACTTTGTTTGGCGAATGACAAACCAAACGTCTAGATAGCCGGGTACCAGAACTGTGCACTATGTCATTACAAATACGAATAGACTATTAAAAGAACAATAAACAAATACCTAAAATCGGTTGCTTTCTTCAGTTCATAGTCTGCCGAATTGAATGTGACACCACATTGTGTAATTCTTTCACACCACTATCACAACTGCCATCATCGAGTAAATACTCTTCTAACAAACTATATAGCTATAGTCGCGATCACTTTCCGCAACAAATGTTCAGTGACAAACAACGCCATTTCAATTTGCGTTATATGAGTCAGCGGGGAATGTATGCGCTCCATTTATGGAAGATCATTTATGCTGACATACGACTCATATCTTAGGATGGGGGACACGCAAGCACTCACAGGCATGTACGCACGCGTGCGTTCACACACACACACACACACACACACACACACACACACACACACACACACACACACAAGGACTTACTTAGCCTGTTTGTTGTGTTACAGCTACGATGCTAGAAGAGGCAGATTGACGCAGAAGATTGGTATAGATGGATGAGTGGCAGATCTTCACAATAAATATCATTTTAACAATTACACAGGTGCTTCGAAGTCAATGCTTTATTACTAACAAAATAATTAGACCCAAAAACTGTCTCGATTGTTTATGGACACACACAGCTTTTAAAGAGATACTTGGGCGGGTAAAATATCCTCCTGATCTCATAAACAGGTTTCTTTACATTATAACCTATAAAGGTTTGATACAAATATGTATATGGAGTGTTATATGTTTCCAGTATCAATGTTCTATGTTGGTCACAATCTTGGGCCAATGATGGCATGAGAACATTGGACCAAAATAATACCATGTATGGCATGCCAATGTTAGTCTGGTGCTGGGCCAAGCAACATATTGTCATTGTTAGACCAACATTGACACAGGTGACATAACAATGTTGGGCTAATGATGACATGCCAAAATTGGGCCGACGATGGCCTGCCAATGTTTGCCCAGTGTTAGTTTGATACCAAGCATCGGGTTGCCATTGTTGGACTAACATGGCCCAGGGGACATCCCAATGATGGCATGCCAATATTGGTCCTATTACGGCATGACAACATTGGACCAATATAGTAGCACACATGGGATGCCAATGTTTCTCAACATTTGACTAATGTTGGTTCAATGTTAGTTCGGTGCTGGACCAAGCAAGAGGTTGCAATTGTTGGACCAAGATTGGCCCAGGGGACATCTCAATGTTGGGAATGCCAACATTGGACCAATGTAGTAGCATGCATGGCATGCCTATATTGGCCCTATGTTTTCTCAACATTGGACAAACATTGGCATACCAATGTTGGCCCAGTGTTAGTTCAGTGCTGGGCCAAGCAGCACATTGCCTTTGTTGGACCAACATTGGCCCGAGGGTCATCGCAGTCTTCAGCCAATGTTGTCATGCCAACATTGGAGCAATGATGGCATGCTAATATTGGGCCAACGATGGAAAGCCAACATTAGACCAATATAGCAGCATGTACAGCATGCCAATGTTGGCCCAATGTTGTCCCAACATTGGCAACAACATTGGCATGCCAGTGTTGGCCCAATATTAATCCGGTGTTGGGCCATTCAGGGGGTCTGTCATTGTCGGACCAACATTGGCCCGAGGGACATCCCAGTCTTGGACCAATGTTGCATGCCAACATTGGGCCAACAATGGCGTGCCAACATTGGACCAATACGGTAGCATGCATAGCATGCCAATGTTGGCCCAATGTTGTCCCAACATTGGCAACAACATTGGCATGCCAATGTTGGCCCAATATTAGTCCGGTATTGGGCCATTCAAGTGGTCTGCCATTGTCGGACCAACATTGGCCCAACAATGGGTGCCAAGAATGGCGTGCCAACATTGGACCAATACAGTAGCATGCATGGCATGCCAATGTTGGCCAAACATTGGCACAACATTGGCATGCCAGTGTTGGCCCAATATTAGTCCGGTATTGGGCCATTCAGGGGGTCTGCCATTGTCGGACCAACATTGGCCCGAGGGACATCCCAGCCTTGGGCCAATGTTGCATGCCAACGTTGGGCCAATATAGCAACATTCATTGGGCCAATATTGGCCCAAGTTGGAAATGCTATCTGGGTGGGAGGTCGGTGAAAATGCAATAATTTTAAGAAAGGTCTATTTAAGAGATAGACTGCCATACCAGTTTTAACTCTCTGTGATGAAAATTGGCGAAGTTATAGACAATTATGTAAATGCCATTGAATAAATTTGTGTGACAGTTTTTTTTATCTGAAGGAAATGTGAAAAAATAATCTTGTACAATACAAAAAACTTAGCTAAAACTTGATATTTTATGTATTTCCTTTAAATTTCATTTATGAAAGGAATTATACATAAAATTAAGTTAATTAACTAAGCAACTAACCTTTTGGAAAAGCTTACAAAAGTATCTCCAGGTCCCCCATTTTCAAATCGTCATCCATATATATATACGTGTACACAATATATCTGGCTCATTGTCATACACCACATTGAACCAGCTTGGGAAGCCTGCTACCCACAGGTTGGAGGATATGCTTTAATGGTTTCTATTATGTGGATATCAACAAAATCTGACATGTTTTAGAAGTGGCAGGTATACCAGCAAAATCATGTGGACGTTAGTGAGTATGTGCATGTCATGTATGCAAAGTTAGTGAAGTGTGTGTGAGAGTATAAACATAGCCAAATATTGCATGCATTGATGTAAACATTCTGCTTTGGCCTTGCACCATAAATTATAATTATGTAAACATAATTTATATGTAGGTTTGTGTGTGTGTCCGCATGTGTGCGTGTGTATAAAATTAGTAAAGTGAGAAGGATATAGCCAACTACTGCAAGCAACAATAAGCATTCCGCTACACAGCAGGCATGTACAACATTATTATTATATACATATATATATATTATACATACATATATATATATATATATATTGCTATGCAACTTTGAATTAACTGATATGTAATGTTGTATCTGCAAAGATCCGTTTGCAGAGAACAGCAATGACTGGAAGTAGGATATGAAGAATCACTTCCACATTTGCATCTACATCAGAAAGCGTTGTCAGCATTTTAAACACCTTGTCCTTCTTGATGCGAGTAGCGTTTCCAAAGATACACGTACTCGTCCCACTCATGAACTCATTGATGTTTCTGCATGACTCCTGGCAGAATGACACGAGTTGCTGGTAGTGAATATTCATGTCCAAGATGTGAACACTCTTGCCTTCAATCATGCATCAGAGGGGCAGGTGATCAGCTTCCATCAGAGGGGCAGGTGATCAGCTTGCTGATGAGTCCATGTGTTTTACATCCAGCGAGAAACTGTGGCGTTTCCAAGTCGTTTAGAACAGATTTCAACAACCTGTTTGACGCACCTTATTTTTTGGGAAAGCACCGCATTTCACTGCTCTGTCTGTGCATAAACATCAATCTTTTTTGTTTACTCCTGCTAGTTAAACACACTTGAAGATCTTGTCATTGACCCTAATGAAGTCTGACCACAGTGACTAGCTGGAGTCCACTGTGGCCAGAGCCTGTTATCAGATACTGTCTACTGGCAGGACCTTCTGACCAATCAAGCAAGTGGCATTGTTTTCTGAATGTCTGCTAATTAGGCTGTGTAATATTATGTAATTGAACTGCATAAGATGTCTGGCCTTTTGAGAATTCACACCCTAAGGTGACTTTTTGTTGATATTTACCTTTGTAAATAGGGCACAAGGTCAAAAAATCAATATAAATTTGAATGTAACATATAACAACTCGCTGTATTGAATATTCTTATAAAACATATATTGGACTTTCTGGAAAACTGTTATAGGAGTTCATACGTGCCACCTGAGAATGTTGTGCTAGATTAGAAATTGTCCGACAGTGAAATGCTTATTCACACGGTGCCCTGTCAAGTAGGGTGGCTCTTTTGAAATGTGTATCAAAAACAAACACGTGGATGAATTACAAAAAAATACCACACAGTGTATGAGATAGGAGAGCCTATCAAATGTGTTAGTTTCAAAAATGTTCTCCAAAATTGCCTTGCCTACTTGGGGTCATGTTCTAATTAGACTTCCTGTCCGTTGCACACGAAGAAAAATGCAGTGTATTTTTTAGAAATTATTTTTTATAAAATTCACAAGTGGTGACATAAGTGCATTTGAGTAGAGAGATTTTCATGTGTGATTGTAGAAGGTGTTGACTGTAAATGGTGGATTTCTAGATGATTTGAATAAGCGGAAGGATATTTGGCAGCAATTTGCCTGTATGACCTTTGCAGAGTAATTCTTGCTGGCATTTGTAAATATTGACGGGTGTCACACATACAGGCATTTTACGAGAGCTGGAAGTACGCAATTTTTGTTAAAATCTATCGGCATGTCAATGAGATGATGATAACAGCAGGTGAGAAGTTTAAGACATTTTGCAGGTCACGTTTTCTTATAATCAGACAAAACGTTAACATGGTCGCCTATGGGAAAACCAACAACCTACGTTCGAGCTTGGGGCAAAAATGGGCAAAGGTGTATCTCTGCCAAATTTGCATTAATATTACGTTTATACATTACTAAATAGCACAGGTATAGTTTGCCAGAGTTTCCGCAAGCTGTTCATACCTTAGATCCTCTCTAAATATGATCAATGTAACAAAATTCGAAACTTTAATAATCGCTTGTGGTAACTTTACGGGTCCATTCGTCAGGTGGCGCTACTGTGCAAAGACTAAATACTCGTCCGGAAGATCGGATAAAATGCCTAAATTATGTAACTCCTGGGTGAAATACAGACTCAAATTTTTCATTAATGCACACACAAACCATACATATACCATCAACGGCCAAATTATCTACCAACATATTATATTACATGGTCGTGCGTGGTCGTTCGTTATATAACTTCGTGGTCATGCACCCTTTAGTCAAACCCCAATTGTCGGGGTCAGGCCGTTCCGCCCTGTCGACTAACTATTGACAACGAGTTCTGCTGATGCAGCGGGTGAGACTGACCACTGTCACTGCAGACAGTGTCAGTGTTCAGTTCTGACTCTAAGTGTCAACTACCAGCGCAACCCTCGCATCTAAGCAAAGTTTACACAAACAAAACTACGACTGCAGTTGTTTCTGAAAGAAACACAATTATGCTGGTGTAATACGCAGTTGCTTTGCCATCGAATCCCTCAAAACTGACCTGTCCCTGTCAACTTCTCAACTCACGGCAGCCGGGGGTCGGTCGTCGCGATGCAATAATAGTCACTAGGTGGCGCACCAGAATTTATAAACTATTGCGCCACCTAGTGGCCATAGGGTATACAAACTGTTTTACTAGCTGGGGCCTATTGGACAACGTTAAAAGTACCACTAACAACCTTAATTGGCCTGGCTGCTGTGTGTTTTACAATGACAACTGGTTAAAATAAGTTTTTTGGTCTAAAAAATAAAATAAAATTGAACAAATTTAGCCAGTAAGTCATTGTATAACATCTGTAACAGGGCTTATATAAAAGTGTCATGTCCACGCCTTACCCTGCACAGGGCAAGGTTGGGACCCGTGATCATAGTGTTGGAATTAAGCGTTGCATCAAGTCCAGCATCCAGTATTTACTACTCCATGAAATACTTTAATTATTATATAAGTATACGTGCCAACTCCCCCGTGAATCTCCCGGATTATGGGTGTATAATTAACCTCCAACTGAACTCCTTGAACTGCACCCCACCCAAAGCTCACAATAAACTTTATTCGAACTACACCCCCCTCACACCTCCAATTGCACACACCCTTCACACTCATATAAAAACGTCAACCCATCTATTCATTTAAGCGGAATTCTTCCTTCAACCAGAACTCTTTCTTATGCGGAGGGGCCGGGGGGAGGAGGGGCGTTCTCATCCATCACACCCCAACGTGTGGGCCTGGCGTGTGCCTACGTGCGTGCGTGGCCATAGGGTATACAAGACTACGCGCAGATCGAGAAGGAACTGTTGGCGATAGTGTTCGCGTGTGAGCGGTTCAACGACTACATATATGGTCGAGATGTGGTACACGTGGAGTCTGACCACAAGCCGCTGGAAACTATCTTCAAGAGAGAAATACACGTGGCACCGAAGCGACTGCAGCGCATGAGATTGCGACTGCAGAAGTATCCACTCGAAATGAGGTACAAGAAAGGATCGGAAATGTACGTTGCAGATACGTTGAGCCGAGCGTACATCACAGAGGCTAAACGAGACACTCGGCGAGATGCGAATACCGATGTCAATAAAGTTGATGACTCAGACGAGATGATGTACAGCGACAACATCATGCTGCCTGAAGATAAACTGGTCGAGCTGCAGCACGCCACGAAGGAAGACGCAGTGTTGCGAGAACTCGAGAAGGCCATCAAGTCAGGGTGGCCAGCAGCACAGATGAACTGTTAGTTGAAGATGGATTAATCTTCAAGGGAGACCGATTAATAATCTCCATGTGATGCGACCGGGAATGGTGAAATTGATACACCAGGGCCATATTGGAATAGAGGGATGCCTGCGCAGGGCGCGCGAAGATTTTGTAAGCACAACTACTCTTGAGAGCCACGAACAATAACTCAACTCCTTAAAGACCTCCAGTGGGACATCCTCCAAACAAGACTAAGCGTATTATATAAGATGGAACACAACCTTACAGATATCCCGTTTGAACAATATATCAAACGCAATATTAGATCAGCGTTCGAAATAGCACTTGTCCGTTTGTCCGGGACGAGTGATTTTTGGCCCGGACAAGTAAGATGACTCTACATGGTTATCCGGTGGGCGAGTGAAAATTTATAGTAAATACAACATTGCAAACTTTTTATTTGAGGAAATTCAAACGTAAATGAAGTCCGCTAGCAATCGCGCGCGTTCCAATTTTGTTATTGTGTCGGCGTCTTGTCGTTCTGCCACTAGTGTGTTGTATGTCTGTTCGGCCGAGTTTAGTGCCTGTGTTAACAGGGTTATCCCCTGAGCGCACTGATCAAGCTCTGTCATACGCGTAGGACAGACTCCGTATTAGCCATGGTTGATCGAGGCTGTATTTCACACATCATAAATCGTTCAGTTTGGCCGATGTACAACTTGCTTCCACTCACGGATCATATTTGATGAACTTTGGAAATAGTAGACTTTGTATCGCTACCTGCTATTTGAATAATTATATAGTTTTAACCATTATTACGCCTAACCCACGTGGACTCTGCTGTTTTCCTCGTCATCGAACGTTAGCCGATCCAGATCAGTGACAGTTTTCAAAACTTGTAACTGGCTCTCCGGTAAATCTATGGTGCTGATTGATACACGGAATATAAATGAAATTTCAGAAGTGTTGTTGCAATCTATGTAACATTTATTTTAACCATAAATTGCGAGTTTTCTAAAGCGAATTATGCAAGACACGCGGCCGGGGACGGGGCGCCAACCGCCGTTAACATCAAGGAGCCTCTATTTGGACAGGAGGCGTCACTGAGAGAGAAAATGGCAGTCTACACTGAAGGTTTTTGTCCGCTATTCGGGAGGCATGAGCATGCGCCTGCGGGACCGCAGCGCGCGATGTTAGCGTATTTGTTTCAGGGACCTCATTTCATCAAAATAATCACCAAGCTGTGATGCGTCATATAAAATAAAAAATATTAAAGTAATCTTTGAAGTGTTTTCAAAATAATGAAATTTGCAAACAAATCACGTAGAAACTTTGCAATTATTTATTGAGCCAACTGAACTTCGTCGTGTTTCATCAGAATAATCGTCAGGCTGTACCACTTGTTATATAATTAAAATATTTAGGTTATCGTTGAAAATGTTGAGCAATGGTAATGCAAAGAACTGCATTTTCTGCATGCGTATGGTCTGGCTTGGCGCAACTCCAGAATGGCGGA
Source organism: Paraescarpia echinospica (assembly GCA_020002185.1). Classification (NCBI taxonomy): domain Eukaryota; kingdom Metazoa; phylum Annelida; class Polychaeta; order Sabellida; family Siboglinidae; genus Paraescarpia; species Paraescarpia echinospica. The sequence goes on along the minus strand of CM034534.1, from coordinate 8,701,923 downwards.
TGAACTGCTTACGTACTTTCCTCGAACAATGTAGATAGCGCGCGCTGCACCGTCTTGTAGGGGTGAGACCACATTAGATTTCCCCATAGGCGGCCATTATAACGTTTCCTTCATTTTATTGTAAATTTTAACCAACAGTTTTCTTTAAATTTCTACACCATATTTACTCTCTATTCATACACATGCTGTGCAAAATTCGTAAAATTCTCATACCTCAATTTTCCATAAACCACTTTCAAACCTGACACCCCTTCATTTCTGCTAGAACCAGACAGTGATTTGCCTTAATGACATCATACAGCCAAATGACACCTGTATCTATACGCAGAAAAGCACAATTTGATAACTGTCATAATTTGACAGCTCTGGTACCACGCTGCAGAAAAACATAATTTCTACTCAATCAACATTATACAAGTACTCTCAGAAATTCACACAACCTGCATAATGCCATTTCTATTGGGAACTCTCTCGGAGGGTAATGGCGGACGAATCCTTAATGTGGTCTTACCCCTATAAATAAATAGATCCGCCGAATACTGCAAATCTTTACAAAAGTGACACAGTGCTGAAGCAGCACATACATCCCGATTAATGGTCTAGGGAAATTGCGAGTAAGACACCGAATATTAATTGAGATGTCTTCGAACCAGGCACCCGTCTGCTGAGGAACAATCTCTACTGTGCCATGAATAACGTATATCAACAGGAACTCGGACCCATGCATTAGTTGCTGTGCTCAAAATATATGAATTCTGATGTCAGTGCCTCACTGTGTACACTAAGCCGACCTTGAAAACCTCCCCTTTGACAAATTTAGTGCAATTTAAATATTAAAAAAAATATTATCCAATATGCTGTCTTTTTATCACAAAATCTTGAACATTTGCCTTTTTTAAGATGACATCTGTTCATAATGGGACTTCTAAACTTCACGAATTATAGACAGTGTGAAGAGAACATGTGTGTTGTTGCATTTTTGGGGTAAACAATAAATGTCACATCAAACACTCTGACAGCATCCCGGTTTTCTATTACGCACAGGTACATGCGAATTGCAGCCATCAGAATGCTGGCCTGTCTCAATATTGACCTTCTACAAGGTCTTCCCAGCCTGACAGAAATCCCAAATCTGGTGTACTTCAAACAGTGAGGGTTGTAAATCACAATTCAAACATACATGGGTGTACTGTTGCAGCCAATGGCTAGCCTGGACAAAACCTTGTGCCCTCCTCTCTTAATTTGGGGTGGTCATATTAGGGTTAGGGTTAGCCTGTCATTACAGTAGAGATCTCTGCTGAGCCAGGTTCAAAGATTTTCTTGCATCTATACCAACTGTGATCATGTGTGAAGTGTTGGATAAACTTCAGCCAAACGCTATACCCAAGCATGACAGGAAATGTGGTTTCAGGAAGGGACATGCTGTGTACAAAACAAGGACGGAAAGCAGTGCCAGTGCATTGGGTGCATTGCAGGACAGTGGAGAAAGTCTAGCTGTATAGATGCCAAGACTCACTGAAGCCGAGTTCGAGCAAGTCACAAAAGTGACACCAGGTGGCCTCATCGAGATTCCCGATGCCGAAGGTCGATCTGGCGAGGCAAAGTTGCTGAGGCCAAAACACTGTGCACCTAACGCCAATGATGACGATGATGATTTGTCATTAACGTATCTGAAAGCAGACGATACACATGAGGAAATGCGCCTTTACGATAAGGGCAAGATGCAATACATGTACAATGAATGCATATTACAGCATTCAACACAGAAACTCAATGAAAGCACAATTTAGCGCGCGCATGTTTCCCGGGTCGACAGCAGTGATTAGAAAGGAACAAAAAAAAATGTTTTCACTGGATGTTAAGAATCGATGCCACAGAATTCACAGTGAAATGCAGAACATGTATGCTGGTGATAGCAGGAAAGTGGCCTCACGCATGCCACGTGTTATCGAGACGACATTAGATTGCTATGGTGGAGATTGTGGAAAGTGCAGGATCAACTCTGTCGTGTGTGCTGGTGGGAAAAAAAAATTGGTGGCACAGATCTATGTACCTACAAACAGGACGAATTCACCACCTGAACATGACTGATGCAGACAGGGTCACTCTCCGAAAGCTGATTGAAATGAGATTGGGCATTCAAGCACTGGCAATAACAAAACTATGCCTGAACACTAATCGGAATGAGGCTCTGAACCGCTCCTTATCTTCGACTCTCCCTAAGAATGTGAACTTCTCACGCAATGTCACGGGCCGTGCGTGTGCAGCCATAGACCGGCTGAACTACGGAGCAGGGACATCTACCTTGAGAAAACTGGAGTTGAACAATGCTCCTATAACTATAAGCAAAGGCGGCAGTGTTGCAAGAGCTACAAGACAGATACAGCGTGAGGCGTTGTATCACAGGACTTATATGTACCGAAGATCAGTGGTGAGGCGTCTACTGTATAACAAGAGAAAACGGTTTGATGCCATCCGTGCAGCAAGACGGCGAAGAGAGGCTACAGCTCAGACAAGGGCAGATGCTCGGAAACGAGGCTACCGCAAGGGACAGCTAGACCAACAAGGGAAAAAAAATCAAAACAAAAAAAGGTGCTGTCAAGCCAAATAAAACAATCAGTGATCACCCATATTCCCTCCGTGACAGATCTTTAGATGACCATACATACCCGTACGACATTTGACATGTGTGTGCGCTGACCGCACACCATGCACTGACTAGGCAGTTGAGTTGATCGATCAAAGAATTACTTGAAACATCAACCGCAATACATACTCCTTGGATTATACCAGAGAGGAATCAACAAAAGAATGTCACACCTGCGAACACAATGAAAGACACACAGACAGACTGAGTGGATGAGAGCACTACACAAGGAGCTCAGACAGACAGCTTATCTAATGGGGTGAGTACTGACATGCTAATTATAGTTACCTTCATCTCATTTTATTACACAATTTAAAAAAGTATACAAGGCGGGGATTGACCGTGGCCAAAGCATCTCTTTTCTGTAGCACAACGCCTCCTGTTATTGTTCACAATGCATGTCTCTAGGGTCAGATGTTGTACATTGACACATAGAGTACTGTGACACAGATGGCTACAGTGCAAATGTTGGGGAATTTCTGATCTAATATGCAACATGTATGCTAGACGATGGACACGCATCACCCGCCATATATAGCTATCACCATTCTTCAATTTCACTGAAATCACCCCATAATTTCTAGTAACCCTACCCCCTCCCGCTTTCTTTATACAGCCAGTCCATAATATGCACGTCCCATTGGCAGCCGGCACTGTCCTACATCTAATTCTGTGCTCATACTCTGTTATGAAGCTGTCATCCATCTTGTCTGATGATATGTTGTCAAGGAGACAGAAAAGTCTAAAATCTAATTTGGGGTGAGACCACATTAGATTTCCCCATAGGCGGCCATTATAACGTTTCCTTCATTTTATTGTAAATTTTAACCAACAGTTTTCTTTAAATTTCTACACCATATTTACTCTCTATTCATACACATGCTGTGCAAAATTCGTAAAATTCTCATACCTCAATTTTCCATAAACCACTTTCAAACCTGACACCCCTTCATTTCTGCTAGAACCAGACAGTGATTTGCCTTAATGACATCATACAGCCAAATGACACCTGTATCTATACGCAGAAAAGCACAATTTGACAACTGTCATAATTTGACAGCTCTGGTACCACGCTGCAGAAAAACATAATTTCTACTCAATCAACTTTATACAAGTACTCTCAGAAATTCACACAACCTGCATAATGCCATTTCTATTGGGAACTCTCTCGGAGGGTAATGGCGGACGAATCCTTAATGTGGTCTTACCCCTGTATTGATATACGGTCTCTGGTTGACATGTCGGCTTCCGCCAACTACGGCGGTCTGCGCGCGGCAGCAACGTTACGACGTAACTAAATCTATAAATTATATACCGCCTGGTAAATGTAATTCGGGCACCATTATAACTGTTTTATCATCATTGAAATGGTAATATAACATTTAGGAAAAATATGCGTTTGTTTGCTGGTGATCAATTGAATATTACGTTCCATTTTGTAAAATACAGGACTATGACTATGTCTGTTAATATTGAAGTTCATAGACATAGTCATAGTCATAGAGGTTGACCAAAATATTATCATATTAGGCCTATATAGTTTATTATGATTTTGTTGTTAACATTTCCTGGCTTTGCATTGGTCGTGTTCCTGGTTGAGTGGAATCTTCAATGACAAACTAATGCCAACGTTTTACAGCAGTGTTATATGTAATATATATACCATATTAAACATAGACAGTTTTTGCAACATTATAAAACAAATAACAAGGAAAACAATTGTTTCATTCCTATTATCGTAATAATTATTTGTTATTAATAAAAGCGTTCATATCAGCATCACTAAAATGTAGCGCCGTGGTGCAGTGGCTAGAGCTTCGGACTGTCAACCGAGAGATCCCTGGTTCGAATCCTGTGCGGCGGTGTCGAACCTTGGGAAAGTTCGTTCTCTATACATTGCTCCAGTTCACTCAGCGTATGAATGAGTACCTGGCTGTAGACAGTGGTGGATATGTGTGTACGACTAGTCTTCGCGCATTAATTGCAGTGTGACTGTATGCTTCCAAGAGAAGTCGTGATGTTGTTCGATTGAGCAGGTCTGCCAGGGAGTAAAGTGTAAAGCGTTTTGAGCAGTCCTGTGGACTGGATACTGCGCTATATAAGAACTTACCTTTTACTTTTAAAACATTGGTATACATCGTGTAACGTGTCTACTTTTAATATTTGTGATGAATAATAATGGACCGGAAAATATTTGCAAATATAATTTTGCAATTTCAAAATTTGCAGATTAAATCAAATTGTGTCTTTGACCACAAGTCATTCAGATGTACATGCAACGAAACAGCAGGAACACTGGTGTTGTCATAAAAATAAGACACACTTTTTACGTTTTTCCAAAGCTTCGATTCCCCTTGACAACCACTCGGACAAGTTATAATTTTGGCGGACAAGTAAATATTCTGGCTTATTTCTAACGCTGTTAGGTGCTCACGCATACATGATAATCAGTTCCGACAAATTAGGCACTCAACAAACATATTTGGAAATATTGTTTTCCCAACCACAATAAATGACTGGAATTCTCTACCTCCAAGCATTGTATATCTTATAAATCACTTAATTCATTTCAGAGTAATCTCGTCAAACATCTAAAAAATTAAACCATATGAGCCACCATTGGCGTGATTGTCCTTAGGACATTTTGCCAGTATACTATACTCTCTCAGGTACTCTCAGACTGTTTATTACCAAGTAGCATTTAAAATGTACGAGGAATTATTGGCGTTGTGGCGTCAACATACATGCACGCTTGTCTCCCCTGCCCCCCATCATGCACACGCAAAATATACAATCAGAAACATTATGAAACTATGCTGAAACTAGTATAAATTTAAACGAAGGCCAACTGCCAACATATTTTAAGACAGTTGTACATCTGTTGACATAAAGTGAACTTGATAACATATTAATACCGTCTGAACATTACCTAAAAAGTATACATGTAGTTAAATAAATAAATGTATAAATAAATTAGTTGACGATATAAAAACTAAGCCGACAGTTAAAAAGTTTGTACATACACAAAGTCAAGTTAATAAATAAATAATAAAAATAAATAATTTAGCATGGCGACATAAAATCTAAACCGACTGAAAACAGTATCATGGCATCTCGCGGTTCAAGTGACTCACAGCCTGCAGATAAAAACTATGTTTAGGTCTAGTGGTCCTTGTCTTAATACTTCTGTAGCACTTGCCAGAGGGAAGAAGTTCAAAGAGATGGTTGGCTGGGTGGGTACTATACAGACAGACCCATGCAAAATAGCAAATGATGTTAAAAACAATATTCAGCGTTTGTAAATATTTTTATTACAAATGCTTTCAACCTTGACAACGCAAGGTACAATCAACATACAATAAACTTATACTTACCAGCAATACTATTATGTGTCAGTAACTTAGATATATATTTCCCATGGATTGCTGATCTAAATAATACAATGTGAAGCAATAAGCACACAGTCATAGAAAGTAATCTTCCCATCGATATTGCTATCCTAGTCATAGGGAATGTAATCACTGTAATTATATGAACAAACAATGAACACATGTTGCATATATTTAGTTGAAGCATGTATAATAATTGTGTATCAAACTGCAAGATATCCCTACAACCAGGTTTTAAGATCTTAAAAAAATGGATCAGCGAATTTTTTTCAAAGGCAGCCAAGTTGGTCAAGTGTGTCATGAATTCTTGAACCTTGTTGCAATGCCATCATGTCAACCAAAGTCATCACAGTGCGACCTTTGTGGTATCTGCAAATAAATGTCGAGATATCATGAGTGTGCGTTTATTGTCACATCTTTCATTTATAAGGTGTAGAAAGTGTCTTCGTGTAATAATATAATGATTGTCTATATTAACATGTTAAATACGTAAACCATGGTTATCTGAATGTTACTTAAGAGACTTCTAAGTGATGTTCACACAAGACACACACATATGCACGCACGCACACACGATAAGTAGCATATTTAGGACCATGCAAAAGTGGCAAATTTAGGACTATGCAAAGAGGGTCTAAGTAAATGTAAATGAAAGATTTGGCACATATCTATGGGACGGCTATTGGTTTTGTTACTCTGAACAAATATTGCTTGGGCTCCAAACAGACAGTATTAATTTTGACAATCATAAGCATATAAAAATACAATATACTAGTCATAGTAAAGTCAGAGAGGCTTTCATTAAGACAATTATATGTCGCTATCATGGGAGCCACCCTACTAATGCATACATACATGTGTTAACATAGCATATATATATTATATAAATTAAGATAAACAAATACTCAGTCTTGTCTTTTTTAAGAATGGTAAATATATCAATTAGGAATGTGACAGCAGGATTGATTCTTGATAAAATAATTGTCTGTATAATAAGAATGTTACCTAGGTTAAATCCAGTACTTGACAGCTATTAGAAAGTACCTTCTTGTTGAACTGGTCAACACATGCCATGCGGATTTTTTCAGGTGTTGCCGGACTGTCCAGTCGGAATGGTTCATCGAGACCAACTTGACGACGGGCGGCCATGATGGCGTTCTTGATGGCAAAGAAGACGGAGGAAGCGAGAAACAAAGCGGGCTCGCCAATACCCTAGAGGGGCAAGATACATCTCAGTCAGGTATAATAATAAGGCAACTTCTTGTGTGCCTAAATCCTTGGAAACCATTAATAAAGAAGGGTTAACAGGTAGTCAATCTCAGAATTGATAAGCCGTATTAAATTCGTCAAGAGAGGGGCAAGAGACATCTCATTCACATGTCTCTGCGACTTTGGCACAATGACCAGGTGTATAGCAGAGGTACCCCAGAGTGAGTACTATTGTGATGTGACAGTCAAGTTGTACATTGTAGCTCTCATAATTTCCAACACAATGACCAGACTCCGTAGCAGTGAGTAACAGGTGACCACTAATCTAAGGCAACATAGTCTGCTCTTGGACAAGAGCTCATGCATGAAAACCACAAATGAATAAGTGCAGAATTATTAAGAATCATTATTTATTTAATTACTAATTTTATATAGTGCCATATATCCAGGACCAGCCCACTCATTGGGGTGTACACACATTATAAAACACATCACATGGAATCATAAGAAAAGTTTAAATAAGAATAAATAAATAAAGATTAATAACACTATATATATTACGTTACTAAAATACATAACATAGTTTCTAAAATATTAAAATAATTAAATAAATAGCTACATTACGTTAAAACTAATTACAATATATTATACAATAAATAAATAGATAAATGAATGAAATATATGGTCACAAGAATTATACCGACATATATTACAAATATGTAGTTGAACATGAAGACATTTATACGAGTATGTCACCTTAGTGCAGGTATTGAACTCGGAGCACTAGCATGCCAGGCAGATATGTAAGCACTGCACAATACATGTCTTCTCTGCGATCAAGAAAGTCACCATTAACGTACAAGTGACCACTGTTCGAAGACAATATCTGTACTTTGACAAAAATGGTTAGAATGTAATGCAGCAACTAAATTTACACAGCTCCTCAATAAATGAAGATCGAATACAAATCATATCAATTTCGTAGAAAATGTACTAACTTATACAATTACATGAATTACCTTGGATGAGTAGATGGCGTGAGGGTTGGACATGCCCCTCAGCAGAGACACATTGAACTCACACGGAATGTCACTGAAGCGAGGAATCTGATATGTGCCTGGACCGTTTGTACACAGACGACCCTTGCCAGACCACTTCACTTCCTCCATCACAAACAGGCCATAGCCCTAGACACAATGAAGATAGTGGACAATTGCTACATGGGACATGGGATGGTTCGTTATGTCTGACGTTTCTTATACCCCAAAGGGTACATAAAACGGCACAGAGCAGAACTGATATTGCAAAGTTAAGTGGATAAGAGTCTCAACGTAAAAGTAACAACTTCAAAATATCAGTTAAGGTCTGTGTAGTTTTATGTACTCTTGCCCCTTGTGTGTAAACAACATCATATTTAAGGAACCGTCTGACCAATTCTTACATCTGAAGTCCTTATAGATTCTGAAGCATTTAGGGATCATCTGAGAACGTTTATATCCGATGTCAGACAAAATTACTTTCATCTGGCTTCTCCTCCCCCCTCCCCCTCCTCTCAAACGAAAATGTGTAAACATTGATATGATGATACCAATATATTAACAGTGTTGGTCAGAAGCATAAAATATCGATGTCCGATGCCATATGAAAGTGCCTCAGACCCCCAAACAAAAGTAATTTTGTCTGATATCAGACAATGATGTTCTGAAATTATCCCTTATTCAAACATAAATCATATTAAATACAGCAAATAATATTATATATGGACTCTATAGCGAATGTACACTGTATTCTATGTTCATGATACATGCTTGTGTCACGTACATGATAGTAAGTTGTATTTTACTCATATCAAACATAGTACTTTATTTAACCTGCTACGCCACATTGTACTGATACACCGTAGAAAAGGTTATAATGTCAAATAAAATAACAAGGCTACATTACAATGGGATGCAAGTGGTGGCTAATGATTAAGCAAGGTGGAGACAGATTGTAAGATCATCGACAGAGGTGACTTAGGACCACCGATGGGAACGAGATAATATGAAGCACAGGTCCAGTAATATGAAGTTAACTGGTACAATACGCATATATTTAAAATGTGCAAGAACCAAAGATACTGTTTTATTATTTTCACATTATCATGTTATTATAATTCAATTTGTCATGTAAACAAATGTTCATATATTCTGTAACTACTGTTCTGAAACGTGGAAAGCACAAAGGCATGTATGTATAACATTATTATTGTGGAAATAAAAAAATATATTGTACTGTATACATAAACAGGTAAGATTTTATAAGCGCAGTATTCAGTCCTCAGAACTGCTCAAAGTGCTTTACACTTTACTCCATGGCAGACCTGTTCAATCTAACACCATCTCAACTTCTCTGGGAAGCATACAGCCATGTCGCAATTAATGCGCGAAGATTATTCTTACACAAATATCACCACTGTCTACATCATAGAGTTATTGTACAATACCTGCATGAAAGCACCCTCTATCTGGCCTATGTCTATGCCGGGATTGAGACTGCGCCCAACATCCATAACGGTGTCTGACCTCAGCACCTGGTGGCAGTAAATATAAGTATGCTCATTATACTGTACAAAGGTCATATATAACTGACAATTTATTTACAATGAGAAATTACCCAACATACAATACTGTCGATATCAATGGCTGTACATTTTGCAAATAAAGGTATCTGTAATGGGAATTATTGCATAAGCTATTGTAGCTATTGTAGCTATTGTAGCTATTGTAGTAATGATGCAACTCAAAACACAACTCGATTTAAATTGTCTGATCATATTATGCATGTGGTGTGCAATAAGTCATGGTGGTTAGCTGTTAGATGCATTGTAGATGCTTCTGTTGTAACTAAATTATTTGTTGGAAATAAAATAATTATTGACCGACTCAAGTTTATTGCTGTGCCAAAGATAGAGACCACCATTGTATGTCTTATCAGTACAAAGTTGAAGTTTACATTAAATGATTTGGAGTGTCTAAATAAAGAAGGTACCTGCTTTTACTTTCTCACATAAATTACACATATTTTTTACTGATTAATTACCATAAAATAATTATGACAATCTAAGGGTTTTGTTGATTGGCAATGGCGTTATAGCCGGTTTCTGTTCATAAACTGTTAAGAAAGCTCTGAGGGAAAGTGATCTGTGACACATACATCGTGTCACTGCAGGGAATCAGTGGTGTCACTGTCAGCTCAGCGTCTCTCACACACCTGACCGGGAAGCAACTCCTGCTGCTGGGAGCAAGATCCAGTGGGTTAGAGATAGAGACCACCACTCTGTGAGTCCACGACAGGTTACACATTTACCCAGTATGGAATCCTTTACTTCCCTGGCAGAGACAGCAGACAGATGGGACCACAGACTCTTCTGAAAGGCAACGTAGGGTGAACAAAATTATTCAAGTTTTAAAACAGTGGCAGGTGATAAAATGCTGACATGTCCGTCACTCAAGAGCAGATACTAACCACGTGATCGCCCGTGAGACAGTCAATCTCAACCTCGGAGCAGCAAGCCCCATACGTATAGTAGAGGTAAGCTCTCCCAGAATTAGTCTTCCAATCATAGCTTAGTCCTGGGGTCCTATAAAAGAGATCAATACACCAGTGTTCTGCTACACATGTATACTGACCAAAAAGTGACCATCCATTGATTCACTTACCTAGCGTTGATAGGTTTTATAGCACTAAATTAGATGATTAGTCAGGGAAATCAAGACGTCATCCAATTTAGGGAATAATGACATTTGAACACAATATTTTAAAACATGACAGAAATCTGGATCTCTAAGAGATTTTCTTTTGTGTGATTCATTCAGAATAACACAAGTGAATGTATGTAATACTATGTATGTACAACAAGTGGGACAGGTAAGTATTTAATATATACACACTTATATACAACACACAAACCTTTGTGATTTTGTTATAGCAAAATTGCACTCACTTGTAGAATCCAGTAGCTGAGAGACTGATTCGATCAAAATAAGCAGCAAGGACCTGAAACAAACACATGACAATGTAGAGAGACTGACATGGTCCACGTAGGCAGCAAGAACAAGAAATGGACACATGACAATATAGAGAGACTGACATGGTCCATGTAGGCAGCAAGAACAAGAAATGGACACATGACAATATAGAGAGACTGACATGGTCCACGTAGGCAGCAAGAACAAGAAATGGATACATGACAATATAGAGAGATTTACATGGTCCACGTAGGCAGCAAGAACAAGAAATGGACACATGACAATATAGAGAGATTGACATGGTCCACGTAGGCAGCAAGGTCATGAAATGGACACATGACAATATAGAGAGACTAACATGGTCCACGTAGGCAGCAAGGACAAGAAATGGACACATGACAATATAAAGAGAATGACATTGCCCATGTAGGCATCGTGGACCTGAACACATGACAGTATAAAGTGACTGACATGGTCCATGTAGGCATCATGGACCTGGACACATGACAATATAGAGAGACTGACATGGTCCACGTAGGCAGCAAGGACAAGAAATGGACACATGACAATCTAGAGAGACTGACATGGTCCATGTAGGAAGTAAGGACGTGAACACAGAAAATTGTGTTCTAGAAACATATTTATCATGCCTCGGCATACGTTTATTGTTTGGATCTCGCATATAAAGTAGCATATGTTTCACAAACAATTATAGAGACTGACATTGTAGGTGGTAAGGACCTGAAACAAAACACTTCATACTGACTGAACCCCTTAGGCATTCTCTTGTATTATGGAAACATACTGCTTATCGTTTGAATCTCACATATAATGAGTTGCATAATTTATGTTTCACAAACAATAACAGCCATATGACGTTCCAGCCTTCTGAACCCACCCATTTGTCCCAGCCGTCATCAGGAGCCGCCATCTTGTAGGGTTCGAGGCGCTCTGTGAGGATCTGACAGGCATTCTGGGAAATATAAAAAATATTAACAAGATTTATTGACAGCTACATGTGGAATCGGAGCTAGGTTCTTTCTGAATTAATAGCTAAATATTATTGCCAAAGGTTATGCTAGACTGATTGGATGGAGCAGTCAACATATTTCAAAGACAATCAGTTGGAGGCTAACCCAACCTGCTGTTCACTGTGATTAGTTTAAATAATATCAGTGTGATAACAAAGTGTGTACATTCGTCTAAATGGTGGACAAAATTGACCTTTGTCATTATACCTGGTAATTTGCCAAAGCTAACTGCAAGGCCATCAACCCACTGAATTTGTCGGTCGCATGGATTTTGAGAGAGAGCAAAGAAGGTCATCAACATCAGCACAGAGAATAATCATATCGCACATTCACATGAAGATTCCAACTTTGAGAATCACTTGAACTGATTCTACATATGGAATTAAATAAGTTTGTAGTTTTTTATGATCTTACCAAAACTACATTAAAAAATATTTGACATGAGACGAGTGAAAAATCGAACCAAGGAGGTACCTTTAAATATTTACTGGTCGCGTCCACTCGGTTTCTGCCGTATGCAATCATAATATGCAGTTTTCACTAAACATTTTGGAAATCTTTCTGCGATGTATCAATATCATTAATCAGAACTACTTATTTCATCAATGGGATGTAAATAATCTGTCAAAGAAGTTGTTTTTAGTGAAATACTTTAAAAACCTAGATGCAGCAGAAATCATGCAGGTGGCTATATTTATTAAGGAAAAGATTCAACTGGTGAACTCACAGCAATTGCCATGCCGTTGAGGTCAGAGGTTACACTGGCGATTGTTGGACTTATATTTGGCACAGTGTTCGTGCTTGTCTCGCTGATGTGAATCTTCTCGACGGCAATCCCCAAAGCTCGACTCGTAACCTGCCGGTGCAGTCAAAACACTTCTGATATTGGCATGTTGGAAATTTAGTTAAAATTAACTAAGACATACCTGTAGGTTGGATTTCTTCACGTCAAATTAAACATAAATGCATCTGTAAAGTGCTTCATTGGTGCTATAGCAATGCAACAAGTACATTTGTTTATTTAAAGGTAAGTTCTTATATAGCGCAGTATCCAGTCCTTAGGACAGCTCAGAGCACTTTACACTTTACTCCCTGGCTGACCTGTTCTTATATAGCGCAGTATCCAGTCCTTAGGACAGCTCAGAGCACTTTACACTTTACTCCCTGGCAGACCTGTTCTTATATAGCGCAGTATCCAGTCCTTAGGACAGCTCAGAGCACTTTACACTTTACTCCCTGGCAGACCTGTTCTCATATGGCGCAGTATCCAGTCCTTAGGACAGCTCAGAGCACTTTACACTTTACTCCCTGGCAGACCTGTTCTCATATGGCACAGTATCCAGTCCTTAGGACAGCTAAGAGCACTTTACACTTTACTCCCTGGCAGACCTGTTCTTATATGGCACAGTATCCAGTCCTTAGGACAGCTCAGAGCACTTTACACTTTACTCTCTGGCAGACCTGTTCTTATATGGCACAGTATCCAGTCCTTAGGACAGCTCAGAGCACTTTACTCCCTGGCAGACCTGTTCTTATATGGCACAGTATCCAGTCCTTAGGACAGCTCAGAGCACTTTACACTTTACTCCCTGGCAGACCTGTTCTTATATAGTGCAGTATCCAGTCCTTAGGACAGCTCAGAGCACTTTACACTTTACTCCCTGGTAGACCTGTTCTTATATAGTGCAGTATCCAGTCCTTAGGACAGCTCAGAGCACTTTACACTTTACTCCCTGGCAGACCTGTTCTTATATGGCACAGTATCCAGTCCTTAGGACAGCTCAGAGCACTTTACTCCCTGGCAGACCTGTTCTTATATGGCACAGTATCCAGTCCTTAGGACAGCTCAGAGCACTTTACACTTTACTCCCTGGCAGACCTGTTCTTATATGGCACAGTATCCAGTCCTTAGGACAGCTCAGAGCACTTTACTCCCTGGCAGACCTGTTCTTATATGGCACAGTATCCAGTCCTTAGGACAGCTCAGAGCACTTTACACTTTACTCCCTGGCAGACCTGTTCTTATATGGCACAGTATCCAGTCCTTAGGACAGCTCAGAGCACTTTACACTTTACTCCCTGGCAGACCTGTTAAATAGAACACCATCTCGACATCTGAGGAAAGCATTCAGCCATGCTGCAATTAATGCATGAATACTATGTCTTACAGAAATAGACAGGTACACATTCAAACAGCTGAGTGAACTGGAGCAGCGCTGAGTGAACTGGAGCAGTGCTGAGTGAACTGGAGCAGCGCTGAGTGAACTGGAGCAGTGCTGAGTGAACTGAAGCAGCGCTGAGTGAACTGGAGCAGCACTGGGTGAACTGGAGTAGTGCTGAGTGAACTGGAGCAGTGCTGAGTGAACTGGAGCAGCGCTGAGTGAACAAACTTGCCCAAGTTTCAAAACAGCAGCACAGGATTCGAACCCGGGTTCTGGATTTTATTTGTCAACTTGATATCGATTACAGCAACATGAATGTGGCCGAAGGAGATCAGACAAACCTGAATCATTTTTGTATGCAGACCTTGCCCCAACTCACAGCCACCATGAGCCACGAGTACAGTGCCGTCTGTGTACACATGCACCAGTGCGCCAGCCTACAATGCAACATGATGTACAGAACATGTACACATACACCAGTGCACCAGCCTACAACACAACATGATGTACAGAACATGTACACATGCACCAGCCTGCAACACAGAGCATTGTACATGACATGTACATATGCACCAGTGCATCAATCTACAACACAGCATGATGTACAGGACGTGTACACAAACACCATTCTACACCATAGCATAGTGTACAGGACATATACACAAGCACCATTCTACACCACAGCATTGTGTACAGGACATGTACGCAAGCACCAGTCTAAAACAGCATGATGTACAAGACACGTACACAAGCATCAGTGCGCAACACATCTTAAACTGTGTACACATGCACCATCCTACAATGAGCAATATCTAGCCTACATCACATACACCAAACAACAATACAAATTGTGTACGCAATGCACCAACAAATAAACGTGTATTTATATACATCCGAGTCCGTTCAACATCATCATACATTTGTGTAACTGATCAAGGAAAGAGGGAGTTGTACCTTTACAGTTGACAGACAACACAATACTAATGTTGTACTGGACTTTGCTTTCTATGTTCATTTGTGCTCCTGTGATAACATACTTACTGTTTAACTGTTTGCCTGTTTGTGTGATTCCCAGTTGAGATAAAAGCCAAACCTGGTTAATGAATGCACAAGTGCCTGCGACGCCAATGCCATATTTTTGTGGCACCGTTGCAATGCCCCGTTTCTTCCATCGATGTTCCCTGGTAAAGTAAAGGTCGGTTCTTATATAGCGAAGTTACCTGTCATCACGACTGCTCAAAGCACTTTACACCTTACTCCCTGGCAGACCTGTTCAATTGAACACCATCTCGACTTCTCTGGCAGAAACACACTGCAACATTTGTGGAGTCAGGTCTTTTTGGTAAATAGTATTTCACGAACCCTATTCCATAAGTAGATGTGATAGCAAAGAATATTGCTTGTCCTGTAGTATTGACCTGTTGAGAGATCGGTTCATGATGGCTGCACGCAAAGTATCCTGGGTAAAATGTATACATCTGCATAGAGTGAAATTCAATATAACTAAACAGCGACATGAACAACCTCCGGTTAAAGTGAGTTTGGTATTGCACAGCAACAAATAAATACATCAATTGGCAGTCCAATCACAATGTAAACAAACAATGTTTGCTATACATTCTTCTCTTACATTTATATTTTGAACATAAGCGTCCCCACAATTCCATAAGTGAACATGCGCAGCAGTGTGCAGTCAAAGAATGTCTTCAAGAGGTTTATATGAGAAAGATATCTTAAAGGAAAGGATAAAGTACTGAATTCCCTTCATTTGAATTAATTAAATAGTATTAATACCTTATACCTTACCTGATGTGAAATTCAATAAATCCTTCAATATTTTCATAAAGATTGCTATTTTATGCATATACTATTTTATGCCTGTATACATTCAAGAAACATCTAGAAACATACCTTTTAAAACTGGCATTCAACTAATGTGACTGAGCCAATGTCATTGCTTTCTATTTTCATGACCATGTTATATACACATATGCATGTAGGCCTATATTTGTAATATTTTATTTGTGTCTATATAATTTTACACTATACAATTAAAATTCTTTTTATCTATGATGTTTTAAACCAATCCTTTTGATATGTTTTATTAATATTATAGTTGACGGTTTTATTTAAGTTATGCAGTTTTATGTAAAGCACTCTAGGGCATTATATTTTAAATAGATTTGGTGCTATATAAATTGTAATTGTTATTATTATTATAACTATCTCAAGGTAAGTGTCATGACTTGTGTAGCGTGGATTATGCGGATACAATACCTGTTGAACGTGTCTACTTGTGCACATCGTGTCTCGTAGTCACTACGGTGTAGCACGTCTTGCCAACATTGGCACATGTGGCAGTCCTCAAGCATCTGGTTGTATGGTGTCACATCGCCATCTCTGTACAAGTTCAACTCACACACCTGTAAGAAACACACAAATGTCACCATAGCAAAGTGGGTATCAAGTGAAATGCAGTTTTGCACCTGTTTGTTGGAATCCACAGAGCGTAAGCTTTAAAGGGATTCTTTGAGAATTTTAATCTCTGTAATGTACGCAATTATTAGGTAATCCTGTTAATATGATTATTTCATGTAATTCTATGCTTTTATTTCATTATAATTATGTCTTATTAATCACTAATGACCCTGACAATATATCAAAAAATAACTCTGCGTACGCGGAGTTTCTACGTTGGGCCCACCTTCACAATCTGTATAAGGCATGCTCATGAATATTCGGGAATGTCCGTCAGACTTCGATTAGCTATGCCGAGTTAATAGATGCAAGAAATACGTCATCAACATATATGTATATGGATTAGTGAAACGTGGACCAGCTGCTGTTTATGTCACAGATTCAGTAAAGTAAAGACGGAAGATCTATGGAATAAACGGAGAATGAGCATAACAACAGTTCATGAGACGGATTGATTTAAAAGAAAAAACACCACCTCTCCATGCACGAAGCCGCCGATGGCGTTGCCGATGACAACACCGATGTCATATTGAATGATTGGCATTGTTTTTGTTGGAATATAAAAACTATGGTACTATCATGTTCATTTTTCATTAGGTACATCTGGCTATATATTTTGAAGTGAAGTTTTAATGAAACATTTAGATAACAGAAACTTACTGAAGCCGAGAAACATTCAATAATGAAACCATTTTATTTGCACCATAAATCCAGCTGCTATTTCCATAAACAGTATAAATACATTATTCATCACTGACGTAATTTACGGTATTAAAATAGGATAGGTGGTTATGTACTTTCCTATCTACGTAAGGTATACTTTTACTAGTTTTAGTTTGAAAAATGTAGATCTACAAAGAGCATAACATTATTGTCGACAAAATATTAAAATATATTGCATCAGTGTAAAAACTTATTTTATTTTGTACTGGGAATACAATAATTATTTGTTCTGTCCATCATTTAGAGTAAAAGATATTGAATTTGTTTCTGTCGAACTCCCGTTTCGATAACAAATAAAATGGCCATTGTATGATGGAAATAAAGTTATAAAATGACAATACTTTAAAAGTAACGCATATTCTAAAACACTATTTTCAGTCATCATTGGTGCATTTAGTTCAAGAAGATCCCTAAAACATTTTGAATGTTGTGGAACATTTATATTTTATGAATTTTCAAAATTATTGTAAAAGCAACTTTGTCGACACCTTTTTATACACTACTCCCAGTATAATTCACTTAACACAAACTTGTTTCAACAAATTTTGAAGAATATACACAATCCAAACATGATGAGCACAAGAAAGCATAAATTTTATTATGTACTCCTACTTTTCAACATAATGACGGGATGATGTGCATTTGGATGCACAAATCAATCGATTGCACAAATCCATTTGAAACGTAGTGATGTACATATTCCCAGCAGAAGCCACACGGAATTAATGTGGCAGAACAAAGTCAGACATCTTCTTCACTACTGTGTCAGTTAACATATTGTCCTGTTAATAGCACTGCTATGCATTTTGATACACAAAGCTATCAGATGCACACATCCATTTGAAACTCGAAGTGAGGTACAACTTCCCAGAACAGAATGGGGCAGAACAAAGTCAGACATCATCTTATGTCAGGTGACCCATTGTCCAATTAATGGCAGTGTTAAGTAGAGCTCTTCAATTTCCTCTTTCCATCAGCTCAGCTATTTCCAATGTTCCTGCAAATAAACAAAGTTGAATTTATGAAACTGAGCCTAAATATGAGTTAACTACCTCAACACTGTGCAGATTAATTCAGTTTATATATTGGATTATGGGACTTATCACCAAGTGTACAGCTGGCTAAATGGAAAAGAAATGCAAGAGAACCTTGTTATGTTGATTCAGTCAGACTAAAATCCCAATCCATTACTTTGGCCAACTTTTAATTTGCTTCTACATAATTTTCTGTATGCATTGGTCATATACAGTGCACGCCAGATAACCTGAACTCACATAAGTGAATTTTTGCTAAGTTAAATCAATCTTTTCCTCGGCCCAGGGCAAAGGTCCCAATAAGGGGACCATCTGATAACTTTCTAGTTATCAGAAATTCCACTTATCAGTATTGTCATGAGTCCCAGGAAGTTCGACCTTATCCAGAGTGCACTGTATATTTTCCTTTATTCTTGCTCAAATAATTAATGTTGTATATAATTATACATGGGCCATTCTCGTGAAAAGTGTACAATAACAGTAAAGTAACATGTAAAAAATAAATGTTTAATTTGTTTTTAGCGAGTACTATTATTATCAAATGTGCTATTCACGTGAAGCAGCGCAACTTGATCTGATGTATTATTAGATTTTTAATAATATATTCATGGATAAAAACTTATGTATATTAGAGTGCAGAGCTGCTGGTGTCTAAACTTTGTGCATGGCAAAATTCCGTGGCAACATGGTATTGTGTACTACAAACCTAAAATGTTTACATTGAATGATGACATGCCAGCCAGGTTTACTGGCAATCGTAGCTGTAGCATTAAAAACAGTCTGTGAACGTACGAATCTCACATTTTTATGTTTCGGTTCAAATAAGTGGGGAAACGGGGACTTTTCAAAAACGGCTGACTGGAATTTGGAAAGGCAAGACCCGTAGGCGTAGACACACATACCCAAATCCCAGATTTAGGCAAACAAATTACATCCACGACCAGGTTAATCATCTTGCTATGGTTGCATATACTGATATTTCAGCGTGCATTTTCGTTCACTGCATGTCAAATATTGGAAAATGCAGTTTTATTAACTAGAAAGACGAGACCTTTGCCTAAGCCTAAGGCTATGTTAGTTATTGTAGTTGAGGCTCGACAGGCTCAGTGACAGTCCCAGCGGCAGCTGACACCGATTGCAGCCGTCCGCGTTAGCGGACGTTATAATTCTGTTTAATCCAAACGTTACTCGGCTGACGGCATTGGGAAGCAGGGTAACTAAACAGTGCATACGCTTCCTACACTTATAAAAATAGCTGTCAATATACATATGTCTACGAATTGCTTATTTACAATGTCATTGCTTGATTCAACTCACCTCGGAAACTAACATGTCAATTATGTGTGTGACGTCAACGGTCGTCATGTGGTTCACTGCGCGTGCATGAATATTCATTATACGCGGGCTGCAGAATTAATCATCCACGTGGCAGCAAGCTCAAAATGATTCGCGTAAACACAACAACAGTCACTGAAGTTAGATATTCTTGCCCAAAACCACCTTACCTGACAGTTGTTAGCTCAGAATAATTTTCAAGGTGTAAAAATCTGTTTCACTAGAAACATTCATTACCATGATAATACACAAGCAAATGACCCCATATTTCAAACATCATATATTATTCATTTACTAAACTAGTACACCAATTTTTTTAAAGATATGTTCAGTATTAACACAGATATGGCATACTGATTATATGGCCGTTTTTGGGTAGGGGCTACCCTTAATATCTGGTTTGCTGTGGGAGACCACACGTCATCTACTAAAATCACAGCGACTACGAATAGTTATTTATGAGCCTACACCCAACCCAGCCAAGAAGCAATAGACAAAGGGAATCCCTTGTCACCAGTAAGTATTTTTATATTAATCTGGTGAGTTACACTCCACTCAATTTCCATCTTTCTTCTTTCTTTACACCCAGATGCCATCTTTCTTCGCCACATGGACAAGCATACCAGGTGAGTAAATAACACATATTTAATTAACTACCTTTGTGTGTTTTGAAATACATCACCAGTTGCTAGATCAAAGGCCAATGGTCCAAGGAAGTGAATGGACTTGGAAAGGGGTTGAGATATAGCCAAGCTAAACCCAAAGTTAACCTAAAATTAGTTATCGTTATTCGAGAGTCAATACAGTCCAGTCTGTGTCTGTGTCTGTTTGCTGCTTCTGATAATTAAAAGGACGTAGCCTGTTCCTAGTTTTTCATGTAATAATTAATATAATGTTCTTAAGACTATACTAACTATGTTGAAGCTATACAGCCCACCAAAATGTGTTTAGTAATTTGAAGGCATAACCACGGTTGCATGTTCAAATAGTAAACAAAACATCCAGTTTCAAAACAACCTTTATTGGCAATACAGCCGAGTCGGACTGAGTTAACTGGTATATCTTTTGATGTTCAATGATGCTCACTTTCCCAGTCAACACAGCAGACTTCCAGTTAGAAATTACATACGCCCGCTAATTCCGGGTAGACGAACAGACTACGTCCCTTTACGGCAGCTGTCCGTTTTAATGCATTCACCAGAAGTCCTTATAGTATGATGCTTCTGTGGTCTTGCATGCAGTAGGTGACACAACTAAGGATCAATGCTATTACACCAACTTTAAAACCACAGAACAGGACTTCCATTCTTTAAATAACAATAATAATCAAACTTAACTTTTACACCATCAAATCTGGGATTGCTGCCCTATTCACGGATGTGTACAAACAAATTCAAATTAATTCAAGTAAACCTTGGTACAACAAAACCTCGCTTTACGATCACCTCAGTAATACAGCCACCTCACAATTAAGGTCACCCTGGGACAGTCCCAAATTATACTTATAAGAGTAAAGTAAAGGAAATTAGTCCCGCTAATAGGGTCACCTGGCTATTCAGGTCACTTGCCCAGTCCCAAGGGTGACATTAATAGGGCGGTTCCACTGTAGATGTAAATCATAAAAGAATAATATGCTGAATTTAAAACTATGCAAAATGTCTACATATATTATTTTAAGTAAATATTTACATGTTAAACTACATTCGTAAAACTATATTTTTTTTAATATGTTAAATAGTAAAAACGTTATTATCATCAATATTACAATAATAATAAATAAGATCAATAAATAAGATCGATAAAATGTAATAAGATAGTAATAATAAGGTTAATGTTCAACTATCATAAAGAATGTGATGTCCACAAGGCACACACCTGGTCAGGAGGCAACTTCAGTGTCTCAGCGATGTGCTGAAGAATTGTCTGTATAATGAATTGGCCTTGAGGGCTGCCATAGCCTCGGAATGCAGTGAAAGTTGGTAGGTTGGTACGACACGCTTGTGCGCGCACACACAAGCTTGGAATCTTGTAGCCATTGTCCATTAAGAGGATAAGGGCTTCAACGAACTGAAAATGCACATTGTGAAAATGTAGCTATTAGAGTTAAGCTATTCCAAACATGTGATTTTATTTAACTTGATCATATCTTGTACCCACTGTCCACAAACAAGATCATGTATCTAATGAATACGTCACAATTGCTACTCCAGCATTTGCCTGACTAGAATTTGTTGCGTATTTACCATGTCACATGTCCAAAATTATTTCTGTATCAATGTGGAATCTCTTTTTAAATTTGTTATTAAAAGAGATACAACAAAATTCCCAAAAAACTGTTCTGTGTACACTGTAGAAGACACCATAGTCACCTAAATAATTAATTTCACTTGTTGGCAAGTGCAAAATCATACTACATCTATAAATTACTGTATGATGTTAAATTATTTGTACCTTCCAACCTTCCTTGTTAAAACTTGACATCACAATACAATATTGTTAGGTTCAATGAGATTATTACAGATGTGCCCATCATATGAATTTTATGGATACAATATTAATTAGTTGGAGTTCTCTTTAAATTAAGATTTCCTTCAAATACAACATTCATAATAAGGTATATATTTTCTTGTGGTCATGACACAAGTATAAATTGCATGACAAACTTATAGCTGTCAAAGATATAATGACTTTGATGTTCGTATGATTCCCACAGATACCCAGGGGATTTGTTTTGGTGTAGGTGGGCTTACATTTTGTAGCTAAATAGATGGCACGTACTCGATAATGTCCTGCAAAACCGGATGGATTATCTTATGTATGTATATTTTGTAGATGGTAGTTGCTGATACTTGATCAGAATAGCATGAACCGATTAACCACTGCAACATAATATACAGATTTGTAAAGATCTATGTGGAGTTTCAAATAAAAGTATGGATATTTTTTAAATGTGGCATATCTGCTATTAACATTGTAACAAGAGATCAGTGGTATCTATCTTAAACACTCACCGCTGACACAAATTCAGCTGTGCAGCCGGTGTTGACATACATGTTGATGTCTACAGCGAGCAGACGGCCATCATTCGTACAGCCCACCTGGAGGAAGTTCGACCAAACAATACTCTCACATTGCACAAGTGACGTATCATATATTTTTACTCTGTTCTGAAACTCAAGTAAAACGTATCTTTTGGTCGCGTGTTTATTCACTTACACATATTTCAATGGTTCAAACTTCTCAGTTTGTTGTCATATATCACCAGCAATAGCGACAAATATCTTTAAGTAATACTCTGGTTTAATAGTACAGAGGATGACTTTAGTGATTCGTTTAATGCGATTTTGGTGACTGTTGTGATTGTGATTTAGTAATCACAGAGTAATGATAATTTACTTTAAATGGTGTCAAGAGAGAAGAGAGCAGAGGCGAAACAACATAAAGGAATCAGGAAAAGGGGAAGGCCACAGCTGGGATGGGAGGACTGCGTGAGGAGGGACATGAGAAGATCAGGGGAGGATGAAAGATGGAGAGAGGGAGGCATGGACAGAAAACTATGGAAGGAAAAGACACAGTGAGTGGTTCAGCATTACTGTACCTGACCCTCACCCATGTCACTGGAAGACAGCTTCTAGCTAAGTGACATCCACACAATGTAACACACATTGGCATTCCTAAGACATTTCGTGTGTTAACTATATGTATGTGTTATATTGTAAAAAAGTTACTTACTTAAATAAAGTTACTCACTTACATGTATGAGGTGGTTTAAAAAGATTGTAAAGTTAAACATAACGTATTTGTTTAATCTACCAGCCACCCTGGGCCACCCCTACCGATATGTGGTGCCGGGCTTGTGATTCTGAGCAATTCAAAATGGCTTCCAAAACCCACAGCCAATACCCACTGGATTCAAATAAGGTCACATGGTAGATATTACCCATCGAGCAGTCCAGTACTGTTATTTACAACAGCTTCAATGTGCATTGATATAATAACTAGTTCCAGTCCACAGATTTAAAAAATTTGATGATTTATTTTTGCCACAACTTGTGGTGATGACCAACACATACTATGTGATTTTTGGGACTTTGTGGAGTTATATGTGATTACCTCCGTATTTAGCAAGGCATTTAACAAGAAAACATGAACAATACGCAGCCAGTTACCGTCAAACGTTAACCCCAATATACAGACTAGTCAATTAATAAATTGCTGTGCACTGGAAACAAATAGAAACTCCAAAATTAACCTTGTATTTTGCCAGCACTGGACGTCTTTGTCCAGAAATAGCCATGTCTGTTGACCGTTCCAGAATACATCGCACCGGACGCTGGAGCCTGCAGAACAAGCAAGATCAGTAACAATATACAACGGTTAGCAGAATATCAGGCACCGGTTTATTACACATCAGTATGTTCTATTATTAATACATGTGGCACTGAACCACGTAAATCTCGGTGCACCACGTGAGTCTCGGTACACCAACACTCTTTTTGAGGTACAGGGTGGAAATGAAGCCTAGTTGATTTTGCAATTTTAACCTTTGCGTGACCTGTTTATGATACAATCCTTAATGATCCTTCTTTGTTATACCTTTGAGCTTAGGTTCTTGAGGATACAAAAATGGTAAGTTCTTATATAGTGCAGTATCCAATCCTCATGACAGCTCATAGCACTTTACACTTTACTCCCTGGCTGACCTGTACAATCAAAGACCATCTCAACTTCTCTGTGTGATGTGAAGTATTCAGCCATGCTGCAATTACTGTGCAAAGACTGTATACATATATATATACAAATATCCACCACTGTCTATAGCCAGGTACTCAATCATAAAGCTAAGTGAACTGGAGCAATTTAGAGTGAACAAACTTGTCCACCAAGATTTGAAACAGCCGCAAGAGATTCCGAACCTGTAAATTTTCTATTGAGAGTGCAACGGTCTAACCATTACACGATGCTATAAATGGTAATTATTATATTACATTTGCATACGACTGATAATTTTTACCGACATATTAAAAAAAATAGAAATAACTCATTTATTTCAATTTCAGTTTATAATAAATTGAAATCGTTCAATACCATTTTCAACCAATGAACTTACTTGTGTGCAGCGACTGCAGCTGGCAAAGCCACCAACAAGCATCGGGTCACCTTGCCACCAAAAGCGCCACCTAGCGTGTAATTTATGCAGAGTAACTAAAGTTAGAAAAATCATGATTAATTTCGGCATTTAGTTTCTCAAAGCAAATAGAAAACAGTATAAAAATTCAGCTGATGAAATATGGAAATGTTTGTCTCATTTATACCCATACTGCATCGAACATAGAATTTCTCTAGATAGGCAAACATAATTAAATTTAAACTCAAAATATATGGTAATGATATGCATAGAACAACAACTTTCAGATATATACAAATGTCCATCATAAACAGGCTTTACAGACACAAATTAAATAACGGTGTGTTTAACTGAGTACAGACGGAAGGAACGCAGAACATAGAGCCAACGGTCTCTGATTGGTCAATATTCCTATTCTACAAGCCAGTGAATGGGAACTTAATGATGCCCTGTAACTCACCTCCTCTCTTCACATGACAAACAATCTTGTTGGAAGACACACCTAAAGTATTTGCCACGCCAGTCTGAAAACACGACAGTACAGACAAATCTGTCGACAGTGGACATCGTTTGGACTGTGCAATACGTCCATTAAGGCCACATTACCACTATGGACAGATAGTGGAAAATGCAAACTTGTCATTCGAGATTTTCAAAACTGTCCATTGGAGACAGGTTTCTGCTATGGCAGGTTTTACTGTAATAGAGATACACACAACTACTATAATTATGTAATGACTGGATTTTTTTCCTCGGGACTTCTAACATCTTGCAACAACTACTTTATCATCACAATCAATTATAAAAAGTAAAGCGAATCAAGAAATATTTACATATAAAAATGGACTTAGATAAACATTACAGATCATTAATATTAACTCTGCAGACATCTGGTTTTAATTTAGTTTTTCCCGTATGCACATAAGAAATTATTTTCTCCAGTTATTATCTTGTCTGCCAACAAACACTCTTACAGCGGAGTTAACGCATGCCGCAAATTTGTAAAAATGTCAAAAATACGAATACTAGAATGCTCTAGGAATGCAACATCTATAAATAGAATAATGCAGTACCTGGACACCAGAGGGAGCCTGTGTGCTAGAAAAGACCTCCATGTCACCATCCTCTCCCTTGGGTATGGCCAAACAACTTTGGGGCTCCATGTAGAAGTGCTCCTGTGCTCCCACATACGTTTCACCCTCGATGACATGGTCACTCGCCCCAAACCCAGCTGCCACATCTCCATTCATCAGAGTCCTCTCGAAGCCACTGAAGAATGATCCTGCGTCAATCGCTTGCTGGAACACATGACAGCACTGTCAGCTTATGGATGGAGTGAGTACATTGTACAACAACATGGGAATTGACCGATAAATCCCGTGACCTGTTGCCTAGCAAACACTCCATCAAGCTGTCGAACATGTGGCACATTAATTCCATCATATATCTTGTTGAAATTTTGGCCCCGAAAGATTTTCTTTACGGCAAAAACATATGGCTAAGTTTTTTAAGTGACACTGTATGCGATAATGTTTAGTTTACGAGATGTCATGCCACAATAACAATGCAATTCCCATAAGTATGACCAGTGTCAACATTGTTGGCAGAGGTGACACGCATAATTGTGATTGTGACATAGGAAAACCGTGACACAACGGATCCATCAATTGTGTTTGTATCGGAGAAGTTTAGATACAAACAAGGTAATGAATCACACTTAATTTTTGTTGATTTAAAAAACACATCATATCATCTGTCTTTTGAGCTGTCTTTTTGTTGATATATTCTTTTTCTAAACCAGGAATAACTGAAGAGGGGCACAGTGGCACAGTGTCTAAAGCATTGGGTTCTCAATCGAGAGAACCCGCATTTGAATCCTGTGCTGCCATGTCGAATCTTGGGCAAGTTCGTTCACACTACGTTGCTCCAGTTCACTCAGCTGTATGAATGAGTTCCTAGTTATAGACAGTGGTGGATATTTGTATACGAATAGTCTTTGGGGATTTATTGCAGCATGGCCGAAAGCTTTCCAGAGAAGTTGAGATGCTGTTCGATTGAACTGGTCTGTCATGGAGTAAAGTGTAAAGTACTTTGAGCAATCCTTCAGACTGGATACTGCGTTCCATAAGAACTTACCTTATACTTTACTTGATAAACAACAGTGTCTTGACTGATGGTGTTTGAAAACTGAACGTAGTAATTAATACAGGCTCCAGACACCATTATACACATGTAAGGAATTATATAAAATAATATTATAATGGAACATTGGTGCAATTTGCGTAGTGCATGGCCATCTTGAATTTGGTAAATTTATCATGCTTAGAAAAATTGCCATCCTAATTTTTTAAATCTTGATATCGTAAAGATTTGTAATCAAGTGAAAGCTTGCTTTTAACAAACATTCTGCAGGAAATTACAGAAAGGCCTATATTTTGTGTATGCTTTCTAAGCAAGAACTGCTAACCACTAGCTGCAGCAGTAGAAATAGGACAGGGATGTTCCACCAGAGTCTCATTACAGTAACCGGTACAATGTTTTCTAGCTTTTTTATAGACTAGGTTTAGACACAGACTGGACAACTCCCAATCATGAGGTATTCTGCAGGGTTGCCAGCTGTGGCCTACCGCAATACTCTGATGAAATGAAAATAAGATAAACAAAATCTATTAACTAGAACACAAAACAGCGGCAAGAGTTGTAATGAGCAACAACTGTTGAAATAGCAACGTAACATTACTGATGAAAGGGAGGGAGTCCCTAAAGCCGCCTAGTATTATTTTATAAATCCTTACACACAAAGACAGCTGTTCCTTTGCCACACCACATTGTTCACTCAATCAACAACACGCGTGGCCATAGTGAGCGATTTATTCTGGAACCGGCCAGGACATAGGTTTGCGCCAACAGCTTTTATAACAAACTATAAAGAACTGGAACGGTCAATTTGAAAGAGTTGTGTCTGCAGCCACGGGGAACATGTTTAAAAACTAGACTGGGCAGACATGTCTAAAGTTCTTACAGTGCTATTGTACACACACCCTCCCCATATAGGCGTAATGACCTTCAGGGTTTTGCCAATTAATATATAGACATGGGCTGTGAGAGAGGTCTGTACAGTCACCTGGATACTAATGATGACTGGCAGTGGCTCGTATTCAACTTGAACAGCAGAGGCCGCCTCCAAAGCTTCCGTCTGACTCCTCGCAACAATTGCACCAATCGTCTGGCCTCGATACAACACCTAGGGGGCAGCAGGGTATGTATCAGACTAGTTATTGTGACTGTCAATCATAATATCAAGGAAAGCAACTGGTAGAACATTAATTCAACTGCATCATTTAAATAAATAACTAAAACTTAGTCAAGTAAAATAACAATATTCTGAACATATCTTTCAGGGAAGTGATGCATAAAAATAATAATCGATTTGTGAAAAGTTTATCTATTTTTTTCTCTGATGTTCATTGTAACCAGAGTGGGAAAATCATACATTTAGAAAACAAATTCATATGCAGAAGTTCCAAAAAAGCATAGATGTCTTAGAATGTAAAACTTTAAATTAAAAGCCCAGAAATCAACTAACTTCTTTTGTAGCAAATACTTCCTCCGTCCGTTCCGTGAAGTGACAGAGGTTCGAGCCCGGCACATCTGCAGCGGTAATGAAGTCAACAACTCCTGCCATCTGGAGGGCCCTAGATGGTGCCACACTGATGATCTTTGCGTGTGCTTCCGTGCTCATGACGAGTGCCATATACAGTTCACCTATAATATGTTTTTAAGGTCAACTGATCAATTTGTTTACATAATTGACATTCTTATGATCGTGAAAGTTAGATAATTATTTCTTACCCTAGAAAGGGACTGTGAAGTGTACAGAATTCAAAAAGGCCAATTTGTAATTTTCTGGACGTTTCTGTACTTTTGGCTTAAATTCAGCCTTAAGAATCTTCATACAAAGGAATCCTTCATAGGTATGTACAATTGTTTGCAATATGGTCCAGGTCTTCTACAGTAGTATTGAGCAACATTTAATTTGATACAATGTATGAGCACAAGGGCCATTGAACTGTTTTTCATGTGCGCCTAATGGTATCATTTGGTCTATAGATTTCACTAACACCTACTCCAAGTTCTTTTTATGTACTAAAACAATGACTACTGAGTAAAAACTATTTAACTTATGTTCAATGGTGAGTGGTTTCCAAAAACGTTCAGTTATTCTGAATTTTTGAATATCCGCTTCTTTGCCCTTTAATGATTCCGTCTTATGTTTATTAGCTAAGATTAACTCAGTTTGTCGTGGAAAACTTCCAAAATTAAATTCAGGTGTCTGAGAAAAATATGAATGGTGTTCACTCATTCACTTAGACACAAGTGAATTTGCAGTTGCCTGAAAATACACATGCATACAAATTTAATTATTGTTTCGTCTAATTAGTTCTGACGTCACCTGATAGAAAGTGACACTAAAAGGTCTCCAAATATAATCGTATAATAATTGTGTGTGTTTTCGATGTTTCGTAAGCATAATTAGCCATGCGCGAAAGTTTAAAATCTTGTCCTGAGAGCTCAAACAATTTGCCTAAAAAACACAATACATCTCCATCTATGGATGCTGAGACTCGTAGCACTTTCTTTTAAGACCATGCTGAACCAAACCAGACAAAAGATGATGAAAACAGAACCCAAACACCTCCGCTGTAAAGCACTTCCGCCTGTAAAGCGATCAAGTTGAAAAGTCTCCCACCAAGATCGTCATCTTTGTTTACTAAGTAAACAAAGCGACTGATGTATCCGACCAATACCACAGTCGAAAGTCCACAAACACAAACGGTGCCACAATCGCGCAAGAAAAGCGAAGCCGGCAAAAATGCGATTGAAATGAATGAGATAAAAAAACAACTGTGAAATCCAATGCAATATTGTGGGTATTTCTAAATTTTAAAAAGAAATTGCTTCCCTCCTGTCTGCAGTATTATGTCTGTTGCAAAAGGTCAACAACGAGAAATACGCCCACTTCGAAGTCCTAGAATCAAGAGTGGACGATCTAGAACAGTATTCGCGAATGAACAATGTCATCATCTCCGGTCTTGTGACAAAGCACCA
The DNA here is from genome assembly GCA_020002185.1 of Paraescarpia echinospica. NCBI lineage: Eukaryota > Metazoa > Annelida > Polychaeta > Sabellida > Siboglinidae > Paraescarpia > Paraescarpia echinospica. Next base: position 8,671,668 of record CM034534.1, on the reverse strand, counting down.
AACCTACGCCAGGGCAACAGCCAACAGCACGACCGTCAAAACAGACGCTGACGCACCTCTGATGGAAACAACAACACCCGAGGACAAAGTCGTTAACTTTCTTCTATCAAACAATATCCACCTCTACAAGAAAGACATCTCGGCATGACACACAGGAATGCAAACGGCACACCTCCACAGATCATTCCTCGCTTCTCCAATGGGAAGGCAAGGATAAATTTGTTGAAAGAGGGAAAACGACTGCGTGGGATAAACAAAACAAGATCCAATCTACCTGGACCAGGAACTGTAAAGTATTCATTAAAAAAAACGGCCCACCAGACACTGCCAAGATTCGTGTTATAAAATCTGCGCAAGATTTCAATGACCTCAACAAATGAACTGAGCCGAATATCTTCAGCTGCAACTCTGAACTATGGCTGTGTCTAGTAGGACTTTGACTTTGTTGATGTTGTGTCCTCTGTGTAGTTACATTGGATACTGCGTACTTGGTACTATATTAATGTTATACGTCTGCTCACTGGTCTTCACATGTATGACTACGCATTGCTATAAATATTAATGTGTTACTGTGGAACTATCCATAAAAGACAACAAAAATGTTATTGTCAATTGTATATATAGTTGTGCAATTATGTACAGAACTAGCTTCTTGATTAACAGAAGTGGCATGTCTATATTATTCCACTCGCTCTTTTTGCCTTGTATTATGTACTAGTATGCCTAGTATTGCTACAGAAAAAAGTAATAAGGTTACTCTGTGGTGCTAAGAGGTTGGACCATACCAAGCCTTGACACTAACACTGGCCTGCTGGCCCGGCACTGTTTTTGAGGCTGTCGGGCCAGTTTGGGCCACCAGTTTTCATATTTTACAGGCCCGCCGGACCACTGGTTTCAATCCGATTGACAACTATTATGTTTCCGGTAACCCGACCCTACGTAGAAAAATAGGACAACCCTAAAGCCTAATCTTTTTATTTGATATTTAAATCAATGTTTGTTTTGTTACATTTTTGTTATAATTAATTAAATAACAGCAACTAAAACTCAGCCATGCATATACGATGACATATATGCACTGCCAAACTCATTTGTATCTGCCCACGTGATTGGTGAATGGCGGGGGTCATTAATTATTCATCCAATAAGCGGTCTTGTAACACATTGGCTGTGGAGTTGGACATTATAATTATGTATTAAGTATTCTAAGTCATGTCACATGTTATATAATGTTAGAGTTTTTAGGTGTAACAGGGCAAGTATTTATAAGTGTTACACTTTTTGACAATTGTATATATATCTATAATTTAATAATAATTAGCTACTTTACTTGTCTGTTGTTGTTGACATATAGTTTCATTCATTCATTCAAAATTTATTACTACTATTACCAGAAGTAGAAGAAGCAAGTTTTCCTGTTTTCAGAAGTAAAATTTTTTTAAACAAAATTTCCACCAAGAGCAAAAAGTCAGATGGCAAGTGAACAAAGAAACAGAAGAAGTCAAATAAAATGCAAATAAGTAAGTCATTATCAGTATCACACAATTGTTGGTTGCAAGAAGAACTAACCTTGATAAGGTGGCATATCATCAATAAAGACAGACTTTCCAAGTGCATTGTTCAGGGCAGACTTCACAGGCAGAGCATGTCCGACCGCGTCAAAGCTGCTCTGGTCCACTGGAATTTCTTCACACACTTGAATACCCCTGGCAGGGGCACGGGGTAAGGGGGTTGTGGCACTAGAGTCACATCGCTGGGTTTCCACGTCAGTAGATATCTGCCGAAGTGTTCATGATTTAGACTTTAAATAAAGAAACAACAATTCTAGAGAAAGATCAAGAAGGTGGAGAGAGAATGAGTGAAGGGGGAGACAGAGGGAGGGAGGGAGTGACAGAGTGAGTGGAGGGGGAGACAGAGAGAGGGAGGGAGGGAGAAACAGAGTGACTGGAGGGGGAGACAGAGGGGGGGAGGGAGAGACAGAGTGAGTGGAGGGAAGGAGGGAGTGAGAGAGGGAAGGAGAGACAGAGGGAGGGAGGGAGAGACAGAGGGAGGGAGGGAGGGACAGAGTGAGTGGAGGGAGGGACAGAGGGAGAGACAGAGTGAGTGGAGGGGGAGACAGAGGGAGGGAGGGAGGGAGGTAGGAAGAGACAGTGTGAGTGGAGGGGGAGACAGAGGGAGGAAGAGACAGAGGAAGGGAGATAGAGACAGAGTGAGTGGAGGGGAGACAGAGGGAGGGAAGGAGAGATAGAGTGAATGGAGGGGGAGACAGAGGGAGGGAGAGACAGAGTGAGTGGAGGGGGAGACAGAGGGAGGGAGAGACAAAGGGAGGGAGAGACAGAGGGAGGGAGGGAGGGAGAGACAGAGTGAGTGGAGGGAAGGAGGGAGTGAGAGAGGGAAGGAGAGACAGAGCGAGGGAGGGAGAGACAGAGTGAGTGGAAGGAAAGAGGGAGTGAGAGAGGGAAGGAGAGACAGAGGGAGGGAGGGAGAGACAGAGTAAGTGGAGGTGGAGACAGAGGGAGGGAGGGAGAGCGAGGGAGAGAAAGAGGGAGGGAGGGAGAGACAAAGGAAGGGAGAGACAGAGGGAGGGAGGGAGAGACAGAGTGAGTGGAGGGAAGGAGAGACAGAGGGGGGTGGGAAGGAGGGAGTGAGAGAGAGAGAAGGAAAACAAGAGAGCGAGCAAGAGGATGAGAAACAGAGAGAGAGAGAGAGGAGGAGAAAAAGGAGGGGGAGAAAGAGAGATAGATAGCGAATGAAAGACATCGAGAAAATAAGTAAGAAATAGAGCTAGAGACATACTGAGGGGAGGAACAGAAAAAAGTCTGTCATAGTCAGTCAATTCAGCATATCGAATGGAAATCTCAATCAATCCTACAGCTCATACAAAGAATTAGGTAATTTCTGTACTTCAACACATTCTGATTTATGCAGTTTGCAGTTCTTGAACAAGCACAAATAATGTCCTTACCTGTGCTGCACGAAGCTTCATCTGAACACTGAGATAGAACTTGAAGAAGAGGCTGACAGCAAGTGTTTGTTTGTAATCATCCGTGCCAGACTGACCACCAGCAGGAGGTTGTAGTTCAGAGGTCAGGAGGTCAGAGGTCATAGTCACCAATGTGTCGTCCCATGTTCTGTCAAATAGTACTACTGTGTCAATATAAAAAAAATTTGCATATAACTTTGAACTAATAAAACCTATCAAACTTTAGTTTTTTAGAAGCTATCGTATTCCAATATAGATTGCTATATCAAACATCTGCATGTAACCTTTAAAATACCAACATATAGTGTGGAGCACAGTAGTGCAGAGATAAGAGCTCTGGACTCTCGACCGAGAGAATGCGGGTTCGAATCTTGGACAAGTTCGTTCACTCTACATTGCTTCAGTTCACTCAGCTGTATGAATGAATACCTGGCTATATACAGTGGTGGATATTTGTGTATGAATAGTCTTCGTGCATTAATTGCAGCATGGCTGAATGCTTCCCAGAGAAGTCGAGATGGTGTTCGGTTGAACAGGTCTGTCAGGGAGTAAAATGTAAAGCATGTTGAGCAGTCCTGAGGGCTGGATACTGCGTTATATAAGAACTTACCTTTACTTTTTTACTAATTTATAATAATAAATTTTATACAAACTTTATATAAATACTGATTATTATAGCCAATAAGAATTACAATGTAACATGAAAGACACTAACTATTAAAACATTGTATAAACTCCTAAGACTTGGCTGAACAAAATGGAACTAGACTGACTAAAATGCATCAAGAAGCTACTCGACATGATGTACCATACGCAGTTAAATATTATACATTGTATATATAAATGGTCTCTAGACAGTTCAAATAAGAAATAATCTAAAACTGTGGAAAAATAAATATTGTCTATAGAATAAATATGTGTGCTTATTTTCTCAATGTGTCATACATAGTCTATTTGTCGTAAAACAAAAAAGTAAGATTTGTCTCTTTCTGCATAAAACCTTTCACCAATAACATTGTAAGATTAAGACAGTATTTACCGGTCAATCAGCTTGTTCTGTGAGTTTGTTGCCAGCATACTGGTGGAGCGAACACCACCAAAGCTGAGCGCAATGTCTTGTATGACATCATTGTCCTCCTGGAAGACAACTCTCATGGCAGCGTTCACACAGACTATCTCCTCCTTCCTATTCGCAGCCTTGTGCAGCTTGAAGCCTTCCATGTATTCTCTCTGGAACAGGTAGTTGATGTGAATATTGAATATAGGTGTTGTGACAAGCGATGATATTTCACTAATCTGTGTATTGGGTTGTTTCTAAAATAGTATGTGTATTAATATGAGTACATACGCTGTAGCTGAGGCTGGTGTTGTTTCCATAGTTAATCAAAATCAAGTTATTTGCATGTGTGGCAACACTCACGCTCACATACATAAATTCATGTACACACGCATGCTCACACCAAGCCTTTAGCGAGAAATAATTTCTTGTCAGTCTTGAATTTCTCCAAAGCGTGTCTTTTCGCACATCAATCACAGCCATTACTGTCCAGTTCAGTTTTTTTAATGACAAACCGGCATCATTTGAGACATTTATTTAATTAATGCTCATCCATTTGATTTGTTTCACTACCAGTAGTGCCAATGATAGTCATTAATGTGGGCCTCTAGGCTCGAAACTATAAGTTAATCTAGTGGCCAGCTGGCCCCCTCTAAATTCCACCAGTCTTATCAGTTGTCATCTTGGCCATTCATCTGCCAGTCTTGGAGACTGACAGACATGTCTTTGGGTAATCCCCTGGCTCACGTATATACATGCACGTACCCAGCACGCACACACGCCGTCTGTGTGAATACAGTAAACCTCAGATTTAACAAATTCGCGTATAACGAATTCTTGCTTACAACGAATAAATGAATGTCCTGATTTTTTCTTATTGAATTTCTGGTGAACTTCTTCACATATTATTGCGAATTTTTATAACAAATGTTTGGATATAACGAACAATTGTGTTGGTCTGAATGGCGAGAATCCATTGAAATATCATCGGATATAACGAATTGATGTGAAATAAAAACTGCGGGTCTGGACACATATTTTTTTATTTTACGTTGAATAATACAGAATAAAGTATGTTTCTCACTACTTAGATCTAACACTTGATTGAAAGCTTCTCATTCATTGATTTCAAGTATATTTATATTATCATGACTGAGTTGGTGGTCTATATAAGGTGTACAAAACTTCGGATATAATGAATAAATTGGCCGTCCCGTGCAATTAATTATATGTGAGGTTTACTGTACTAGGACAAAGATTCTGGAGCCTGTTTCACTAACATTCTTATGAGAACATAAGACAAAATTTGTTCTTTAAAATAAATTTTGATCCTTAACAATGATCTTGTTTACTGAAAACTGTCAACACGAGATGCACCACCAGGACACTTTCACGGGTGTGTCACAGAAATAGTGTCCATGGTGACATGGCGGTGGATTTTTACATTTTGAAAACACATAAATTTAACAAAGGATTCAGCTTAATGATGGATTTTCCTTATAAGCTCATTATTTTAAATGCTGAAATGGTCCTTAGATGTGGTAAACATTGACTTTTCTTCAATCTTTGAATTAGGTTGTTTCTAGCAGTTCAATGTGCATCACAGTGGGTGAATAAAGTTATGGCTGTGGTCAGTGATATAGCAAATTAAAATGAAATAACATGCATACGTAGACACACCCATGCAAACATGAACACACACACTCAATTACACACACGCACACACACGCACACATACACACACAAAGGTTTCATACCTATCTTAACTTATCAATCAATTTTTTTATTCATGTTTGTAAAATTAAACAATGGAATTTTATGATAGAATTTTTCAAGACGGTACATAATACTTCAGAATATGACGCAGTGGAAGATTTTTTAAGCAAATTGCAGCACCTGTGTACTGTACGGCAATAGCAGAGAAAGCAGAATATCCTGCGGCCATAGAACAGTTTCTCCGCATGCCACAAAGAAAGCTTCGTCCATCGCAACTTGTCGCTGAGCGCCATCTACAGACCAACATTTGTAACACAGATCAAAGTTATACAAATTAATGTTTTGAAGAACTAAAGCTGCAAATGAATTGAACTTTTAATATGTTATATAGCAATCATCCTTAAAAAATAAACAAATAATACATGACTGATGACATTGTAAACAATACATTGTGTGGAATGAAAGTAAATTTTAACAGTGGGATGAGAACTTCCTGTTCTTGATGTAAAATCCACCTTTTCTAGTTTTGTGTCTTAAAAACATTTTCATGCATTTTATAATATTTCCCTAAACATAGTACTGTATCATCACTACATATTGCATTGATGAAAAGGTTAATCAAATTGGGAGAATAAATTAAGATAAATTGTCTGTTAAATACAACTATTAAAGTTGACTCTCTTCAAATGAATATTGCTGAAATGTTTACTTAACTGTATTAGTTCTGTTAAAAAGAAAAAAGAATACTCAAGTAAGAATAGTAGTATTGCTATCCTTGTTTACTGCAATTTTATGCTGCACATGTCTAAAACTTTAAGAAAAAAGACAGCAAGTCAGATACAACATTCATATTTATACCGGTTTTCACAAAACAAGAATTTCCTGTACATGTAACAATAATTAATTTCTACATGAAAATAAATGACAGATCTGCCATGTCGCGGTTTGTCTACATCATAATCTAAACTATGTGTGACCTCCGTCAAGCTTTGACTTTGCCAACAATGTTGATAATGGTAATATATGTGAATTACATTATTACTGCAGCATGACATCTGCTAGATCAACATTCCTGCACAGTTCACTTTAAAAACTTTGCCTTACATTTTTGTCATAAAGAAAATCTTTGGAGGCCAGAATTTCAACAAAATATACAAGAAGAAGAAGCTCTACCTAGCCTTTGTCGACCTGGTAAAGGCGTTTGACAGGGTACCAAGGAAGGTGATGAGATGGGCCATGAGAAAATCGGGTGTGGAGGAGTGGCTGGTGAAGGCAGTGATGACGTTGTACAGTGAGGCGAGCACCGTGGTGAGGACAGGGCATGGAGACAGCAGCAGCTTTGAGGTGAAGGTGGGGGTGCACCACTGCTCAGTATTGAGCCCACTGCTGTTTGTCATTGTGATGGACGTGGTGACGAAGGAGGCGAGAGGAGGACTGCCCTGGGAGCTGCTTTATGCAGATGATCTCGTCCTTATGGCAACGACCAGGGAAGAACTAAGAAGGAAGCTGATGGAGTGGCGCACGAGATTGGTGGCCAAAGGACTGAAGGTGAACGCCGGGAAGTCGAAGGTGATGGTCAGCATAGGTGACAGAGGAGTGATGTCAGAGTCTGGTACATGGCCATGTGGAGTCTGTAGCAAGGGTGTAGCCACAAACTCGCTTCAGTGTACGAAGTGGGTCCACAGGAGATGCAGTGGTGTGAAGGGTAGCCTGCAGGCAGTGAGCGCAACGTTTGTGTGCAAGAGGTGCCGGGGAGAGGTACCACCTGCAGAAGCGACAGAAGAAGGCTTGGAGGTGGATGGAGAGACATACAACAGAGTAGACAACTTCTGCTACCTGGGCGACATGCTTAGTGCGAAGGGTGGGATGGATGCAGTGGTAACAGCGAGAGTGAGGTGTGCCTGGCAGAAGTTCAGGGAGTTAACACCCTTCTTGACTTCCAAAGCGTCCCCCCTGAAGATGAAGGGCCAGGTGTACACAGCTTGTGTCAGAAGTTGCCTGTTGTATGGGTGTGAGACGTGGGCCATGAGGACCGATCATGACACGAGGATGGAAAGGGTTGAGATGAGGATGGTGAGATGGATGTGTGGCGCATCACTCGGCGACAGACAGCCCAGTGCAGAGCTTAGAAGAAGAGTAGGAGTGGAGGCGATTGGGGATGTGATCAGAAGAAGCAGGCTGAGGTGGTACGGGCATGTAGAGCGAAAGGACGACGAGGACTGGGTGAAGGGCTGTACAAAGTTAGTGGTGGAGGGGACAGCTCCCGTCCGCAGACCAAGGAAGACCTGGCAGAACTCCGTGTCTGCAGACTTGAATCTGATGGGTATCGACCATCGGGATGCACGGGACCGTGTCAAGTGGAAGAGGGCAATTGGAAGAAAGGCGAACCCAGCAGAGCCTGGAAACACCGCCTCTAAACGACGATGATGATGATGATGATGATACAACAGAATGTCTAAATGCTGCATGCGTTCTGCATCCATTTTTTTAGGCTTGACAGAAATTTTGCTAGGCAACAGGTCACGTGATCACACTGATGGATAGATCAATTAGGTCAAAGTGCATTATTACACTGTTTGACTCACCAGGTGTCGCCACTTTGACACTGCTGTGAGAAGCGAGGAACTGAGTGTTAAGGTCAGAGGATGTACTGGCAGCCATGATGTGTCCACCCAGTGTCTGCAAAATCAAATATTGATTTTCCTCAAATAAGGTAGCAAACAATAATCAACTGTTGTTGCAAAGCGAGCAGTTTTGTTGTTGCAAACTGCATTATGACCATATAAAAATAATTCCTGGTTTCTCATCAGAACTTTGTCAAAAAGAAAATGAGCGGTTTTTATTTTTAGTAAATCGATGGAGGTGTTAGCAACTATCAAAGGACCTATTCTCAACAATAAATAACTTAACATTGTGAAATGAGTGTATTTCTCATAGTTTTAACTTATTGCATAGGAACACATATTTAGAAAAATAATTATATTAACAATTGTTGTTGCGAATTTAAAAAAAATGCAAGCACTGATGAGAAACTGGGAATTATTTTTTGTATGGCGTAATACTAGTCAGTGGCTGGAGGTAACAACTACATATCATTGTCATGTATTAATATGTTAACTCAGAATCATTGTAAGTACATCTCCTCCCAGGTGCCGCGTCCACTCGCCTCTTTCTGTATGTTGATTCACTTCCTTGGACTATTGGCCTCTCATCTACAAACTGGCGATCCATCTCACAAAAACACAAAGGAGCATTTACATTTATTTTACTTTTTTCAATGACAATTTAAGTGGTCATACATTCACCAGGTGGCGTCACAAGTTCAACACACTGTAATGGTGATAACTACAACTGCTCTTGGATTCTTACTCCTCACTAAGCTAGTTATTTAATAATCCACCTGTCACGAGATACCCCAGCTGATGCCCAGCAGGGAGGGTATATTTGGACTGATTGCCTAGCAGCAACCTCTGGATTCTAATTAGCATATAGAGTAGTGGGCGCTGCTGCCGCTGTTAGTGTAGTGAATCAGTATAGCCTAGGATTTAGATCAGTGTAGCTGTGTATCCAGATAGCAGCGTATTAAACATATTCTCTCAAAGTGTTGTTGGTATGTTATATACATGTAATACAAAGACACGAGCAATACCGTTACACGTTATCACGTCTTATAGTCACTATCTTAATTTCGTAAACGATGTACACAAATAAGAACTTCGGATAAGTCAGCATGACGTCGCTCCAAGCGAACCTTACATTTTGTGGTTTCTTCAGTGAAGTGACCAACAGGCACCTTGGTATCAACATTTTTTTTTTTACAAAATCCGGGCCAGTAACTTTTTTGGGTGGGCCACTAACATTTCAAATCTACTGGCCCCCTGACCCAGTGGATACAAAACCTTAATGTCAAGGGTTGTTTGGTTAGTCATATTTAGCATGATTACATTTTGCCAGGAAGCTTTAGTGATATTAATTAAGATAGTTTTATGTATGGGACATTTAGCATTTTTCATAATACAGAGCACCACCTTCTGCATTATGTAGTGGGACTGAGTGGTTACAATGATTGTGTACTACTGTATTTATTAAATATATTAATAAAGTCTTTGTATACTTTACATTGTTTTCCAAATAAAACAACACATTATTATAAAGCCAACATATTTTAAATTCATTCAAATGCATTTGAAAATGTGTAACCGAAACATTTGCATTTGCATTTGAATGCCACCCCAAAAGATTTGCATTTGAATGCTTTCATTTAAATCACGTGAACCATTTGCATTCAAATGCATTGATATGCATTTGTTAACAAGCCTGGTTCAGGCATCAGTTGAAATGTAACATACAACTGCAGATTTACCAGGATAGGATCCAGAAATATAATGAACAAAAACATTTATAAGCTTAACTACGTTCTAACAACTGTAGTATTGAGATTCAGTGTACATCCCATGGCACACGCACAGAACAGATCATTATATACCATTTCCAGCATGCAATACTCACAGCACTATTGCGGAGTTGTAAGCTGCCAACGTTACCCAATTTCACAAGCAGCGAACTGAACAGTCGAGTCTTGTATTCTGCAATGCATATTTTACAGAAATAAGATCCAGGGTTCATACACAAATAACCAGTTCCAACTGTGCATTCTGTTTTGCATTAAATCCATCTTATGTGATGAATGCACGGCTGCTGGGAAATAAACAGTGGACTAAAAACACAAAATAAAATGTGGTGTTTCTGATATTATAATGTGCATGTATTACTGAGAGGATACTGTACCCTCAAATAGACACACCCCTGATGATTACAATTGTTTCTGGAACCTAAGTATATTTTCTCCACTGTGAAATCTATTTTTACACCAGTTTGTCTTTTTACAAAAAAAGGCCGATAAAATAACATAATTTGAAAAATCCCAGTGAACATATTTTGTGTTTACTTTGACAGAAAACGTTTTTCATTTTTATACACCTTTAAAAATCTTGCGACAGGCCATGCTGAACAAGTGCGGGCTTTCTTACGGTGGCTGCATCGGCTATTACATGCTTCTTTTAAATTAATCATTTCTAATATAAGTTTTGAAGATAAGCTAACTATTTTTTCTCAGAGTTTGCCTCAGCTACTAAACAATACTCCAGACCAAAAATAGTTGATTTTTTATGTTGTTTAGATATATTTAAATGTGTTTAAAGACAATTTAAAAATATGTCAAAAATTACCTTAAAATGGCATTTTATTTCATTTTGAGAAACTCCCCAAAAGAAAAATTTGTATGGTTGTAAGTACAAACATGTTATTGACATTCTTACGGGTTTTTTTTGTAAACAAATGCATATTAAGTTTGATACAGCTTCATAAACATTTTGCTACAATGTTGAAAGACAGCAAAAATCCGTACTGCATTTTTGGCACGACCCCTTCACCAAACATAAAACCAGACTATATGATTTGCATTCATGGTGAATGAATTTATGTTTGAACTGGGCTGACGCACACGTGATCGTCACTATGGAAACATCGTCAGTTTCCAAGAATCTGAAAAGGGACTTTCCACAGACTAAAAATACTAGTTTTTAAAGAACTGATTGGTGACATCTGGTGATAGTGCCTAGGTTTTTTTTAATAGTACACATGTTCATACTGACACCTACTAATGTTCTATAAAGAACAAAATAAAGAAATCAACTGACATGATACCCGGTGCAGCTACCTTAAGGACCATGTTACATCTACCTGGGAGCTGATCAATGGTCTCTTGCAGGGCCTCCTCCATATCACTGAGTGTCACAGAAGACCCAAACACCAAGCCTTGGTCTGTCACTTGAATCTCTTTCATTACTGGCACCTTTGAAGGATCAATGATCACCTTGTGACGACAGCCAAACCCCACAACTGAAACACACATAACTCGCGATTACAATATGTGATCTGCCACAGTGAACCAGGTACTAAGTGGCACAGGCCTATTCTGCACAGGAGCCAAACATAGCTGTCTACGTCATGTCCCATCAATGTTGTGGTTTTGGCAGAAATACATACTTTATAATCCCATCTTTCACTGTCCAGATTATTTTCCTCGATACATAATCCAAACTAATAAAATACATGCATCTACAAATCCATAGAAGAAAAATAGTGGACAATATGAATAAAAATGACCTTGTTTCTCAAATTGTCACTTTTTTAAAAGTTTGCTTCAATTTTTAAAATAAATTAAAAAAACTGCTGAAAATATTTCAACAAATGAGGCGTCATTTTAATGCACATGATCAGTGGAATCCAACAGGCACAAACTCCATTTCACTATTTTGCGACTTAGAACCCACTAATCTGTGGCAAGTCAAATACGTGTATTTTGTTGTCTTCAGTCACCTTCATCTTGCGAGTTCTTTGAATGTTTTCTCACACTTGTTATTGTTATTCTACTCGTTTCACCAGTTAATAGCCAAGTCATCTCCATATTGGTTGGACATTTATTTTAACAATTACACGGAATCACGACCAGCCAAAGATAGTTTCACTAAATAAATCTATCATACATAATTTAACCGACAAGAAACTTGGGTTTCACATCCAAATATCTCGGATACATGTCTAGGACTTTGTCAATGATCTCTCCAAAATGTTCAGACGTGAAACCCAAGTTTGTTGTGACAAAAATTTTGTATAGTGCAACAAGCCAAAAAAGTGAAAAGTCTGTACATTCAAGGATACAACAGTCTACCTTACAAAAAATATTGAGAGTACCATAATGACTATATTTTTGAATACCAAAAATTATAAAATTATAATTCTTCTGTATGGTATGTTTTCGGACATCAAAAATTTGAATTCTTCTTTATTGTATGTTTTCGGACACCAACAATTATAAAATTACAATTCTTCTGCATCATGTTTTCAAACTCCAAAAGTTATAAAATTATAACTCTTCTCTATCGTATGTTTTTGGACTCCAAAAATTATAAAATTATAATTCTTCTGTATCGTATGTTTTCGGACTCCTTGGTCACCAGTGAGAGATTCAGTGAAAGTGTGAAGGTGCGACCAATGTGTGTACTTGAAATTGTATTTTTGGTATGTTTTCAGACATTTTAAAATATAAAAATTATTTTTAGGTGTCCGAATACATAGTCATAACAGTTAGTATCTGTAGGCTTGGTAAGAAAAACATACAGCACCATGCAGTATACAACATGTTTAAAACGTACAAGATTCACTCCCTTTGGAAAGAGCAATAGTGACATATTGACAAAACCACCTCTTACTTAGCTCGTAGTTTCCACCAATCAACTTGGCATTGGGGTGAGTTGTTCTCAGTTCTAATAGCTGTCTAAGTGTTGTTGGTCTGTACCATGTGACCTTCTCTGAGGTAAACATCAAAGACTCTTCGTCCAACAGCGTAGAGAGCTACAAAAACAGTGATGATGTTTCAGTCATGTAGAACATCCGAAATCTTTCAACAGCAGAGCAAACTTTTACTTTGCCAGACTACCCATTTGCATTTGATAAAGGTATATAGTGTATAGACACATTATAAAGAAATTACTATAACAATTATGAAGGTTTCGAATATAAATGTCGAATGGATTGTGAAATAAGATATACACTGTATATACTGAAAGACTGCTTTACAAAAAGGAATGTGTTTTGCGGATGTTTCCTATTATGAAAGTTATACTTTCTGTATACTTGACTGATGTCACCATTGTCTAAAATTATTATGTAACACCTATACCACTAACTAGTAATTTTGTTGGATCGCATGATCTTAAGCATACATTTACCTGTAATTCGCTTGGGTAGATGGGTTCTTGTGTAGAGTGGTATGGCAAATATTCACTGTGTTCTTTCTCTCTTCCAGATGTCTGAAACAGTTGAAAGGGAATCCAGTATCTCCTTCTGTAATAGTGTTTACCGTCTGTTGCTTGCTATTCATAATTGGGACCATTAGTCGTACGTCAAATGTTGTCCTTATTTGGAGTGCGGTCGTCAAGGTGATCTGCCATCTTGGCTACATACAACCGAATGTTATATATTGTTTACCATGGAACCCAAATGATGCAGCAGTATTTTGATGGATAATGCCACCTCTAAAGCTTGACAGTAACATGCCAGTTCTTCAGGTGACCAGCCAAAGATGTGCAGTTGAAAATATAGTGGACTGTTTCCCTCATTTGAATGCAATAGATGCTGATGCGTCTTCTTGCATCTGTTGTGTATATAGCTCACCAAGGGCCATTGCTAGGATACGAGACCAGACGTCACATAATTGCTAGTCGTCCCAATAACAGTTGTCAAGTTTTTTGTGATGATTTACTGTGTGACATTCAGCTATTCCTACTGCTGTACGTAGGAAACGCAGAAAGTTTGAATGATAAACTGTTATACAAATTTGAAAGTCGTTGGCCTATTATAACATATTCTTGCTACATTAAATAGGCATCATCATCATGCTTTAATGTAGTTATGCATCACAACCACAGGATTAATTAATTACACACTACATCATTCTTAGGTCCCAATATCTAGCCTTATACCGGTAACACCTCACACTATAGTGTTGTAAATATGTATCCACTCTTTCAAATATCCTTACATACACCAATCAGTTAGTCATTTTTAAGTAACATGTTTGCTCTTATTATATATAGACTTATACATTCATGGATGTATCATCATCCTTCTTCTGTAGTTTACAGCAATGTAATTACATACCAATAACATCATACAATATAGTTTTACAAATGCCTATCTATTCTTTTAAATATTCATTCATGGTGTACATACTCCAATCAGTTAGTAATTTTTAAGTAACGTGTTTGATCTCACACCTTCGAGGTAGCATCGTCCTTCTTAGACTGTAGTTTACAACAAGCATCACCCATAGCACACTGCGCCTCCTGGTGAATACAAGAGAAACATCGCATAACACACAGCGCCTCGTGGTGAGCAGAAGGGAAACATCACATAACACGCAGCGACTCCTGGTGAACACCAGAGAAACATCACACAATACACAGCGCTTCCTGGTGAAAACAAGAGAAACATTACTGATACTTCTGAAATTACTGATAATAAATCATTGAAAGCCTATAGTTGTGTATCATGCTGAAAAGCTGAGAAACGTTATACTGTGCATATTTTTTATGTAAAAGTAAAAAGGTAATTCTTATATAGCGCAGTATCCATTCCTCAGGATTGCTCATGCAAAGCGGTTTACACTAAATTAAAAAAGTTACTCCCTGGGTCTGGCAGACCTGTTCAACCGAACATCTCGATTTCTCTGGGAATCATCCAGCCACACACAATTAATGCGTGAAAACTATTCATACACAAATATCCACTACTGTCTATCTATAGACTATACTATAGCCAGGCCCAGGGCAGGGGTACTTTTGTAGTTTAGACCCGAACCTCAAAAAAAAAAACGAAAACGGTCACCTGCAGTTACTAAACTTAACTATATATCTAATATACATATGCTACACGTATACATTTGTCACGAGATCACAAAATTTAATTTACTGTCTTACCGATCAAAGTCTAGGAAATTAATTCGTTTTTGTATGTATACATTAGTTCCAGCGGAAACCCCGGTAGGTGACGCCACTTTATGGTTGATTTCAGACGTGGGGATAGATCACACGTTATATTTCAATAATATTGTCAAACAAAGTCGATAAGATACGTGATATTTAATATAAGGTTACCTTAAATTTAATGCTGACAGCAGCTGAGGGTAGTTATTACGATTATCGCCTTGTGTAATAACTGCTGCATTTTAGTGTTGTTTATCAGAGATAATTTATCATGGTTATGATATATATTACATATTAATTTGTTTGTTTGACAGACATTTTATTTTTTCAAAAGCAATTTTTTTTCTGATAATAACTGCTAGCTTTATTATATACAGTGACAGGTGAATTTTTTTAATAAAATTGTAGCGAATAGGTGTGCTTGTCATGCAGTTACTGAATGGTTCAACAGTTTTTAACATAAATAATGTCATCAGTATGAAAGACTGTATAAAGATCTTAATAAAATTGTAATGGATTTCATCCTGATTCATTCCGGTATACTCCTAAAATGGTGTATTTAGGTGGGCATAAGGCCATGGATGCCCCCTACCAGAAATATGTTTTGTTGTTTAGCATGTCTAATTATTGTTAGCTAATTGTGAAACCATATAATACCATTATATTGAATTTAGTATGGATTATTCCTGTTGTTAATATTTCTGTTAATGTTCATTCCGGTATACTCCTAAAATGGTGTATTTAGGTGGGCATAAGGCCATGGATGCCCCCTGTCAGAAATATGTTCTGTTGTTTAGCATGTCTAATTATTGGTAGCTAATTGTGAAACCATATAATACCATTATATTGAATTTAGTATGGATTATTCCTGTTGTTAATATTTTACTTGTTAACAATGTTAAAGCTTTAATTAAGTGGGTTAATAAAAAATAGCTGTATAAAATACTTTATATCCACAACTGTCTATAGTCACGTACTCATTTATACAGCTGAGTAAACTGGAGCAAAATAGAGTTAACAAACTTGCCCAAGGTGCAATACCGCAGCACAGGATTCAAACTCGGGTTCTCTCGGTCAAGAGTCCGAAGCTCTAGCCACTGCACCAATGTGCTCTGATCCATGAAAGCCTTTGTATGAAATATTGTTTGGCAGATTATTGTATCTATTGGTAAAACATAATAATGTTAATTTGTTTGGCAATTTATATTTCATGTGTATATTGTAATATGCACTGCATTGAATTTTAAAGATGAATTGATGAATGTTTGGAGAACTTACGAATAAACTCTCTACATGTCTCATTATATTTTGCAAAGTGTTGGTCGGCTCCATCCTCGCGCGCCAGGGGTCGCTGCTGCTGATTACGTCAGTGCCAGCCAGCAGTACCCCCTGGCTGATCGCTTTGCGAAACTCTGAATTTAAGCTCAGCCAATGAAATCGCTCACTAGATCAGTAGATCTAGGCAGGTCAGGTGGTCATAATAAATCTAATTTCAGCCAACCGTGGCTCGTGTTACATGCAATGTTTAGGAAGTAGAAGTAATTATTCGAATACACAATACCGCTCAGCTGCTCGTGCTAATTGGCGAACGGGTCAATATATATTGGGATTCCCAGAAGTCGTCTATCCGTCTTCAAATTGGGGCGGGTATTTGCGCTGTTCTCACGTGTGATGCAGTCGCGACTGGCGAAGTCAATTACTAGTAGGGGATCAGCCAGGGCTAGTTTTGCATGGCAAACAGCCCTGGCTTGCGAGGATGGTCGGCTCTAAAAAAGAACTGTGTTGTTATTGTTTCTTCCGATAGCTGCAGTTAACCTTGTTCACGTGGCTGGTCAAACTGGATAAGCCCTTCAGGTTTCTTCCCGGATTTGACATCTTGCCGTGCCGCACACTCACTTGTTATGACAAATCGCCTTCATCCACATGAAGTTCAAACGTTATATGTTATTATATTCACAGCTTTATATATGATGGCATGTCAGTTCTATCCATGTGGAACTTCAGAATCAGACTACAGCGTTTAAAGGCTCCCACAAACCTTATACTGCACTTCTCTTGAGACATCATATTATACTGCAACCCCCGTTTAGATTTCAAGTGGAACTGTTTTCCCTCAATTGAAACGTTTTCATTCAGTGAGATTGTGCTTATGCACCCATCGCATTCCCCAGCATATGGGCTTACGCTGAATGTGGATTGCCACGCCACACTATATTTATTGATTTCACCTGTTTTTATATTTAAATAATAAAACAAGACATTAAAATAAATTACCCTTTAATGGCAAACCAATCACCTTCTCCCAATACCACCTTTACAGAATGACCATTATAAATAAATTAAATACATACATATAATGTACACCTTATTATGCACACAATATTATATATATTGCATTTTACCACTACTTTTCTCCTTGTTAAATTATAGTATTATTTTAAAAATAATTTTTCATATATATAGCAGGGATAGAACATTACAGCATATAAATTAAGAGTGCTCCAAAACATACTGCATAAATGAAAAATAACAGACATCATTAAATTTTGCAGCAAATTGTTTAAAACAAAATTAATATTTGTATTGTATCATAGCCATGATAAATCACCTCTGATAAACAACATTAAAATGCAACAATAATTACACAAGCCGATAATCGTAATAAAAAACCTCAGCTGCTGTGAACATAAAATTTAAGGTAACCTTTTTTTAATTAAATATCGCATGTTTTAGTGGCTTTGTTTGACAATACTATTGAAATATAAAGTGTGATCTATCCCCACATCTACATGAACCGGAGTTTTCGGTGAAACTAACATAGTAGTAGTAGTAGTAGTAGTAGTAGTAGTAGTAGTAGTAGTAGTAGTAGTATTTTATTAGAGTCTCACTCCACGTATACATGCATTAAAATACAAGACAAATAAATACATTACATTCAAAGTTAGTACTGTATACAAAGACCACTCAAAAAGAGTTATGAGAGACTTATAAAAACAAAAATGTACAAATAAAAACAGTAATAATTTAATAAACATGTGCTAGTGTTTTGTTCTATTGTGTAATCTTGTGTCCAGTATTTTGCGGAGGATGCTGGCAGTTTTACTTATTATATTGTCATTACTCAATAAATATACAAATTTATCTTGATCATTCATACTGGAAAAAGCTGGGTCATTAATTGTTGCATAGCCTATTAGTCCTTGTCGTTCGTTAAAACATAAAGGGCATTTCATTAAAACGTGAAACTCATTTTTTATTTCATTCGTGCAATTATAACACGTCCTAGCTTCAGGTGGGGGGTAATTTCGTTCAAAATGTCCAGTTTCAATTCTGACTGGTGTCACGCCACATCAAAATTTTGCAGGTGCTGATCGGTTTTTTCTTGTCATAATTTTCTTAACATAATGCTCAGTTAACATTTTTGTTTTGAACTGTTTATAAGTTCTTAGTTTATTTCTACTACCATTTCTGCCCTCTTCTCTATTTATAATATGAAGCCATTGCTGTTCCTGTAATAATAATAATTCCGTTTTTTAATATAGCGCTTTTTAAGTAAGTAAATACTAATCAAAGCGCTTCACATACTAAAATGACGTGTTCACTAAATGCTAAAATATAAATTAATTAAATAAATAAGCTAAGAAAAAAAATATATATATATTTAAAAAAATAATTATAATAAATAAATAAAAGAAATATATATATATATATAAATACATAAATAAAAATAAATAAATTAGGGTACAAAAATACAATTTCAAACAATGAAATTAAAAACCAATCAATACTATAAAATAGAAACCATTTAGATGTGGCAGCAGTGCTTGCATCAAGGCATGTAGTGCAGGCGAAATAGATGGGTTTTAAGTTGTTTCCGGAAAGCCGCCAATGTTCCAACCGATCGCATACACTTTGGCAAGCTATTCCACATATGTGGACCTGTCACTGCAAAGCTGCCCCGTTCGACAGTTCTCTTAGACACCGTCACCGCGAGAAGCGTTGCGTCACTCGCCGATCGCAATGCACGTGTGGGCGCGTTGCGAGCTATCGCACAGTTGAGATAGTTCGGGGCTAAGCCATGCAGGATCTTAAATATGTAAGTACATATCTTGAAAGTAATTCTCATTCTGATCGGCAGCCAATGCAGTGATTGCAGAATTGGTGTGATGTTATCTCGCCGTCTGACGCGGTTGATGAGGCGAGCGGCTGAGTTCTGTGCTCGTTGAAGTTGGTTGGTCTGTCCATTGTTCAGTCCACCGAGTAGAGCATTGCAGTAGTCGAGGTGACTTAGCACAAGACAGCATACTGCAGCATGGCACGCGTCTCGCGTCAGCAGGTGACGAATTCTGCCGATCAGGCGTAGATGGTAGTAGGCCGAAGAACAGTAGCTGGAGACGAGGCGGTCTAACTGCATGTGTCGGTCGAAGTAGCAGCCTAGATTTCTCGTTGCATCCGTTGATTGCAAGGTAAGTCCAGGTAGTTCCAAGCTGGGGCTGCCATAAACACGTAGATTGTGTGGTGACTGAAGCACAATAAACTCAGTTTTGTCATTGTTGAGTTTAAGTTGATGCATCAGCATCCAGGCTCTAATCTCGGCGATGCACTGGACGAGCAGCTGTTTAGCGTTTTCCAGTTCGTCAGACACCATAGGGTTATAGCTGACATATAGCTGGATGTCATCAGCGAATCGTTGGTAAAGCACATGATGTTTCTTGCAGATGTCAGCAATGGGTGTCGTATATGCGTTGAACATCACTGGTCCAAGTACTGAACCCTGAGGTACACCGTGGTAGATGGGGATTGCGTTCGAAGAAGACGAACCAATCGTGACACACTGAGATCTGCCGGTCAAGTATGATCTAAACCAGTCAAGTGCCATACCGCCGATATTGAATCGTGTTCAACAATTCGTCAATGTTGATCGTGTCGAATGCTGCACTCGTGTCAAGAAGCACCTACCGATCAGCATGACACAACGTCCCGTGTCAAGGTTGCGCACGATGTCGTGTTGTACTTTCATCAGAGCTGTTTCTGTAGAATGATGTCTATATGCCGATTGCATTTCATCATGCAGCTTATTCGTTGCCATGTGCAGATTCAGGCGTTTGAGGACGACTTGCTCGATCAACTTTCCTATGAAAGCGAGGTTGGAGATGGGACGATAGTTCTCCAGTTCGGTCTGGTCAAATGAGGCTTTCTTCAATAACGGTGTCACTAGGGCAATTTTCAGTTCACCAGGAAACACTCCTGTGTTTAGTGGCGCGTTTACAATGTTGACGAGTGTGGGTAGCGTAACGGTTAATGTAGTTTTAAGTAACCATGTAGGCAGCACATCAAGTGGACAACATTTTGTTGGTCTGGACATGATGATCGTTTGCAGCTCTTCAGCGTCAGTTGAACAGAGATTGTTTAGACCTTGCAATACAGGTGGAGCAGCAGGCAGGAGTGGCATCACGATAGATTCTGTTGTCACTTTCGCACGTGTAACATCGACAACTGTTTTTTTTTAATCTTTTCTTCAAAGAACTCGGCAAAGGCACGACACATTGATTCATCGTTCTCGCGATCAGGTAATTTCCGGTCACTGCATTTGATTAGTGAATGTAACACTTGGAATGTTGTTTTTGCGTCAGCGTTGTTCAGTGCTGCACCGTAGTAGGCGATTTTCGCGTTTCGGACATGATGTTTAACGGTGTTTATTTGCGACAAGTAGATCTGCTTGTCGATTTCGAGTCCGGTTAGGCGCCATTTTCTCTCAAGTGCTCGTCGCTTACGCCTTAAACTCAAGGTTTCGTCATCAAACCATGGCTGGCTTTTCTTTGATCGTCGAGTTCGATACACAACTGGAGCATGAATGTCGAGTGTGACAGAGACGGAATGTTGATACTGTTGTAGGAGATTGTCGACGCTATCGCTGTTATTGACATCGTGTGAGGTTAGTGCGGCGTGAAGGTCAGTTTTGAAGATATCCAGGTCTACATGACGGTAGTCACGCCCTCGCCACTTGTTGGTTGGTAGGCGTGGCGCGTCTCCTTCTATAGAAAATTTTATTGTGTGGTGATCCGAAAACGTGTTAGGTAGGACAGCAGCGGGAGATGTGAGGATGGTGTCTTCTTTCCGGGAGATAACGGCATCCAGCGTGTGGCTGGAACGGTGCGTAGGACCAGTCACATGCTGGACGAGTCCTGTCGAAGTCAGACTGTTCGTTATTCGACTTACTCCCGGCGATAATGCGTCGTCGAAGTGGAAATTGAAATCGCCCAATATCAACAGTCGTCCTGGAATGGTCACAAGTGATGTTACGAGATCTTCGAATTCGTCCAGAAAGCCGGATATATTGGAAGATGGTGGCCTGTATATCAATACAAAGTAGTACGATGGCTTGTCACACGACAGTTGTAAAAGCTCGAAGTGGATCGGTGTCACGGCAGGTCTACGCACAACCAGTTTCAGCGAACTTCTGTGCAGAACACCCAGACCACCGCCCCGTTTCAGCGATCGGTTGAGTTTCTTAAACTCGAACCCCGGCAGTGTTAAATCGTTGACGATGTCTTCGTGCTCATCTCGCAGCCAGGTCTCTGTGAAGAAGGAGATGTCGGCATCAGCGTCTAATAACGTCTCGCTCACAACATATACTTTGTTGCAGATAGATCTAGTGTTCAGTAAAACAAGTTTCAGTGATGACGATGGTGTCCTTGGGCTGATACACTTTAGGTAGCGTGCTCGAGGTACAGGCTTAGCGGATGGTGTCCTTGGGCTGATACACTTTAGGTAGCGTGCTCGAGGTACAGGCTTAGCGGATGGTGTCCTTGGGCTGAAACACTTTAGGTAGCGTGCTCGAGGTACAGGCTTAGCGGATGGTGTCCTTGGGCTGATACACTTTAGGTAACGTGCTCGAGGTACAGGCTTAGCGGATGGTGTCCTTGGGCTGATACACTTTAGGTAACGTGCTCGAGGTACAGGCTTAGCGGATGGTGTCCTTGGGCTGATACACTTTAGGTAACGTGCTCGAGGTACAGGCTTAGCGGATGGTGTCCTTGGGCTGATACACTTTAGGTAACGTGCTCGAGGTACAGGCTTAGCGGATGGTGTCCTTGGGCTGATACACTTTAGGTAACGTGCTCGAGGTACAGGCTTAGCGGATGCTGTTGGTCGCGCTGACACAAGTACATGTATCGATCGACAGGCAAACATTTGTGTGTTCTGTTATAGCCTTTGCATTGAAATGGTCTCTTATATTAGTAAGATTGTGCATATTTAAGTCATTATAACGATGGTATACTTCGTAGCCCCAATTTCCTTTCCCATTTTCGGCCATTTCCATCATCCATAGAAACACGTTTTGTCACTCTAGATACATCCATATTGATCAAACGACACCAGAGCCTAGTAACAGATAGCTATTGTTGGCGAGTCGGGGTTTTCCACCCCATTTCACCCTGTACTGCAGCTGATGAGGTATATTAACCCACACCTAGGAACAATCGACAGGCCCTCTTATGTATGCTATTTACGACAGAATATTCCTTTGTACCCCACACAACAGAACCATAGTTAATAATGGAGAGCACCATACCATCGTATAGTTTTGTAAAACAGTTAAAGGCATTCCTCCATTACACTTTGTCTTAGCCATTAACAAACCCAGAACTCTGTTCGTCATAGTAGCTACTGTTATACCATCACCTTATAATCAAGGTATTCAGTTAAAATCAAACTTAAATAGTTAAACTTTTTTACGATGCATATGGTTTGATCCCCTAGTAGAAAATCGTAAGTAGTCTCACATATCGATGGATTACGAAAATGTACAATTTGAGTTTTGCCTTTGTTAACAGACATGCCCCAGTCATTGCACCATTTCCAGATAACATTTAGCAATGTCTGCAGTTCTTCTGCTGATTCGGCCAGCAACACAATGTCATCTGCGTATGCTAACATTGTAACAATTTCGTCTCCGATCTTAACACCTTTACCCGTGCCTTTCAATTCAGCTGATAAATCGTTTATAAACATATTGAACATGATGGGGATAGAACACATCCCTGCGTAAACCCGCATTCAACATTGAACCAGTCAGACTTTAAGTTGTTGACCCTAACACAACATTTGTAATCAACATATAATGATTTCAAAGCCTCAAGCATTTTCCCTTGTATGTTAAAGTTCCTAATTTTTTTCCAGAGGAAATTTCTATTGATACGGTCATAAGCTTTACTAATGTCTGCTGTCGGCATTTCTTTCTAGTATTAATTATGTTTGAGAAAACTGCGACCTGGTCTAAACCCATTTTGCTCATCATACAAAAGGTTGTTGTCCTCTACCCACGATATAAGACGATCATTTAAAATAGAGCAGTATATTTTATACACATGCGAACTAAGCGTAATATTCCCCTACAGTTCAATGGAACTCGTGAATCAGACGTACAACACTTGGGTATCGGGGTTACGATGCCCCGACGCCATGCTTCAGGAACCACGTTTTTGTCAAAACATTGATTAAATAGTTCGTAATGGAAATCTATGGCATTTTCATTGAACAGCGTTTCGACTAGGATGTTATCATCACCCAACGCTTTGTGTTTCTTGGCCTTGTGTAAGGCCAGGCGAATGTCCTCCTTAGAGATAGGCCGCTCAAGGAGTTCATTGTGACCCAGTGAGTGGGTCTCTACCGGCGATTGGTAGTCAATTGTTTGTTCGCAATTGACCGGGTTCAGCAAAGTGTGAAAGTCAGTTCTCCATTTACGTAATATCACGCCTTGATCAGTGGATGTGGAGCCGTCCTCTAGCATCATTTCCATTGCATGGTATATCATGGATGCGTTCTTGTTTTATTCCTAATTTTCCAGTATGCTTCCAGAAGGCATTTGGATCATATAACGGCGGATCAAGTAGTTGTTCTTATTGTTCACGCCAGAATTTGCGTTTGGCAGTTTGTACATGCCTATCAAACATTTTCTGGGCTACCTTCATTTCCGCTCTCAGGTGCGGTTTACTTTGTTCGTCGCCCTTAATCCACAAGTGTTCACTTGTTGTGAGGTTATTCCATAGTTGAGTAAGTTCCTTTGTCCACCACTGCTTATTGATTCGTCTGCGCTTATTATTGAGCACTGAGGGGTTTAAATGGACCACTTTTTGAAGATTATCTTCCATCATCGTTTTAACATGTTCGCAGAAACTACCATATACATTGTTCAGATTTTGTTATGTTAAAATAGATCTTTGAATGAACTGTATGAGAGTAGCACAATGTTCTTGTGTTGTGTCGTCACCGAGAAATGACTGGTCAATCCTAATTTGTATCTAGTTATATATGGGATTTTTGGGTTCTGATCTGTATTATCGTAGCATTCCATGCAATCCAGGAGAAAAACCCAAGGCAATATTGAATGGTCTGGGATGGTCTTGTGTGGGTCAATAATTGCTACACACCCAGAGTCATTAAATGTATTTCGTGTCGATGTTACTTTAAAGTCGATAAACAATGCCCCACTCTCATGCGGTACAAGGCAATAAGCAACGACAGCTAAACCTTTGGTTGAAACAGATGTGAAGTCGTTTATCGTCGAACCGCGACCGTTCAGCATGCAACAGCTTGACGATATTAAAAGGTCGATGAGGTATTGTCCATATGAGTTCACTTTAAAATTAATCACTTTTCTCTCAGGAATGTCATCCACACCTTCAATGTAATCAGGCCCACTGCCACAACGGCCATTGAAATCGCCACATGAAGAATATTCCAAGTTTCTGGTATCGGTATATATGTGATAATAGTTCGTTGTAATAGTTTTCGGGGTCAATGTAACGTGATGAACCGTCAAGAGGAAGGTAACACACAGACACATCCTAAAATTAGTATCCGAACGTATATACACGAAAAAACGAGTGAATTTCTTGTACATATTGACCGATAAAATATCGTAAATTAAATGTTGTTATCAAGTGAAAAATGTATACGTGTAGCATAGGTGTATTAGATATATTATGTGAAGTTTGGTGACTGTAGGTAACCATTGTTATGTTTTTTCCGAGGTGCGGGCAAAGTAGAGTGAACGAACTTACCCAAGGATGAAAGACCAAGGTTTGACACCGCAGCACAAGATTCGAACCCGAGAGTCCGAAGCTCTAGCTACTGCGCCACTGCACTCCACAACGTGAATGGTTGGTCATTATACAAGTACACAGAGAGAAATGGTGTTTAACCCATTAAGTGCATAAGCAGCCAACCTTTGTGAAGGTTCTGAATCCATCCAGTATAGGTCTGTACCCAGTGCAACGACACAAGTTACCTATGAAGTAAGAAAAACATAGATATATTGACAAACTAGCATGAATGCGAATAAGTGTATTATGACTATACTATTATAATATAAATGTCATTACTAGTCGCAACATCAGTTTATCATTCGTCTATGCGTTTCTATTTCAACAACATTATTAATACCTATTTATACATATCGTTGCAGGTTTATAAAAAGTAACATCACAAAGATTAAATGGGCCCTTTATATAGATTGCGCTATTCTACGGCATAAGTATTTTGTCGACCGACGCTTTGCGTCTGCGGCAATTTATAGAAGTCTCGTGCAGGCGATATGTTTGTCGTCGTTAGTTCTCGGGAACACAAGACAAGCGTGCGCTGAATCTAGTGATTGTGTTGTTGATAAGGATTTATTTATGACATATACTGTTGCAAACTAACAACACTAAATAAATAAATCCTTATCAACAACACAATCACTAGATCTATGCAGCACACGCACAAGCACTTGTCTTGTGTTCCCGAGAACTAACAACAGCAAACATATCGCCTGCACCAGACTGTTCTATAAATAGCCGCAGCCGATAAAGTACTTCTGCCGTGGAATAGCGCAATATATACATTGCCCCTTTAAGTGTTAATGTGTTGTGTTTCACATGCACAATACAGTTTTGATAAATGAAGACGTAAATGAAAATATGAACATAAGTTTAATGCCAACAATGTGCAGGTTTACGCAATTCATTCAAGGATATGGGAAGTTGGAAACACTGATGAATTAAAGACATATCTTCCAGTGCTCTCTCAATCTGTGCCACTGGAAGCTCGGGGTGTGAATGCAGGAGGGTCTTTAGAGACATCACATACCTTCCAATGTTCTCTCCATCTGTGCCACTGAAGCCAGGGTGTGTGAATGCAGGAAGGTGTTTAGAGACATCACCTACCTTCCAGTGCCCTCTCCATCTGTACCATTGAAGGTAGGGGTGTGAATGCAGGAGGGTGTTTAGAGACATCACCTACCTTCCAATGCCCTCTCCATCTGTGCCACTGAAGGCAGGGGGTGTGAACGCAGGAGGGCATACATAGACATCACCATCCCGGGAGAGCAGAACCCACACTGTGTGCCGTGACTCAATGCCAGTCGTTCCTGAAACGATCTTAATATTTTATACCAGGCAATATGACTTCACAAAGTCTGTTAAAGTTGCACTCTGAATAAACTAGTGTAACCTTGTTTTATAGTAACACAGCTACCTTGCAATTAAGGCCACCCTGGGACAGTCCTAAATTATTATTTTTGCAACAGTAAAGCATAGGACATTAGTCTTGCTAATAAGGTCACCTCGCTATTCAGGTCACTTTCGCCTAGTCCTAGGGGTGGTCTTAATGGCGAGGTTCCACTGCACCATTTTATTTATTTATTTATTATTAAGCATTTATAGAGCGCTGTGTGTCCGGATAACAGATCTGCTCAAAGGCGCTGACAATCGTAGAGTATAAATAAAATACACTAAATAGAAAGGTAAACGAATATGATTTAAAAGTAGCATATCAACATTGCATAAAATGTCAGTTAGATAAACCTGAATAAAAATAAATATATATATTTACAAGTGTATATATTATACATGAATTAAATGAAATAGCCGTTTAAATAACTAAAAAAAATAATGTGCTTAAATAAAATTAAATAAATACATATAATATGCTAATTAAAACAAAAATAATAAATAACTGCAACCTAAGTACATAACCGAATGTCAATATTGTACAAATGTCACTGGTGCGGACTGCATTTTAACTGACATTTTTAAGAAAGTGCACACTATTTACAAATTAGATCATAATTGCTACTATATATGTCACATTAGCATTTGATGTTATTCAATACTTTGGCAAGATTACCAGAAAAGGTGCACATATCTACATAGTTAAGTGATGAAGTACTAGGCCCTACATAATCTTTCTACATCACTGATAACCATTGTCTGGGACATAATTAAGTCATTATCAATGATAAGATGTTTACCTGTACAGGGTGGATGTTGCCATGGCGACTGCCAATTCCCTCCACAGTGGTGATGGCGAGACCATGCAGAGAACAGATTGGGATGATGCAAGAGTTGATCGCATAATGACTGGAGACTGTTAAAGATGGTGCATCTATATCATAAGACATTATGGTTCTCGTTCTGTCTGCCTGAGGATCCGTTTGTTTTGCATGTAGAGGTTGACATTTTGTGTGCGATCTAGCAGTCCCATTGGGGTGGTTTGAAGATTTATAAATTTAAAAAAATCGTCTGGTGTGGGGATCTTGGGGGTCACATATCTGCCTTGATATGTATGTTACATGTTTAAATCTGGATACTGAATGGCCTACCGTGATAGAAGTTAACTTTAGTAACCGAAAATATGTTATACTGTGTGTCTTCATGGCCTATGAGTCTCGTGATCATGAAGACTTCTTTTTACAACATCTTGGTACTTTAAAATCAGTTATAGAGGATTTGAACATTACATGCATTTCTATAGTGGAGGACTGGAACTCGGACATAAGTGACAATGATTCAATTTTCTGTACACTTTAAAAAGTTATGTGATGAGAACAGTTCTTTAAAAAGTTATGTGATGAGAACAGTTGGTTGTCTGGTGAGCTGTTATTGCCTGCAAATACTTTTACTTATCTGAGCGAGAGATGGGATTCAACCTCGTGTTTGGATCATTGTGTGTCAACCAGTGATGTCAACGTGATTCAAAATATATATGTTTTGTATAATTCTTGTATTGTACATCAGACCACATTCCTATGAGCACTGAAGTTTTCCTGGCGCTAGTGCCCCAGGTTGAGGGATCACCAACCCATGAATGTACAAAAATCGGCTGAGGACAATTTAGTGACTGCAGTATCAATGGTTATACTAAGGCAACAAAGCATAACCTTGGAAATGGAAATATACCTCATGATGCAATTATTTGTAACAATGCAAACTGCACAGACGATGCACATATATCTGCGATATGTTTTATTTTGTTTGTATGACTCTGCCAGTTTAAATGGTTATTTATCATGATGTCTAAAATATTGAAATTATTTACACTTTCAATGTATGCCCCATCCATTTCTAACAGATGGTATTCTATTTTCTTTTGAGGCATATAAAAATGTAGTCTTTTTTTGCAAAAAAGTTTATTAGCTTTCAGCCAATTGCTAATCTTGTTAATTCTTTGTTTATATTTTCACTTAACACTTGAACTTCTGGATTAAAACAATTATTTAATATATCGGAAAGGGTGGTGTCATCAGCGTATGTTATGAATTTGAAAAGATCACGAGAAAGTGCTTTATCATTGAAATACATTATAAATAAGACTGATCCTAAAATTGAACCTTGGGGGACACCTGTGTTTATGACTATTTCCTTTGACTTAACATTTTCAATTTCTACAAATTG
Organism: Paraescarpia echinospica; assembly: GCA_020002185.1. Lineage (NCBI taxonomy): Eukaryota > Metazoa > Annelida > Polychaeta > Sabellida > Siboglinidae > Paraescarpia > Paraescarpia echinospica. The sequence goes on along the minus strand of CM034534.1, from coordinate 8,642,646 downwards.
TTTGCGATTTTGTAAATAACACTTACAAATATCAAGTGCTTTGTTATTAAATCAATAGTAATTTAATTTACGTAGCATTATATTGTGATCGATTGTATCGAAAGCTTTGATAGATCGAGGTATATATTCATTGGAGTAGCCGAATTGTCAAGTTCTTGTGTAATTCTGTCTATAATTTCGAGTGTTGCAAGTTCAGTAGAATGTTTCTTTCTACAGCCATATTGGTTATTGTAGTGTAACGTTTTAGAATGGAAGAATTCATGGATTTGAACAAACATAACCCTTTCAACTTTTTTTTTGAAATCACAGGCAGAATAGAAATAGGGCGAGAATTGTAAAGATCAGAAACATCACCTCTTTTGAAAAGGGCTATGACTTTTGCAATTTTTTATTTGTCTGGAAATATACCAGTTATAAAAGATTGATTAGTAATTAGAACGACTGCAATGCTGATGTCTTTTTTTAAATAAATTTTAGTAATTTAGTTTATATACCCTCTTTTCCACAACTGGATTTTGGAGGTAGGTTATCAGTTATACTAACAGTAATATATATGTTAATTGGGTTCAAAATTAAAGGTGTGATTGTATTTGTTGCTGGGATAGATGGCCAAGCTAGCGTGTGCACTATACATTTGTCTTGGCTTATTAATGTATTGCCATCTATTTGAAATCAAGAAGTGTCAGCTTCATCATCTTCTTCATCATGTTTCCTGTAAACATAGAGCACTCTGCCGATTTATGCAGAATACGATAAATTTACTTTGTTTGTTCATTAGGTGGTTTATTACATTGTCATCATCAAAGTATGGAGAATGTTGCAATGGTTCGATATCCCCATCCTCATTCATTTCATCTGTTTTTAATGTGTGATAGAGATACTTTTTCTCTAGATCACAAAAGTGCTCTAAGAAATAATTGTATTGTTTTAAAAGCTGTTTATCAAATGTTGATGTGTAATGTGTATCCCTTCATTTGAAAACGTGTTCTAAAAGGAATCGTTGGATATGTTTGCGCATACAGGATTGTACAGTAGTGACGGTTTGTGTACTTGGTGATAAATAACATAGTGCAATATTTTAGTTTTTTCTTTTTAATTGGAAACAACCTTTTCTAGCATCGCTGTTATTCGCGTTTGTTATTATTAATTGTTGTTGTTATTCACTTAATGAAATACGCAGTGTTGGTATATAACTTTATATAATTTTGTACGAAAATTATTTTATAGTTCTCCAGTAGCCAATGTACCCAGTGTTGCACAGGGAAAAAGGCAGTCATAATTCAATTCAATCTCTTTATTTCAGACTTAACTGTGCAGCATGTACATATGTCCATATAATTATAGAAAGAACCCATACAGAAAAAGTAAACAAAAAATATAAGAATATTGCACAATGGAGCCTACCATGTGACGTGTAGACTCAATGAAAACTATTATGTATATACATCTTTATCCAACGTCGTCTTACCCTCGAAAGCCACTTTAAATCAATGTTGACGATTGCAATCACCAGCTTATTATAAGAGGCATCAAGTCTCAGCATGAACTTACAGTATATACAAGATTTCTAATCACAGCTTTGCTATTATGAACACAGTATTCTACAAACATGGTAGAACAACTGCAGTATTTAGGCTCACGTAAAAATAATCGAAAAACATTATTGTATGCAACATGGAGCTTATGGATACTTGCTACTGTGTAATTCCACCACAGTTGAACAGTATACATTGGAGAGCAGAACGTTTTAAGCAATGTCAGCTTCACTTCTGTAGAACACATGTAAAATTTTCTCAAAAGCATATTACCCCTAGCATATAGTTGTCAGCATTGCCGCAAGATGTCCTTGTCATCTTGCAGTGTATTAGATATAAAGTTCCCCAAATATTTTACATGATATATTTCTTTGATTGTTTCATCATTGATCTCAAATGATGGCACATCAACATTCATCATGTATTTGCTTTTACATACAAACACCCTGATACAGATGGGGAGAGGGTTACCAAGTCATCACATTTGTTTAAGTAAATATAATGTTCACACAAGTCCTATTTAGAAAGAAACTTCATTTACTAAAGTTAGATGACATAAATAAACTCCAACAACTAACATTTTGCTACAAATTAATTAACAATCATTTACCCGATTACTTCAATGTTATTCCCAACACACACATCTATGACATTCATCAGCACTACACGCGTGAAAGAAATCATCTGTATAAGTCCAGAGTCAACCATGAATATGCCAAAAATGCATTAGACAACTTAGTAGAGACAGTATGCAATGCACCAAGTATTATCATTAATAACATTTACACCCACAGTCTATAATTATGGTTTTTCGGCATACACAAAATTACTTTATTCGAAATTATGAATCATGTAGTATTCACAATTGTTGTATTTATAGTTCATAATACATATTGAATTGTATACATATGTATCTATGTGTACGTCAATACACGAGTACATATAATATGTAATTGTATATATATGGATGTATGTTGATACGTTGAGTAATCTTCAACTATCTATTTAAGTCATATTTTATTCTGATTGTTTCAAGTAAATGTTGTTGTTTATATTGAAGGGGTGGATCTTTTGCTAGCGATATAATATATCTTAATGGGAGTCTCCCGAACTTACGTATTATATACTTAGGTTACTTGTTGTGTATGTATTGTATACATAGGTCAAATAAACTGATTCTGAGTTCTGAATACAATGGATGATTGGAATGACTGGACATAGTTAAAGATGACACAGGGAACTACACAATGATCTATGGTCTTATTGCAGCAGCATATTTACGATGGTCATACTTTTCTTTAACCACACCACAAAACACATTTTGGTTACATATTAAATAACATTAAATACTTAAACGATAATGTGTACAATATTAATATAGATGAATAGGTAAGGATACTGGATCTTGCGTTGTCTGTCGATACGGGACACCATCACTGTGCATGCGCCACACCCGCCTTGGTCACACGCTTTCTTTGTCCCGACCAGTCGTACTACAATGTGACTCAAGGATAAAACCGCATTGTATATGATAGCTAAATAATAATAATAATGAAGTCTTATATAGCGCCAGTATCCGGCAAATAGAGGCACTCATAGCGCTTGCAAAATTAACCTATCCATCACGTGACCTGTTGTCTAGCAAAAACTCTGTCAAGCCATCAGAAAACACATGGTGGGTTCCAATATTCCGTAATATATTTTGTTGAAATTCTGGTCACAAAAGTGTTTCTTCATGACAAAACCATAAGGCAAAGTTTTAAAAGTGACAACTGTATGCAGGAATGTATGATTTATGAGATGTTATGCTGCAACAGTACAATAATTCACAAACCGGGTATGCAACCGTTATCAACATTGTTGGTAAAGGCAAAGCTTGACGGAGGCCACGCGCAAAAAAATCAATTGTAACATAGGCAACCCGCGATGTAATGAATACATCAATTCACTGATGATTTAAAAATAGTCAAATTTAGGTGTCCATGAATTCAGATGTCCGGGAAATGTTCGTTTCAACATGGCTAGTTCTGTTATAACATGATGTAATTTCTGGAAATTACACACCATCATAATATTCATAGTTTATATCGTATAGTATATTGTATGTAGAAAGAGAGTAAATTGCATTAATACAAACATTACATGCATGAGAAACATTATTAAAGTACCGAATTAAGACACATGTACATACAGGACATAAATAAATAAAAAATAATAAACAGTTACAGCTAGGCTTATATTGTTAATTATACATGAACACGAATTCAAAGGATACACTCATTCCTGAGATAATTCCCCAACAATTCTTCAGGGTTCGGGTTATTTTCCACCACCTGTTTGAATACATGAATTCAGCACAATTCACAGCCCAATATATATATGGCATTATAGTAAATTCCAAAAAAGCATACAAATTAGATAACCACGCAAGACTAGTTAAATATTACAAATTAAAATTAATAATAATAGTTAAAGGTGGAATTCAAAACGTGCAGCGTTTCTGCACAGTGTGCATACACACATTTGATTTGAAGTGGAAATTAAGGCATGTTTAAACAAAGTTGTTTATTGAAGGTAGAGTGGCTGTCTGTAGCATACGAGAGAGAGAGAGAGAGAGAGAGAGAGAGAGAGAGAGAGAGAGAGAGAGAGAGAGAGAGAGAGAGAGAGAGAGAGAGAGAGAGAGAGAGAGAGAGAGAGGAAGGAAAAGCTACTAGAGGACGCAAGGGCGAAGGAGAGTAGAGACATGGGGAAATGCATATACAGAGTGAGAGGCCCACAATGGGCCAGAAACTTTTTTTAAATCAAGCCCACAAAGGGCGTGGAGGAAAGACACAAAACAGTAAACTAATGTAAACAACGTGAATTATACACATAAACCAAAAATGCATGTACATAAATGCAGTTAGTTTAATCAATAAACTCACAGAGTTCAAAACTAGAGTTCAAGAAAACAAATGCATGATAATAGGGATCACAGAGGTAAAACCAAAAAACCAGAGATATTTATTAAACCCAGCAGAACTGGCATTAAATGAATACGATTGATTGCATAATATGATAGAGAAACAAGGAAGAGGAGTAGTCCTGTACACACATAAATCACTTAAAGCAACACCCTTTCTGTCTTTGGAGACACATTTTCAGGAGTCAGTGTGGATGGAAATCAAATTTACTAAAAAAAGATAAACTTCTCATAGGATGTGTCTGTAGAAGCCCGGGGAGTTGGAGCATCAATGATGAATGTCTGAATAAAGCGATTAGCGAGGCAATGAGCTATCACCACTCACACTTTCTTCTGCTTGGAAACTTCAATTATCCAAATATAAACTGGCAGAATAGGTGTATTACCTCAGATAATGTTGAGAATCCCGAATTAAAATTTATAGAAAATACAAGAGATAATGTTCTCTTCCAGCATGTTAAGCTGCCCACAAGGGGGCGATTATGAAATAAATCAAACGTCCTTTACTTTGTTATAACAGGTGAAAAAGGTATGATTGATGGAATAGTACATGAGAGTCCACTCGGGAAAAGTGATCACTCTGTTCTCATGATAACATTCAGGTGTTATGCTGATATAGCATATCGAAAATGGATAAAATACTACTATGTAAAGGAGATTATAAAGGTATAATAATAAAGGAAAAATTGAATAACACTGATTGGGAAGAAGTAATCGGAACGGTACAATAGATTACCGATGGACCAAGTTTAAAGAACATATTAAAAAATAGAGGATGATTTCATACCTCATACAGTAGTTAGTAACACAAACATACACAAAGGGAAAGTACTCCTAGACAAGAAATCTGTAAAGACAATTAAAAAGAAACATACTCTATGGAAGCGTTATATGGAAACAAAAGAATGGAAATACTATAATGAATACTGTAGGACTAGAAATCAAGTCCGTAAATTAACAAGGAAGATCAAGAAGGAATTTGAAACAAAATTAGCATCACAAGCTAAGTCAAACCCAAAAGCAGTATGGAAATACATGACTTCCAAAACAAAAAGTAGGGAAGGTGTTTCAGATTTAAACATAGATCCTAATGATCCGAAATCGAGACCGACAAACTTCTACAGGGAAAAGGCAGATGTCTTAGGTCACTTTTTCTCTAGTGTTTTCAAGGTAGAACCAGATGGTGACATCCCCCGCATCCCGCCGGTGGAATTAAAACACAGCATGGAAAATTTGACTATTGATGTGGGTAAATCAGTAGGACCAGATCGTATACACCCCAGATTCCTAAAAGAATTATCGACCCAATTATGTATACCATTAGCTAGGCTTTTTAATAATTATCTAGCTATGGGTGAGCTACCAAAGGAATGGAAACAGGGAAGGATCTGAGTTATATAAAAGGTAAGCCGTAAAAAGCAGGAAATTACAGATCTGTAAGTATAACGAGTATACTATGGAAATGCATGGAACAATGCATTAAAGACCACATTGTTAATTATATGACAAGTAATAACCTTTTCAGTAAACAACAATACGGTTTTGTTAAAGGTCGTTCAACAGTACTACAACTGTTAACTGTTATGGAATCGTGGACCAAAGCATTAAATAAAGGATACTCTATAGACACAGTGTATTTAGATTTCATTAAGGCTTTTGATATACCGTCCCCCACAGAAGATTGACAAGCAAACTAGAACCATATGGTATATATTCTGATCTAGTCAACCTAGATAGTATATAGTCAATATAGGCTTAAAAGGGTCGTGCACAATTGTCAATATTTATCTATTCCTACAGTTTTGCCATACTTATACTGACAGTTCAAAATGGGAGGAGGGTTAAGGTACTAATTATAACAATGTCAGTCGCTTGAGAATTACATAACCATAATAGCTGAAAATAAAAATTTGTTCGTAAACATTGTAATGACGGTTTTTATTGTAGTCACTGACAGTCATAATGAACACTGTTATATACAACTTAGTTACCTACATATCTGGACATTTATCGACATTTTAAAGTACTAATATTTTGAGGAAGGAGGGGGGTCTGATAATGTGTAAGCTCTCTATGAATAGGTACTTGTCAACAACTGTGAACATGAGCACTAAAGGAAGGACTCTTTTCTAGTGACATTGAATAGTGAGTGAATAGGTTAACTAGTGTGCACAGTTTGTTTTAATAAAAAATGCATACTTTTTAATCGTCAAAAATAGTTCTCGTTACAACGGGTATAGGTGGCGAAAGCCAATTGCTCTGTCGACCTCCTGCGCCATTTCGATCACGTGGTATACGCGAGCTCGGTGATAACATGCCATACACGTGCTATGTCGTATCAAGGTGACAATTCCAAAGTGGTTGTACGAAGGTACGGATTAAACTATCGCAGTTGGCAACAACAATAACGCGTAGCTGTGTATAAATTCAACGAGAATTTGCCAATAATTGTAACACTGAATTATACGAGTACAACATCACATAACTGCAACTGCCACTGGCGAATGTCTGCAGTGACTCGTGTCCGACTCTAATTTTATCTAAACTAAACTTTAAAGTCCTATAAACATAAATGAAGGTATGAACGCAGGTATCTGTGTGTCATGTCGTGTATATCCTGATACTTCTAAATCCGCCCTCCTCCCCACCTTTTTGCCTAGGCACGTTTAGTTAAACAACTAATGTAGACAGTTGGTAGAAAAAGAAGTTGGAAAATGTCGGTATATATTTTTCCTTATGTTTATACAGGATAGGCGGAATGGCCCCACCTTTTTGTAATTGCATGTGTCTATTGGTGGTGGAATGTTTGTATTGTTTGCTTAGGTTTATATTCATAGTGGTTTTATACCTCTATAGCGACAAATAATGTATGTCTGTATATTGTCGTCATGTTGTAGGAATGTGTGCCTGAGGCTGAGAAACTTTGATGGGGCTGTACAAGGGTTCAGTTTCCCATCTGGTTTGCATGTTAGACATCACATTCCTACTATCGTTATGCCCAAAAGTGGCTGTATTAGAAGCAATCCACTTTCCAATAAAAAACGTCATCCTTTGGCCAATTTCAATTCTCAAACTACAATGGGCTTGTGTTGGTTATTGCATAAAGAGTAAGACGTCATCGTACCAGCCAGAGATTCAGTCGGAGAATGACAATGGGCATAATATTTGATATGTATTGTATTTGGTTACGCTGGATCATGTTAATAAGCTATGTTATTGCGACAATGCGTATTATTACGAGAGTATATATGACGTGAAGGTGAGAAATGACAAGAAACACTGGTTTAGTAGTAGGCCCGTGTTGACCGTGGCCATGCAAGTAACTTACTACTTAGACAAGGGAGCATCCGTAATTTCGTGCAACAAGACATCAAACACTGGAGTATTATATTGGTGATCGTAATTATGAAAACATCGTTTTATTATTTTGATAGTAAAAATTAGTATGTATTACTGAAAAACTGTGTTAAATTTCATTGTATTTGAATTACGCAAAATAATTAAGATTTTTATGACAACGATGCCTGGCTATGCGTATGGTCTATGACTATGTAATACATTAATTGGTATCCTGCGTTAACTGACATATATGCCAGCTATTCTTGTGCATTTACCAATATGTGTATATATTCTCTTCCCAGTATTATAATTGTTAGGAATGCATAATACGTAACTTGAATTATGATATGGATAGATGCCACACTACACCCCATGAATGAGGGTGAAAGGAGGGGCTAGAGGCAGCCACCCGGGTCAGACAGATACAGGGAGGATACAGTCTGCGGGAGGCCCACATTTGATCGATTGAGGTAATTCCAAATTTACAGCAATCAACCACATATAATAGTTATCAACACATTTTAATGTGCACATTTAAATATACATTTGTTTTCATACACATTTTAATAATAACATCTTGAACATGGAAAACCAAGTTGACTTCTGCACTTTCATATTATACCCACAGTGTATCAACACAGACATATTAATATATGTAATACACATAGCATATGGCGATGACTCAGAAATTAGTTTATTAAATAAATTATTCATTCTTGAAGAAGGTAAACATACAAATTATGAATCTTTGAATAGTTGACGACGAAAATATATTGTTAGCATCGCAATAACACCTCATTTTGTCATTTCCAACATTTACCTTAAACATTCAATCTTGAGGTTCAGGCAGAACCTTAAAATGTCAAACATGAATATGTGTACTACTACTAGTTACACATGCAAACACTGACATGAACTTGTATACTGAAAACTAAACAAAAAAATTATAAACGCATTTTAATGATTAGCAGGATTGAAATCAGTCTATAACATTGACTAAGATCAGGCATTTAAAGTAATGAAATTGAACAATTTTAAATCATGCAATGACAAAGACACCTTGTAAAGAAAATTTATCACAGTCTTGAAAAATAGCATATTCCAGTAATGTCTGCATGCTGTATCAACCCCCCTGCCCCGGAACAACCCCAGTGAACACCCGACTGTTCCCAAGATATCAACATGTATAGATGCAGCGGTAGAAGAACATGTCTTGCTGATTTTTTTCTAGTGAAATGCTGAAGGTCATTCATGAAACATTATTTTATATTTACTGATTATGACAATGAACACTCCATAATTATTTACTCCCAATACTACTACGATGCCTGTCTAGAGAATAATATGCTTTTCTTTACAGGAAATTGAACTAGTGCGCTTAGAACCACTAGTTCTCCAAGTTAATATGGCATACTGGACAGTTTATTTGTCCGGGATCTCGGACAAGATTCTACAGCCATGCTGCATATAGACAGTTCATCATCTGAATGTCCGCCGAGTGATTCCTAAATTATGTATTGTGTTGCATCCGTGACAGATTCCTCAGTGCCTTTCAGATCAGTCAGTTAGCTTGACTGACTGGAAACCAACGTAGAACGCAGATTGCTCGACATTCGAGTGTGGTAACCTCTGACTAGCTCTGCAGTTGGTGATGGAACGGTGTGTGCCAGGGTCTGGCAGATATGGCATGGGTCTCCGGTCAACAACTCTTCACGCTGTGAGACAGATTCAGTGTCGAGCATTCTTCAGTGAACTACATCGGTTTGTATATTAATTACATCACTGTATGTATCTGCTGTCTTCGATGGTACTGCATACCAGCTTCATGACTTTTTTTTCTGTACACCGCTTGTACCTGTACAGCAGACAAAGTAACAATTAGCATGGCTCTCACATGTAAGGTATTTTTATATGTGACAACACATTTATCAAAAGTCAATAATACATGGTATTTATCTTCGGTTCAACTATAACTTTTAGCAGTGTCCATGAAAAAATACATTAACTATCCAGCATCATTACGGTGGTAGGGTTTCATTGTCTTCTAGGCTAGTCACTATTTTTTACAAGTTGTAAACATACCAAGAATTACACAAATTACAATTCGATATCACTTATGTTTTTTTTAAACAAAGAATCATAACATAATTATTTTTATTTGATATTTATATATTACATTTGTTCATCTAATCATCTTCCTAAGTTGTATGTTTTTCTCCTTCGTTTACTTATTATGGGCATGTGATTTTTATATGTAGATGACATTTGTTCAACCACTTCCTAACTATTTTTGTTCTGTTGTTGCTTTGCATTTTATGTGTATTTGGTGTGTATGTTATATTACAAATTATCACATTATACACATCAAGTGCAGTGATTGTACCTGTAGTTGTATTGTGCTTTTCATTATTTTGTAGTCAATCACATCATAAGAGTTTCAATAAAATGTTTTTACTTTATAGTGTCTTTACCTTAATTTACATGTATTTCTAACAACACTGCAATTTAACGAGGACACCCATTACTGCAGTCGAACATAAACTATCACATACGTGTCCACTGCTTGTATTCAAGATTTTGATAAAAGGTTTGGTGACAGATTAATGTGTACCATAACACTCGTTTACCTGAATCATGCAGGATTGGGGTCAATTATAATTCGTAATTGTGTAATTAATTACAATTACGGTGTAATTGAAATATTTGAAAGTATTGTAATTGTAACTGATTTTGTTTGTGTGATGTAATTGGCAATTGTAATTGCCTTAAGTGTTCAATTACAATTCAATTACTTTCCCATAGTTTCTCCAATTGTGGGTGAAACTCCCAGAACTGTTTTTTTTATTTCATTATGAAAACCAAGGCTGTTTCCCTCTGAAATCACCTTCCCTCTCATAATCCCCATTTTTGGGGTGTTATAGTCAAACAGGGCCCAGTCAGGCCGCACATGCCGCCATTGGCTAGCTGTGACTAAAACGTAAAAAAATGAAATAAGTTTAGCACAAGCAATATTAATATGTGTACTCATACGCTTAAATATACGTGATTACAACTGAATAATTCGAAATTACTAACCACTCTGGAAGAATGTTTGCGAACGCTGCATCTGTTGTGACTGACACCACGCCACGGCCACAGTCCACTGGCACTGTCTCCAACGCTTTTTAGTTACATACTTTATTTCTACTTACTTACGTTTTCTTAGGTTGTTCCTGACCGTAGGCGGTAGCCTCAGTGGTCAGATCTGCGTATGTTTCTAAAAAAAGCTCTACGTCTTCCTGGCAAGGCGGCGTTGTGGTCGTATATAATGTGTTCCGTTCTCCAGTGGTTATCTAGGCGGTTTTTAAATGAGTTGATACTAGGTGCATTTACTACTTGTTTTTTAAATGAGTTGATACTAGGTGCATTTACTACTTGTTTTTTAAATGAGTTGATACTAGGTGCATTTACTACTTGTTTTTTAAATGAGTTGATACTAGGTGCATTTACTACTTGTTTTTTAAATGAGTTGATACTAGGTGCATTTACTACTTGTTTTTTAAATGAGTTGATACTAGGTGCATTTACTACCTGTTTTTTAAATGAGTTGATACTAGGTGCATTTACTACCTGTTTTGATACATTTTCCATAATTCTGTAACTCTGATTGAAAAACTTTCCTTTCTTGTATTTACATATGAACGTTCTTGGAATAATTTCAAACTATGACCCCTGTGTTCCTTCCTTTATTTCACAGTCTGCATAATATGACAATGTTAGAAGAAACATTAATATCATACCTCCCTTTTAACAGTTTATATGATTCTATCATATCTATGCGTGTTCTACTATATGCTGATGTAGGGAGTTTCAACCTCTTAAGTCTTTCCTGGTAAGGAATATCCTTCATCCCTGGGAGTTACTTAGTTGCACGTATCTGCAAATTTTCTATTGCATCCTTATATACATAATACATGTGTTTATAAGGGGACCATATATACTTACTGCGTAATCTAGATGACTTAGTACTAAAGCTATATACAGTGGTATAAAACTATTTTCATTTAAGGTTGTAAACGACCATTTAACACTTGCCATGATATTGTTTGCTTTATTAATATTTTGGTTGATATGCTTGTCAAACTCTAGCTCTAGTGCAACAGTTTACATTTGTCTGGATGACATTTTAATAACAATATTTTTTGGTTAGACGTACCATGATGTAAGTTTATCTAAATCTTCTTGTAGTGTGTTATGATCATCTTTGCTATTAACTCTTCTTAAAAAACGTTGGTGTCATCTGCAAACATATATAAGTCTAAAGCTATATTGCTTGGTAGATCGTTTATATACAGAATTAATAGGATTGGTCCTAGCTAGGACATTCCCCTGGGGGATGCCACTGCATGGTTACATTTGTCCACTCAGAGTTTGTTCCGTTTATGCTGACCTGTTGTGTACGATCAGACAAGAATGCTTCAATCCATCTTAATGTTGAGCCTTATATAACAATAGCATAACGTAGGTCAATCACCTCCACTCAAATCTGTTGCATTGTGCCAATTAAAGTAGCGGGGGCTGGTATCGTATCAGTTGATTTCGCTACTTTTTTCTTCATAGAACCTTAGTAGGTGTCAGTATGAACATGTGTACTTTAAAAAAAGCCATGGCACTAGCGCCATATGTCACCAATCAGTCCTCTAAAAACTAATATTTTAGTGTGTCTGGGGAAAGTCCCTTTTGGCTTTTCAGATTCTTGGAAACTGACGATCGCGATGTTTCCATTGTGATGATCACGTGTGCGTCTGACAAGTTCAAACATTACGCAAAGATAAATTCGTTCACCGGGAATGCTGATCATAATTGTAGTCTGGTTATTCTCATGCCACTGTGCTGCTGTATTATAATTACATAAATGCATCACACCGTTAAATCACCAAATACTGACAGCAGTTTTGTTTATTCTTCGACAACGCCCGACCTCCACCGCCAGTTGCAATGACAAGTGACTGACCCCAGGGGGTGTCAATCAATCTTGTCTACCACAACAATTTCAACACGCGGCCCTTCGTAACATTACAAATACAGATTGTAGGGCCAACTTGCCGGGAAAACCTTTGGGGAAATCTCAATAATAGAAGTGTCTGTCAAATCGTGTTGAAATAAGCCACCTGTCAGTGAAAAAGTCACATTTCTAAGCACAAAATCACGCATCTGGTGACATTTGTATTATCAGTAACAACAAATAAGTTTTACTTAATGTAACTTTTTACAAAAAAATTACAATACTTACCAAGCTATAACTTGGCATATATATGAACTCGATTTGTGTTTACGCAAAATTGCACGGGATGGTTTTACGTTGGGTGAAAGGGTCGTGCCAAACTTAATATGCATTTGTTTAAAAAAAACCGTACGAATGTCAATAACATATTTGTACTTCCAAATATAAAAAAAATGACAGGTAGTTTTATAAAAAATGAAATAAAATGGCATTTTAGGGTAATTTTGTGTGTGTGTGTGTGCGTGCATGTGTGTGTGACTCTGAGTGTGTGTATGTGTGTGTTTACACATGTATGTGTGTGTGTGCGTGCATGCATGTGTGTGTGCGTGCGTGCATGTGTGTGTGACTCTGAGTGTGTGTGTATGTGTTTACACATGCATGTATGTGTATCTGTGTGTGCATGTTCTGCCACTCTTAGCAATATATATTATAGAACTCTATAGATTTATAGATTTTCTATATTTATAATTATACAAAATGCTATATAATTCTATAAAATGTTTAAATGGCTATTTCTATCAAATGCTATAGAATATTCTATAGAAATATAATAGAAAATGTATAACCACTTTACTTTCTATAGAATTTTGCAGAATATCCTATAACAAGTGTAGAATTCTATAGAATTTTGCGTAAAAATCATATAGATAGTAGGCAGGGTTGGTTTTCTGCCGGGCAGAAAGGTATTTCTGCCGTGCCCAGTGCTAATATATTCGACCATATGTTGTAAGAATGTTTTATTGTTTCATCATTTTCATCAGACGTCCGTCATCGACAATGTTTTCTATTTCAATTATCGCTTCATATAGTACGAACGCTTTGACAATGAAATGACGTACCTTCCTGCCGTTAACATAAAACACCAGTTCGGCCTGCAACTGCAATGTGTGCGACGCCGGCTGCATCGTATTGCCGGTAGTGGTCAATGTCCAGGACATCATGCATTCGGCATGACAGAACCACTGACTTGTTTCACTTAAGTCAGTATAAACACAGTAACAACACAACTACACGAATCGGTAAGTTCCCACGAACAGCCGAGGAGTAACAATAATATTATTAATAATCTGATCAACGCCCCAAACCGTGTGCTCGGCAAACGTGCTTGTATAACTCGTAGTTGACCCAGTTGCACAAATTTACAAGTGGTGAACTAGATCGAGGAGCTCGTGAACTTGCCAGGATAAACGAACCCATTGGAATGCAGCATAGTAGACAAGCTATGACCAAAGACCACTGACCCAAACACCGTATATCAATACAAGACGGTGCAGCTCGCGCTATTTACATTGTAAGTTCGTCCGCTATTCAGGAGGTGCGCGAAGCCAGACCATACGCGCGCAGAAAATGCAGTTCTTTGCATTATCATTGCTCAACATTTTCAACGATAACCTCGATTTTTAATTATATAAGAAGGGTCTGGTGATTATTCTGATGAAACATGACGAAGTTCAGATGGCTCAATAAATAACTGCAACGTTTCTACGTGATTTGTTTGCAAATTTCATTATTTTGAATTGTTATAGGTAAAAAACTTCAACGATAACTTTAATATTGTTAATCTTATATGATGCATCACAGCTTGGTGATTATCCTGATTAAATGAAGAGACTGAATAAATAATTGGTACGATTTGGGTGATTTAAAAAAATTTAATATAGAGGCCTGTAGCTAAAATGTATACAATTTACAACTCAAACCCCAATTTCTTTGGGCAGCTTTTTACTGTTTTTATATGTTTTAACTACGAATATTTTAGTGCCACCAGCATGTTTATATTAGTGTGTGGGTGGGGGTGGATGTGCGTGCGCGTTATTACGTGTGTGCTTGCCTGCGCGTATATCTATGTGCTTGCGTGCGTGTTAAGACTAAGACTTTCTAACTAAGTTGACGGTACACTGCCCGCCAAATTGTGCTTAGTAAGCCCGTAACAATGGTCGCAATTTGAATGGTTCAGCACGAAAAAATATTTAAAATTAAAAGAAAACACAACATCCATTTTCAAAACAAACTTTATTGGCAATACGGCCGAGTCGGGCTAAGTTAACTGCTATACCCTTGTTGTTCAACTTTCCCACGTTCAACACAGCAGATTTCCTCGTAGCCGTCTGACATTTTGGAATCCCCGCACGCTGGCTGTCAATAGTAATTTGCTAACATATGACAGCAGTGTTTCCCCTGGTATATAACAAGCGAGGCGGGTCGCCTCGCCGTTTTTCTATGTCGCCTCACTCAAAATATGCCGAAATTGCCGCCTCGTAGCTATTTCGTGCACCCATTTGTTTCGTTATTTCGTGATATATTCAGCGTCGGCGAGCGGCGCGAAAGCGGCGCGAAATGACACCACAAAGTCACTTATATATATATTGCAGTACGTAATGTAACATTAATTTTATTTTCGGCAAATAGTGTTATGCTTACAAACAATAAAAACATGGGTAGCAATAACATATCATTTTAAAAGCATTGCAAAAAACGCCATGCTGATTGCAAAAGTTTTAATTTAATGAATACTAGGGTGGTGCTTCCACTTTAAGTGTAAAGTAACGTTTGTAAGGTGCTACATGTTTCCTTTAGTCCTTTTGAGTGACATTTATATATTAAATGTCCCTTTAACCAGTTCACATATATGTAGACAGCGTGTTGTTCAAAATGTGTCCCATTTCATTCTTTAAGTTAAGCTTAAGGGAGCACAGGGTACGGAAATACTTAATTTTGATCAATGTTTGTGAATTTCAATTTCTGCGTATTTCTTTTCAAAAACTATACTTTCGTTAAGATCCAATGAAATAAAATGTAGATTTGTTAGTTTATATATGAATAAAATGCTTTATATGATCACCTCACTTGCTGAGATTTCGTTTGTTTTGCAAACAATTGCCAAAGCCTGACGTCATGGTTTCCAACGTCACAATTATGACGTAGCGGTTTCAACATCACAATCCGAAAAGCGCGTAAATTCCGGGAAACATTATTTGTGTGGCAGACGTATGATAAATCGAATTTACACACCTATTGTTTTTGTTGCAGACTATTATATTTGGAAAGAATGTCAATGCTTTTGTGCAGTTTCGCGCTATCTGGTTTCTGATTGGCCGACGGCATTTCCCTGCGCGTTCACTCAAAACAACTATATGTATAAATGTGCGAGTATGGGGAAATAATTTATATCAAACAGACATCGAGGGTTCGTTCCCGCGCGGAACAACTGCAGGCAGACTGCAGTTGAAGTTGATGCTATCATTCGAACTCATCTACCAAACGAAAGTTTGACTTGCTCGACGGAGCCCAGACAGCTGCGGTTGATCTTAATCTTAATAAATAATCCATAAATTCCCAGAAGGGACAACACATGGATGGTAGATGAGAGGCAATACGTTCAGGGTAGCGCCTCTAGCCTACTCCAAAATGATGTACTGGAGCAGGCCGCAAGAATATTGCTGGATAATTTATTCCAATCTGGTATAGTTCTTAAAATTGCAGATTTAGACCAAAATTTGGTTTTATTACAACTAGGTCTACTTAATTTATGATTAAATAACATATTCCCACCTTGACCCATCGATGATCCTGTCCTTGTAGCTCTATTAACCTTTTGCACACCAAAGTCTGAAAATTTGATTGGCAATTCATCATTATTTATTTTATAAAACAGATTGTATCCATCTTGCTGCACTGCACGTCTTTGAATTACTTCAAGGCTGTTAATTTCTTTCATTAGGAATGGATCCCAGATTGTTGCAGCATATTCCATTCCAGCTCTTACTAATGAAATATATGCAATTGTTTTACATTTTGTGAATAGCCCCTAAGATTTCTACGTAAAAATCCAAGTTTTTGATTCCTTTCTTGACCAATTCAGTAATGTGCTTAGACCAAGTTAAATCATTTGATAAAATAACCCCCAAATATTTTGTATCACTGACCTCTTTCAAAATTTGCCCGCCCATGTGATAAAAACTATGTAAATGAAGACCAGAAGTTGTGCTCATAATATTGCATTTAGAAATATTAAATGTCATGCCACAATCAACACTCCACTTAACAAGGCTGTCTAAATCTTGTTGCAATATTAGTTGATCTTGTAAAGACTGAACTGGTCTATAAATCAAACAATTATCAGCAAAGAGTCTCACTCTTGTACCTGGAGAAATAACACCTGGAAGATCATTACAGTATAATAAAAACAATAGTGGTCCCATTACGGTACCCTGAGGAACACCGGATGCTACTTCTTCATCATCAGAAAATTTACCAATACACGTTGAGTTCGACCCATTAAGAATTACTTTATTCAATTTTGAACATTTCCATTTATACCAAAATAATTCAACTTATTTAACAGTGTAGTACAACATCAAAAGCTTTAGAAAAATCAAGAATAGCAATATCCACTTGTAGATTCTGATCATGTAATTTTGCAATGTTATTTGTTGTTAGTAACAGTTGAGTTTCACAAGAATGTTTCTTTCTAAAACCATGCTGAAAGGGAGATATAATATTGTGGTCATCTAGATGTTGACGAATATGGGAACAAATCACATGTTCCATTATTTTTGAAACAATACATGTTAGTGATACAGGTCTGTAATTGCTTGGATCACATTTTACACCTTTCTTAAATATTTCAGACATCACCGACAGTTGCTTATCAACTACTTACTTGTATCGACAGTGCCGACGCGACATCTATTGCCAGTATTGTTGCTGATAGCGACACTGACTCTGTGGGTGAGGCTGAACCTGAGAATCCAGTGATAGGCTGCGCATTTATAATTTTTGCAGTTGACTACATGAACAGTGCCTTGGAATTTTTTTAATTTTGTATTCTCTTTGTTTTGTATTTTTCGCATTCATAAAACTGACCCCAATTATTGACTCGTAATCATTTTTGTTTATAAATTTATTCACAATCACATCTACGTTAGCCTCCACAACGAGTCAGCCCTAAAGAAATGTGCATGCGTGACAGCTTTTAAAGAGGTAGGCCTGAATATATATTTTATTTCAATAATTATATATCAGAAACGAATCTGATATGTTGCATGCATGTTTGTACAACAATAATTATATTGCACATCACTGGTGATTATATATGTGTGTGTGTATGTATATATAAATATATATAGTTATTATGTCATATATATCATATTCAAATATATGTAGCGGGGGATTTACCATGAAGACAGGCAACACGGTTAAATGATAACTATCATTTATTGTGTTATAAATCTAAAATAAAAAATTTAAAAAAACCTGCAACAAAATAACACATGATTACTACAAATGCAAGAATGGATACAAAGGATCATTCAACAACAGCATTAAACATAATATTCCTTGCATAACTTTGATACAGTTAAATTGCATATAGATCATCTCAGATACCAAATAGCAGGCTAGCACCTGTGATATTTGTAACTAGATATCCAAACGGCAATACTCCTTGACGGACTTACGATCAATAACACAGGTCTATATTAGCTTAAACACGGTATTACCAAATCAAGAAATATATTCAAATGCATCCTAAGTATCATTAACACAGTATCAAATCAGTGTAAAATGTCCATAAAGTATAAATTCGGTTGTAATACTTCTACAATTAAACACATGTATATGAGGCACTCCTCTATGCATAATAACGCATCGGTACGTATATACATGACCATAATCATCATGTATCGGCTCATCGTGCACATGTAGTACGTGTCCATTAATCAGTACTAAACGCATGTCTAACTGCATTGTCTCTAATTCCTTTATACAGTTGTATATTACTGTCAGACTAATTGTTTCTAACCAATTAGTAATAGACCATGACATTGAAGGTAACAATGCTCACCCCAACTGGGAACTGCAGTCTAACACAGTGCCTGAGCGCTGCTCAGTGCAATCACACCATGCACTGTCTGTAAATAAACAAGTAAGTGAAATATAATACTGCACATCAATGCACTAACTAACAAGACTCATTAACTGATATACAACTAATTATCAATTATAAATGAATAAATCAAATAATGACTAACACGATATCATTATATGTATGCTGGCATAATGATTTCCTTAAACATGCACTAAAATAGCATATATAATTCTGCTGTGAGAACACCTGCTAATTGTCACATATATAAGCTGGACTTGTCTAGATTTGCAAGTACACGTAAGTGTAATTGCTAGCAACAATTATAAATCAACTTGTTGCTTAAAGCATTGATTAAACACTCTTCTGCTAACCTCTCTTAACAATATACAAGTTACCCACTACACCGGGCGTTAATAGCCCTTCAGTAGAAACTACCCTGCTAAACTCAATGGGCAGTCGGTCTACCCACTGACAGTCAACCTGCTGTCCCTACTCCCTGGGGAATAGCGACACACGACACTGCTACAGACACATCACACAGCCTACTGGGCCAACATCTCAGCAGGGAACATATCAACACAATGATCTCCTATTGAGTATTAAAGACGCTAATTACTAGATTAGGAACCATGCAATTATGTCGATAGTGCTTCCTTGTCCCAAACAGTGGTATTTAACCTGTGTATACCATAATACACAACATCTGTCAATGCTGGGGGAATTCCGCCCACACTGTCAACACAGACCAATTAACTGACCTTCCCACAGGGAACTAAAAAGTCACTTTAACAGCAAGTATTGGGAGATAATTACATAAATCTGCTGTTAGTTAAATCCTGGTGCAATCCACCCACCTTACATCTTCATTTGTGTTTTTCTTTCTGTTAAAACACGAAACCTCGTGGGAAAACACTGGAGCGCCACGTCTGTCCAGCTTCTCTCTTAAACTCTGTGATGGCGTCTCTTACATAACCCTGGCTTAGTGACCGGGGTATGACCATCACTTGGTGACTTCTGGGGAAACTGACACCGCTGGGGAAGCTGACTTACAGGCTTTTCTAGGCCATATATGTTACACTGATGAAATGGTGTCTACAGACTTAACACATTAAAAGTAATAAGAAGTAAATAATTAACTAATTCGTCAGTAACCCTGCCGGTTACCTCCCCCCCCCCCCCCCCGATTAAATAGTTGCTATCCCACGAGCATCTGAACAATCAGAACCCAAGGGATTAAAGTTGGAATAGTGGTCTACAAAACTAATATTCGTATGGCAAGTTGCGGTTAATTGTGGTTGCCTGTGACTTCAACTAAGCTGTTTGAAGCATGGAACCTAAGTTCGACATGGCTTTACTCAGCTCTCCAAATGATGGTGCTGCTACCTCAGTCGTCCTAAGAGCTGCAGACCGTGGCAGATTGTGGGGATTGGTACCACGTAGGAGATCTAAGCATGCAACGGCAGGTCATAACCTGCCGTTGCATGCTTAGATCTCCTACGTGGTACTGCTTCGCCATCTGCTGATCCAGGTGTTGATCTGGCAGTCGACCTACCAGAGCGACCGGACCGACTCCTGATTTTAACACGACGATGTCGTCGGGACTGTCTCGGAATCGGTTCCGAGGTACTGTCGCCATCTGAATCGACAGACAAACAGCTATGCGCCTGAGCACAACTCTGCCCACCATCCGTAACCCGAGCATCCCGAGTCGACCTGGTTCTACCTGACATACCATGACTACTCAGATGCGACTTGTCGGTTGTAGGAAGGGGTATCTGTGATTCTTCTTGTTGTCTTATTGTCCTCAAGATGACTCGAATGAACTACTGGTGAAGTACGGGGCAGTGAAAGTTATTCTTCCTTCGACCGTCCATCACCCTTGTGCGGAAGGATCGAGGGAACAGTTTCCGCTTGAACAGTTGGCATCAAGGGTATATATACATCTGACTCCCAACGTATCATCCACGGTGGACTTCGCATGTTTATCTCTGACATATTCCCGTGTACACTCCTTCTCTTCTGGTGCATTTGCTATGCTCTCTGCATGGAACCCGGATATCCCTTACATCCAATATCCAACGACTCTGTAGTGGATGGCCACCAACCGATCCTGTATTTTGTTTCGCCCTAGAACTCCTCTGTTCTTAAGGAAAACTCTATCTCCAGGCTTCAGTGGCGCATCTGATCCTTCAGATCATGCCTATTCTTCCTGATTCCAGCGGCTTTGGCTAATCTCTGATCAGCTAATTCAAAAGCTGCTTCCAGGCGGTGCTGGTGCTCCTGTACCCATGCAGTCATCAGTCCCTTTCCCTAGGTGTGATGTTGGGCCCTCTCCATCCAAACCTGTGGCCGCGAAGACCAGTTCCTGCAAATGGCGTGGCCATTGTCGTTTCTTCTCTGGCGGTAATGCACGCAGTAAGTCGTGCATCGTACGATTAAAACGTTCACAGTGACCGTTTCCCTCCGGGTGATATGGACTGGTACGTGACTTCTTTATTCCATATACCGTACACAAGGCCCTTACCATGTCACTTTCAAAATTTCTTCCCAGGTCGTTGTGTATGCGTCTAGGAACTCCATATCAATAGAACCATTCCTGTGTCAATACCTTCGCAACTGTAGTCGCCTTCTGATCTTTTGTGGGTATTGCTACAGTGAATTTGCTAAATGCAATCGTCATGATTAAGACATGTTCGCGTCCATCTGAAGCTTTCTCTAGCTTCGTGAAATCAATCGCTAGTAGCACGAGTGGTTTGTTCGCCAAAAGGTGTCCCATTCTCGGGTTCACAGTAGGTCTTAATGTCTTAGCAGTACAGCATCGTGAACAACTGGCACAATATGAACCTACATCCTTGCTCATTCCAGGCCAAAATGCTTTCTTTCTTACTAGAGCTAGAGTCCTGTCTCTTCCCTGATGGCCACTTGCGTCATGAAGAGCTTCGGATACTGGCTGTTTCAAACTGGTTGGCAATGCAAGCTGTAGAGTTCCTTCTCCATTCTCAAAGGACTCAATATACAGAACATTCTCTATTTCCACAAATTGGTCCCATTTGCTATACCAGCGACGAGCAACTACCGGCATCTTCTGGAGTTCTATACTGTCTGGCTTTGTATCTTTCTTCCATACAGCCACAACTTTACTCAAGATAGGATCTTGATGTTGTAACTCACCTAGTTGTTGCTTTGTGTACCCTGGAAGAGGTGATACTGTCTGTTTGATCTCTCATTGCGGTGGTTGTCATGATTTCTTCTACACTTTCCACTATCACTTGGTGTCGCTCCTGAATCTCATTCGGTACTGCAATTGAAGACAAAATCTTCATTACCGTTCGATCGACAGCTAACTCGGTCATTTCTACTTTGACAGAAGTCGTGTCCACTTCAGCTGCAGTGGGTTGTCCATGCCATGTCTTTCGACTGAGTGCGTCAGCGTTGGCATTGGCACGACCACTACGGTATTTGATATCATAATCAAATTGAGCAAACTGAGCAACCCAGCGCAACTCTGTAGCTCCCAACTTTGACGTCTGAATGTAACTCAATGGATTATTATCCGTGTAAATCGTGAAGTGCGACCCGAGGACATCAGGACGGAACTTATCCGTGACGGCCGACTTCAGAGCAAGGAGTTCTAACTTCATGGAACTGTAGTTGGCGTCGTTCCTCTCCGCTGGCCTCAACCCGCGACTTGCATAGGCAATAATCCCGTGCTCTTGGGAGAATATTGCGCCCAGTCTTTGGAAGCTAGCATCGGTCTCCACGATGAATGGCTTCGTGAAGTCTTGGTAGACTCGCACTGGAGCACCTGTCAGCTGCTCCTTTAACCTCTGAAAGGCCAAACTGCAGTCTCTATTCCATTTTTCATGGAATAGTTGGCCGTCTTGGAACATCTTTCTCTTCGAACCCTTTTTTGTATTCGTGGCTTTGCCAACACACTGGTGAAGAGGCTTTGTTATCTGGGCAAAGGAAGGTATATACCTTCGATAATATCCAGCCAATCCAAGGAAGGAACGTAGCTCGCTCTCACTCTTTTATTCTTCCCATTCTTGTACGGCCTTGATTTTCTCCGGGTCTGTTGCCACTGCTTCTGCTGACACAATATGCCCAAGGAATTTAACATCCCGTCTGAACAGGCTACATTTCTGCGGCTTGATCTTGAGTCCAAAAGGCCCGTAGTTTCCCGAATACGGTGTCCAGCCTCTGCATCATCTCATCCACCGATTTCCCAAATACTAGGACATCATCCAAGTAAATGAGAAGGGAATGGAAGTTCTCATTTCCTAACACATGATTCATCAAGCATGAGAAAGTAGCTGGGGCATTGCAAAGTCTCATTGGGATCCTTGTGAACTCATACAGTCCACTAGTTTCAACCCTGAACGCAGTATTTGGCACATTGATAGTAGCCATGGGCCAGATCCAAAGTACTGAAATATCTGGCTCCAGTGAGTGCTTCCAGGCATTCGTCTACACGTGGTAGAGGGGAGGCACCCTTGATGGTCTTAAGGTTTAGTTGACGATAGTCGATGCACAATCGCAATGAGTTATCCTTCTTCCTCACGAGAACTGCTGGTGATGCGTAGTAGCTAGTAGATTCTTGAAGGACTCCAAGTTTCATCCATTTCTGGAGGTGTGCCTTAACCTCCTCTTATTGGTTAGGGTGCACCCGTCGGTGGGGAACTCTAACCGGCATATCATCAGTGGTGAGTATTTGATGTGGGACAGCATCGCAGTAACCGATGTCGTCTTCGCCTTTACTGAACACATCCTTGTGTTTCACCAGCAACAACTTCACTCTCTGAAGCTCCTCCTCAGAAAGGTCCAACCCTCCTAATTCCACTGACGGTAAGTCATCAATGTCAGATCCTCCTGATCCTGTCCCGCCAGACGATCCTTTGTTGTTTATTGGCTCAGCCGTGCTGGAAATCTCAGCACCTATCGACTGTATGGTAACCTCATTGACATTTAGATCTGTGTCAGTATCCTGTGGCTTCTCGATATCCACCGTCTGGATAGAAGTCAGATATCCTCCTTGTTGAGGTTCCAGACTTGAACTGGGATCACTCCACTGCGGACACATCTCTGATCCGCACTTACAACAGAGCACACAGTCTGTACTCCGTGTGGCAACCCGCTCGACCCGTGATCGAATGGTTCAACCAATAACTGGCAGAGCCCTATTGGCTTCACTATGTGAGCTAAAACTGTCACGGCTGATTCAGCTGGTAACAGTTGCGGCTTCCTTCCTGCCAGTTTCACATGACACTGCTTCAAGTCTTCTCTAGGTTGGGTGAACAATGACAACACTCTAGCCCACTTGGGTCCACTATCATTCACCCTGATTGACTCCAGGTAACGTGGCTCAAGTTCTGAGACTACAATGGTCCCAACCCTACGCAGAATGTTATAGCCAATTATTCCAGGACGTTCAAGTTTTCGCTGTCGCATGACAGGGTCCACTGGATCTCTTGTCACAAGAAAACCATGCCCTTGAACACTTGTCCCAGAATAATCACCTCACATTCTACGTAACCAAGATAGGGCACCGGCAACCCATTTGCGGCAGTGATGGAGATCCACCCTGCGATGTACTTCATCGTTTGTACCCGTGGCAGCAGGTGATTCCTGAAGAATCCCTCAGTGGTGGTGGACACTTCCGCCCCTGTGTCCAACAAACACTTCGCTGAATGTCCACCCACAACTACCTCTACCACGGGACATTTCCCGATGGCTCTCTCCATCACCGCCTCTACATATGATGGGTCCTCTAGCTCGCCATCCCCTACCTGTACCTGTGCAGAGGAGGCATCTAGTTTTCCGTCTTGACCATGTGCCCCATCTTGGGACAATACGGACTGATGTGATCCAATGATCCACACACATAACAGACCTGCTTGCCCTCTGCATTATAGCCACGCTTCAGCGGTCAGCGGGCTTCCCAGCTTCTCGTCGTTCTAACCCTTTCCAGCTGCTGTTGTTGTTTGGTCAACAACTCCTGTATCTGCTGTAGTCTAGTTGCTGCTGTTGATATTCCAATTTCCTGAGGATGGCAGCATTATCATTTACTGCAGCAGTGGAAGTGTTGATAGCATCATGTGTTGCCGTCTTCCTGGGGACTTATTTTCCTATCCATGAGATTCAGCATTCAGAGTTCGTCAACCTCCAACCTGCACATTTCGCGTTGAAGATGTTGCTCACGAACTCCAGAAGCAAAGCGTCCCTTTAATGTCTCATCTTTCAGTGGGGCCAAACTTGGTTGTCGTTTGCTCAGTTTATTAAACAGCCTGACAAGGGCAAGAGAGTAATCCAGGTGGGTTTCACCTGGCTGCTGGACCCTGGTGTAGAAGGCCTCTTGCGCCGCTCCCATGGTGTCTATGTCACCAAAGACACGCCTCACAATTTGCAGAGCTTCGTGGACTGTTCTTGGTTCGCGGAACCTTACTTTTTGTCCAGCCACTCCATTCAGATGGTCCATAACGAAGTCCAGACCCTCATTTGAAATGGGAATGTCCAGTGATTAGACGGACAAGAAATTTGCGTTTTTCTCTGCGTTTGTTTTTTTCACGTTCCCAAAGTTGCCACATAATATTGGAATATGGACGATACTGGCAGTACAAATGTACAGAAGCCTGATCATATTTTGGCCAGAAAATGATGTGCCGAATAGGCAAACGACAAGTGGAGATTTTGCCCAAACTAAATTGGCATTTCCCCCTTCCACGAGGCAAAACTCCTACTTATTTAGTAGTTTTAATTTATAATAAAATATGCATGATAACTTTATTTGAGGTAGACATTACAATGCTAACTAATGTCTACCTCAAATAAGGTTATCCTAACAGAATAAGCAGTGTAATTAATTACTGGCTTCTATTGCGTAATTGTGTGTTTTTGGTTAATAAAATGTTTTACCCCATCCTACTCTACACCAAAATAAGTTTAGTGTCTAGCCTAAGATGGTGGTGCCACAATGTGGACAAGGAAGTAATCACGTAAAAATAGCAAAGTCGAACTAGTGCTGCCATCTACGGTGTATTTGATAAGGTCAAGGCTAAAGAAAACAACTCTGTTTTGGTTAGAAAGGGAGCTGTTTCGTATTCCAAGTTCGTTTGTATCACGGCGTAAGCAGTTCCAAGGAAGCATATGGATGTCTGGTAGATATTTATACTTGTCGAATGTTGTAAAAATAGTCTGTCGTTATTGTCACTGTCGTTATTGTCTTTATAATCGTAGATGCCAATCCCAATCTGTCACTTCGATTCGCGACTCGATACATAATTAATAATCTGTGCATTCACAACACTACGTTTACAATTGAATTCACAGCGACACAACACAGATGCCAAATGGGGGGAGAGACGGAATGTATTTAAGGCAATGCCTCCTAAAGGTGGTACTGGAGTTGGCCACATGAATAGTTCCTGATAGATTATTCCATTCTGGAATTGTTGCTGTGATACTGATAGTCACTGGGTCTGTATCTGTATCTGTATTTTGACTGGCAAAATGTCCTATGGACACATCACGCCAGTGCGCATGGTGGCTCTTATGGATTAATTTTTTACATGTTGGGCTAGGCTAATCTGGAATGAATTCAGTGACGTACTTGATACAATGCTTGGAGGTAGAGAATTCCACTCTTTTATTGTGACTGGGAAAAAGCTGTTTCCAAATATGTTTGTCGAGTGCCTGATTTGTACTAACTGTTTATTATGTTTACGTGAGCATCTGGTGTTGCGTTTGGTGTATTGATCTAGTGGGATATCTATGAGGTTATGTTCCATTTTATATAATATGCTAAGTCTTTGGGTTTTTCTTCGTGATTGGAGGGTGTCCCACTGGAGATCTTTAAGGAGTTGTGTTACCGTTCCAGGCTCTCTAGAATAGTTGTTCTTACAAAATCTGGCGGCTTGTCTCTGGGTTCTTTCTATGAGTTTGATATTTCTTAGGCAATGTGGATCCCATGATGCTGACGCATATTCAAGTATGGGGCGGACAAGGGTTGTGTAGGCTATGGACTTGATTTAGGTTGGGCATTTATTTAAATTTCTTCTAATCATTCCCAATGTCTGTTGTGCTTTTTTTGTGACCGAGTTGCTTTGTATTGTCCAATTTAATGTATTTGATATATGTATGCCAAGATAACAGTGTGATTCAACAGATTTAAGTTGTTGTCCGCAGAATGTGTAGAGATTTGGTGTCGGTTTTCTTGAGGCTATTGTCATTGTATAACATTTAGTGGGGTTGAATTTCATAAGCCACGTGTGTTGCCATTTCTCAAGTTTGAGCAGATCGTTTTGGAGGACAGATGTGTCTTGGTCAGTTTTAATCGGTGAATATAACAGGCAGTCGTCTGCAAAAAGGCGAACAGTTGAGGAAAGATTGTCTGGCAGGTCATTTATGTAAAGTAGGAAAAGTAGGGGCCCCAGTACTGTGCCCTGTGGTACCCCAGAAATGACTTGAGTTGATGTTGACTTAGATCCATTTATAACGACCTGTTGAGTTCTTCCTGTAAGGAAGCTATTTATCCATGATGATATTGGGCCTGTGATGCCATAGTGTTTGAGTTTGTGGATTAATCTTTTATGTGGAACTTTATCGAATGCTTTGGTGAAGTCAAGGATGGCCATGTCTACAGATTTCTTCTCATCAAGTGATTTGCTTATGTCATGGATTGTTTGAATTAATTGTGTTTCAGTTGATCTTTTGGCACGGAAGCCATGTTGGTGGTCAGTTAGAATGTGGTGCTGTTCAAGATGTTTCATAATGTGACTATGTATGATGTGTTCAAGAAGTTTAGAACCACAGGTGTTAAGGATATTGGTCTGTAGTTAGATGTTTCTGCTCTACTTCCTTTCTTAAAAATTGCTGTTACATTGGCTTCTTTCCAGGTATTGGGGACTTGTCCAGAGTCAACAGATGATTGGAAAATGTCATGTATTACTGGTGCTAGATGAGAGGCATATCTGTTTAAGAACCATGGTGGAATGCCATCTGGTCCTTGCGATTTAGAAATGTTAATTTTGGAAAGTTGATCAAGTACTCCTTTAAGTGTAATTGTTAGTTTGGGGATTTCTCCATGTGGACTTCTGGCCATATCTGGTAGGGTGGAATTTCCTTCGTGTGTGAAGACACTTTGGAACTGATTGTTTAAGGCTTCTGCTTTATGTTTGTCGTCGCTAATGATGTTACCAGCAATGTTAAGGTCCCCAATACCCTGGTTATCCTGTCTAAGTTTAGAAATGAAGCTCCAAAATGATTTAGGTTTCTCTGTTATTGTTGTTGTCAGGAATTGACTTATGTAGGATAGTCTAGCAGAACGAAGGTGTTTATGCATGTTTCTCCTGATGTCACAGAATTCTTTCCAGTCTTCTGGATTTCTAGTTCTTTTTGCTTTGTTATATAGCTGTTTCTTTATTTTGCACATTTTCTTTAAATCTTTATTGAACCAGGGAAGATTGTGTCTTGAAGTAGTAAGTCGGTGCGGTACATATTGGTTCATAATGTTGATGATTTTCGTGGAAACAAGATTCCACTTGTCATTGACAGTCATGTTTTGGTTTTGAGAGAAGTATTCATGTGTAAAGTTTTCAAGAGATTTCTGGATGTTAATATTGTCGGCTTTATTTCTAATGAAGACTTTACGTTTTGGACGATGTTTGCGTTTGGGCGAAATGTTTACATCAATAATGACTGTGCTATGGTCTGCTATTCCGTCTACTACATTTATCTTCTTTATTAACCCAGGTCTATTGGTGAAGACAAGATCTAAAATATTGTTGGCATTTCCCTGTCTGTGCGTGGGTTCCTTGACATGTTGGATCAGACCATGTTCCTCTGTAAGAGAGAGTAATTTATTGGCAGCAGCTGTACTGTATCCATTGTTAGTTGTGACTTGGTGAATTTCCCAATTGATGTTAGGGAGGTTGAAATCGCCAGTAATGATGACATTATGTGTGTTGATCTTGTTACCTAATTTAGAAAGGGCTAGGTCTAGTTCTTCGATTTGAGTTCCATGAGAGTCATTTGGGGGACGATAGAGGGTACACATGATTATTGGTTTCATTCCTGTTATCTGGGTTTCAGTCCAAATGCTCTCACTGTTAGTGTCTAGGTCTGGTAGGTGGCTTGTTATGAGGTCATCTTTTGATATTTGAAATACCCCCCCTCCAGTAGTGTCTGTTTCTCTGTCCTTTCTAAAGACGTTAAAGTTGCTTGGGAATATTTCTCCATTTTTTATTGAGGGATCTAACCATGATTCAGTGCCACAGATGATGTCTGGGTTATGCAGATTGTTTAGTGCTTCGATGTCTGAGGCTTTCTTTTTAACGCTTTGGCAGTTTATGAGGATGCATCTGAAGTTTGGTCTCTTTTTTGGTCTATATGCTTTCTTGCTATTAGTTGTATTGTTGTTGGTGGTTTCGTTTAGGTTATGACAGTTACTGTCCAGTGGATAAAAGGGATTTGCCGTTGGGATTTCTGTATCTCTGAAGAAAGAATTTGTGAAGTTGAAGTTGTTGCATTCGGGGCAGGCCCACGAACATGAGGAATTTATTAATCGTTTGTATTCATTGTCATCTATTGCACAGCATTGTGAGTGGATCCAGTTTAGGCAGTGGTCGCACTGAATTGCTTTATGGTCATTTAGGACATCTCCATGGCAAATGCCACACGGTGCTGAGCAATTTGAACAGTGCCATGGTACATTTTGGTTTCTGTAAGTGTTGTTAAATTCTTGTCTGGATATCCTGGCGCATTTGATGTGTGTGGATTTATTACAATCATTACAAGTTAGGATGAGTGCATTAGACCTTAGTGATTTCTTACATGAGTGACATTTAGAGGGGCCTGGATTTAGTTGAACATCTCCTGAGAGCATGATGCATAGAAGAATGGAGAATTTTGTTGTTGTCCTGGGTTTATACGGTAGAGGAGTGATCAGTAATCCAGTGGAGGTGCTGGATTTGAGACATTTCAATTGGGCTATGGTTTTCCATATGGGACTATAAATGTAGTAGGACGTGACAGAATGGATGTCTTGTCTAGCTTTGGCGTTGACATAGGTCTCGTTTGTGTTGCTCTGGAAACTCTCCAATTTTTTTAAATTGGGATCATTTAAAAACCTAAAAGTTATCTGCAGACATAAAATCATGAACAGGGTACATCTAAAAGTGCATCTTGTAGAGGTATGTCGTACGGAGCCTGCCATGTCACCAACTCGAGTGGTAGTGGTTTAGAGTTGATAAAACGGTCAAGTAGTTATTAAGAAACACACCCACACTTAAAACGTGTACTGAGATAATACTAAAAAATAAAAGATAAATAATTATAAAATATCTGTCCGTCTAAACGGTTTAGTGACTAGTTGTTGTTGTTGCTGTTTTTTGACAGCCTACAATCCGGATTTGTAATAGTATGATACGTAAGCTTTATGTGAAAGTATATATTTACATGTGTGTATGTTGAACCAGCTCACACTGGTTCATGAGTCAAACTGAAAACCCAACTAAGTAAATATAAAATAATTATAAAATATCTGTCCGTGTAAACGGTTTAGTGACTAGTTGTTGCTGTTTTTCGACAGCCTACAAGGGTCATTATGATTATCCGCCACACCAAGACCAGGCAAGATGCGTACCACTGATTGAAACTCGGGATGTCTAGTCTTTGTATGATTTACAAGAATTGAGCATGATTTCTCTATCGCATCCAGTAACATAAATTTATTCATCAAGACAGACAAAAACACACACGAAATAATTAAGCAGCTTCGCATTTACATGAAACAATTACTCTATCCACGTTTACATTTCTAAGTGCCCGTGCATGCATGTTGAGATGTGCTCTAGAAAAAATGATCACATTCGCCCAGGTGTCGTGAGGTGGCAGCACTTCCCTCAGTACAGGCGAAGTCACACAGCCGGGTGAGAGTGAGCGAGACTAGATCTGCTCTAGATATAGCCTAAGGCTAAGCCCTTATTTCTCAAGCTGCTCTAGAAATAGCAAGCACAAAATTATTATATAGTAGATGGCATTAAATCTTTACAATAACAAGAATTACAACATACTCAATCACTGGTACCCCCTCATTTCTTATGAAATTTGTAGATAGCTTGAGTTATCATGATTTAAACATTATCTGGCAATGTTTCTGTGGTGCTCAGATTCAGCTTGAGTTGATCACTGGTGTGGACTGACGGAGGATGGACCATGGACGTCTCATTGCAGGGAAGTCTTCCGCTCATAGGTGTTGGTCTACTCACCCTGCTCTTTAGTCTCTGCTTCTGCTGCTACCTCTACAGGTAACTACCACCTCCACATGTAACCACCACCTTCACAGGTAACTACTACCTTTACAGGTAAAAATCTTCTGAACAGGTAACCACCAGCACAACAGGTACCACCTCTACAGGTAAACACCACCTCCGCAGGTAACTACCACATCCGCAGGTAACTACCACCTCCACTTGTAACTAACACCTCTACAGGTAACTAACACCTCTACAGATAACTATCACTTCCATAGATAATTAACATCTCTACAGGTAACTATCAAATCAACTCTTTGGAATATGCTCCCTCTTAGTGTTAGATCAGTTGAAAATATTACAAAATTCTGTCATCATTTAAAAACTTATCTTTACAACCTTGGTTATCCACCGTAGCACCCTAGCGTCTTGACCCATCTGTTGACAGCTGGAATACTGCTTATGGATTTTGAGGTTGACCAATCCTTTTGTTTTGATGCGCCTCTGAGCATGGTTTCCAAGGATTTAGGGGCAATAGAAGTTATCTTATTATTATTATTATTATGTACAGGTAACTACTACCTGAAGAGATAACTACCACCTCTACAGATACTATTGCATTCAAAATAAGCGTATATGTACAGCTATTTATTTGGACAAAAAATACCAGTCTATACGGTCTTATTTGGGTCTGTACGCTTATGTAATGTTGGCAGTTCCACCCTATATGTTTTTTATTTGGGCCTAAGGTTATTTACTGTTGTTAGTTGTACCTTATACGGTTTTTATTAGGCACTACATGTATTTATTTGTGTCACAGATACAATGTTCTGAGAAATATGTATATATAAATATTATTCTTGCCAGTGAATCGACGAAGCTGAACGCGAATTGCTCTTCGTTGTTACGGCGACACTGTTTACGCCGGTCACCATGCCAATCATGGCAGATAGCGATCCTTTCACTAACAAATTAAAAAACTACTCGTATGCACAAAAGGAGCACTTAGGGAACCTATGTGCTAACTATAAAGTTTATTATGTTTTATTGGGATCATGTTGTGGTCAGGACG
This sequence comes from Paraescarpia echinospica, assembly GCA_020002185.1. NCBI lineage: Eukaryota > Metazoa > Annelida > Polychaeta > Sabellida > Siboglinidae > Paraescarpia > Paraescarpia echinospica. The sequence goes on along the minus strand of CM034534.1, from coordinate 8,610,358 downwards.
TTAGTATTATGGCTAGTAAATTGTGAATCTCGCAGTCTAGGGCTGAGCGATAAAGCATGATTTACGACGTTTCGCAGGCAAATTTGCGACAAGACATCACAACCCTTACTTAAGCCATAGTGGATCACTCCATTTATGTATTTAAGGGTTGCAGGCTTGGCGAAATTAACTACATTATCTTAAAGAGTATCCCGCAGAATTTGGCATTGTTTCTATTTATGTAATACTAACAATTATAGATAATCTTCATTCATATCAGTATAACATATCAGTTAGTGTTAAACTACTAATCACTGAGACAAACTAAATGGAGCGTTATGTTTGGAGGTCTGTTTCGACGTTTGATTTAATATACAGTATTATTGTTTGTTTGATGTTGGCAACTCCTGTTTGCATATAATTATGTTGTTGCATTGTCAAAAAGACACCAATTAAAATTATAAATACACACATTGCAACTTAATTCCGCCATACTACTGACTTATACTCTTATTCTGCCCTGTACTTTTATTATAATTCCAAGAAATGTCCGCCCTATTCTCTTATTCCGCCCTGTACTCTTATTATAATTTCGGGAATTTTCCACCCTATACTATTATTCCGCCCTATACTCTTATTATAATTTCGAGATATTTCCACCCTATACTATGTTATTCCGACCTATACTCTTATTAAAATTCTGAGGCATGTCCACCCTATACTGTTATTCCGACCTGTACACTTATTTGGAATGCAATAGTAACCACCACCTCCACAGATAACTAACACCTCTACAGGTAACTACCACCTATACAGGAAACCACCACATCTACATGTAACCACCACTTCTACAGGTAAAGACCACATCTACAGATAACTACCACCTCTACAGGTAAACACCACATCTGCAGATAACTACCACCTCTAAAGGTAACCACCACATCTACAGGTAACTATCACCTATACAGGTTACTACCACCTCCACAGGTAACCACCACCTCCACAGCTAACTATCACCTCTACAGGTTACTACCACCTCCACAGGTAACCACCACCTCTACAGGTAACCACCACCTCTACAGGTAACTACTAACTTTATAGGTTACTACCACCTCTACAGGTAACTACCGCCTATATTATTGTATTTAGATTAGTATATATATATATACCATGTGAAGATACAACATTATGTAGCCAAACTAGACTCCCTGTACACATTATTAAATATTACTGACTGTTTTTTTCATATAATTTGTTTTGTGATCTAACTCTTGCCGCATGTTGTGGTATGTTTGTGTTGTTTCAAGGTGCTTGTCTAAATCTGATTTATGCCAATATTAAATTATACACTGATACAAAGCTGGGTGAGTTTCTTATACCGTTGTCTGTCAGAAACTTATTTTGTCATTTTGTAGGCTTAAAAGGCAAGGCAATAAAGAAGCACAACTTCAACTGGGATTTCAACAGGTATGTCAAAATAGTGCACATTTGAGAATAATTTGCTCCATGTGACAATTACTTACTGGGTTGGATAAAAGCATTTTATTGACTACCTAATATTTATATGAATTTATGATCACTAGAAGCTGTTATTTTTTCACTGGGAATAAACATCCCATGCTGATGAAATTAAGATTTTCCACAAATATTTTTTTGTAATAGATTTTCATTGTAATAAAATCGTGTGGTTACACACATGCATGCGTCATGTTGTGTTGATTACCTGTAGGCTGTAGTAGATATGTAGGAAAGTCATCAGTATATACAGGGGGAAGGACATCGTTGTTTGTCTACCGGGGGCTAGGATAGAACATGTGACTGAAAGGGTAGAGAAGATATTGGGGCATGGCAAGGGAGGGTCTATACTAGTACACATAGGGACAAATAATGCTGACAGGGAGGGAACAACTGAAGTACAGACAGTTAGTGAGGATGTTAAAAAAGACGAGTTGAGCAGATTATTCTCTCAGGAATTTTGCTAGTAATGAGAGGAAGGGGACCAACATATAGAAACTGCAAGAGGATGGCGATCAACGCACTAGTTGAGCAGACGTGTAAAGAAGAGGGGGTGGGATTCGTAGATTTATGGGGATACTTTGTTGGGAGGGAAGATATGTACATGAGAGATGGCCTCCATCAAAGTGGAAAGGGGCAGAAGTTTTCTCAGAGAACTTGCTGCAATCTGTTGACAGTGGGACAGGCTGCATCTATTTAAACTAGATTTGCAGGGGGGATCCATAAAGAAGCCTGAAACTGGAGGCATAGATAAAAACAGCAGAAATAAATCAGCAAAGAACAGCCTGGAAAACTGTTCTGAATCAGGATATAAATGCATTTGTTTAAATGCAAGGAGCATAGTAAACAAAAGAAGTGAAGTAAACATTATGGTAGAAGATATTGACCCCCACATAATAGGTATAACCGAATCATGGGCCATCACTGATATATCAGATGCCGAATTGGGACTAACAGGCTATGTAATGTTCAGGAAAGATAGAATAGGAAGAAGGGGAGGTGGAGTTATTTTATATGTTAAAGAATCTATCCAGGCTTATGAAATAAAATTAGAAAGAGAAGCAGATTGCAAAGAAGCTGTTTGGTGTAACATAGTTACAGGAAACTCAACGTTAACGGTGGGGTTAGTTTATCGAAGTCCAAACATAAGTGTAGAAGAGAATGAAAAAGTACAAAACGCTATAAGGGAAGTTAGCAAACGCGACTGTATCAGTATGGGACATTTTAACCATGGTCATATACAATGGAAATCTCTACAGAGTACGGGGAGTGAGGACCACAAGTTTTTAGTTTTAGAATAAGACAGTTTCCTTTCTCAACATGTGTTAGAGCCAACCAGGGGTGAGAATGTGTTAGACATAGTTTTGTCCTCACAGAATGAATTAGTTGACAATGTCAAATTATGGAAGCCACTGGGAAGTAGTGATCACAACCAGATACATTTTATCATCAAAGTAAAATCAGAAAGAAATAATAAAAAGCAGTTCAGGAGACATTTTCACAAAGGAAGATATAAGGAAATGAGGAAATATTTAGCAAAGATAGACTGGAACAACACACTGAAGAATAAGTCAGCAACAGAATGCTGGAATATCTTAAAGAGTGAAATTAAGTGCATCGTCGATAAATTTGTTCCTTTAAGAAAACAAGGGAAACGGTCCAGAAAGAAATACTTATCGAAAGAAACGATGTGGAAGTCATATAGACGTACTGGAAGTAACGAAGACTACAACATTTATAAAGAAGCACTAAACCAAGCTACAACTGAAATTCGAAGAGAAGCTATGAACAAAAATTTGCTTGTAATATAAAACAGAAGACAGTGCTGGAAATATGATATCAGAGGGATTCTTAATGGCGGAAGACCTGAATGAGTATTTTAGTTCAGTGTTTACCAGGGAAGATATTAATTCACTGCCAGTACCAGAGGCTAAGTTCAAGGGGGCAGAATCAGACTATTTAGGACAGTTAATTGTAACGCCAGAAATGGTAGCTACGAAAATAAGGGCTATGAAGGATAATAAATCACCTGGAGTGGATGGAGCTATGAACAAAAATTAGCTTGTAATATAAAACAGAAGACAGTGCTGGAAATATGATATCAGAGGGATTCTTAATGGCAGAAGACCTGAATGAGTATTTTAGTTCAGTGTTTACCAGGGAAGATATTAGTTCACTGCCAGTACCAGAGGCTAAGTTCAAGCTGGGCAGAATCAGACTATTTAGGACAGTTAATTGTAACGCCGGAAATGGTAGCTACGAAAATAAGGGCTATGAAGGATAATAAATCACCTGGAGTGGATGGGATTCCGCCCAAACTACTATTGGAAATTGTAGAACAAATTAGCGTACCGCTTGCAACAGTTTTCAACTTGTCATTAGAAGAGGGAGTGGTTCCTTTAGAATGGAAAGAGGCTAACATTATACCGTTATTTAAAAAAGGTTCGAGAAACAAGTCAGAGAACTACAGACCAGTGAGTTTAACGTCAGTGATTTGCAAATTATTAGAAAGACTAATTAAAGATCACATGGTGGATTTTCTTGTTAAACATAACTTGATAAACCCATCACAACATGGGTTTTTAAAAGCGAGGTCATGCGTAACAAATATGTTATGTTTTTGGAAGACATCACTAAGTGGGTAGATGAGGGATCACCAGTAGATATCATCTACTTAGATTTTCAAAAAGCTTTCAACAAAGTACCACATTAAAGATTACAGCTTAAACTAAAGGCCCATGGCATAGGAAATGGTATAATAAACTGGATAGAAAAATGTCTGATTGACAGAAGACAACGTATAGTAGTTGATGGGGAGGTTTCAAACTGGAAATCGGTATTGAGTGGGGTACCACAGGGATCATTACTAAGACCTGTATTATTCTTAATATATATGAACGATTTGATATAACAAGCAAGGTGTTGAAATTTGCGGATGATACAAAAGTGTTTAGAAGGATTAAAAATGACGGAGATAGACAGCATTTACAAGATGATCTTGATAGGTTGATCAAATTGTCTGAAAAGTGGCAAATGCTGTTCAATTTTGGGAAATGTAAATGGCTCCACACAGGACATGGGAACGAAGATGTAGAATATACAATGGAGGATACTGTACTAAGTACTACTGTAAAAAAAGACTTAGGGTTGACCATTAATGCTGATATGAAAGTTTCAGAGCAGTGCGGAAGTGCAGCTTCAAAGGGAAATCAAATCCTTGGATTAATTAGGCGAAATATAGCGTATAAGGAAAAAGAACTAATAATACCGCTGTACAAAACAATAGTGAGGCCTCATTTAGAGTATTGTATACAGGCCATGTGAGGCCATATCGCAAGAAGGACATAGATATGTTAGAAAGAGTACAGAGGAGAGCGACTAACATGATACCAAAACTGAGGGATCTTAGTTACGAAATACGCCTAAAAATGTGGTTTAACAATACTAGAGACCAGGAGATTGAGAGGAGATCAGATAGAAGTGTTTAAAATATTGAATGGTTATGAAAATATTGATAGAAATATTTTTTTCTCAGTTAAGAAAGATAGAAGGACCAGAGGACATGAAGTTACATTAGTAAAGGAGCAGTGTAGATTAGATATAAGAAAGTTCTCATTCTCACAAAGGACTCAATGAATGGAACAGATTGTCTCCTGATTGTGTTGGCGCTAGTAGCATGAATATGTTTAAACATAAAATCGACACATACCTTAAAAGGGCAGGATACACGCAGATAAAAAGTATTGGACTCTCGATAAGCCAAAAGGCTTCCTTGTCCACCTGCCATCTAGAGTTAATTTTCTAGATGGCAATCTTGTTAAATCTTGTTCTTGTTAAATCTAAATATGAATATACTAACTGTAGGGCTGTATGGTTGTATCTCAGCCCATATGCCACGGTTCACCTGCCTCTGTCTATGTTCATTTCCATCATTGGACTATTGGCCTCTGATACCAATTGGAGATGCATTTAAGAAACACATGAGTAATTATTTACGTGTTTGTGATGTTTTTATGCCTAACAGGGAAAGATGGAAACAGTGGACAAATTTAGTGTTGAGCACCAGAGGGCACCACTATGCCATGCTAGTAATTAGTAATAGCAATTATTAATGGTCTGTGGAATCAAGGTTAAGATAAAGATGGTTTGGTGCTCCATGGGTGGGTCAGGCTAGGGGAATAGATAAAAAAAATTCCTGAATGAAAATAATCTATCGTGAACCTCAGAATAAAATATTTGTGGGATGCAGAGAATACATTTTGCTATGTCGTATAACATCAAAGACCTTATAAATACAATATGCTTGAGGTTGGTTAATAATAATAATAATAAATAACTTCTTACGTGCCAATATCCTCAGACAATCCGAGCTCAGTGGCGCACCATAACCAAAGGATTAAGCATTCTCATACTCGTGTACTCATTGAAAAGATAGGTTTTGAGGTGACAACGAAATGTAACAATATTTTCTGCTGATTTAACATTAACAGGAAGCGAATTCCATATAGTTGGCGCGGCAACTGAAAAAGCTCGAGTTCCAGCCTTTGTCTTAACTCTAGGAACAGATAGCAACTTCTAACTAGACGACCGAAGTTGTCTGGCTTGTCTAGCTGGTGTGAGCATTGAGTGTAAATAACTAGGTTGTTTGGATGAAAGGGCTTGGTAGGTGATTGTGCAGATCTTAAATATAATGCGATATCGCACGGGGAGCCAATGCAGTGATTTTAGAAGTGGCACTGAGCCGGAGAATCGAGGAGATTGTGTGACTAGCACTGACTACCCTTGCTAAACAATTTTGAACGCGTTGAAGTTTTGCAATATCCTTGATAGTAATATTATGAAGGAGGGAATTGCAATAATCTAATCTGCTGTTAACAAGAGCTGTTGCGATAGTCTTAGCGACAGAAAGCGACATATGTCGGCGAATGTGGCAAAGATCACGGATATGATAAAAACAGCAACGGCACGTTTGGGATGTGTTGTGTGAAATTGAAGTCGCAATCAAAGGTCACTCCTAGATTCTGTACTGATGCTGCTGGTGTGATATTTTGACTCTGGATGCATGTTGGAAAAAAGTCATTAAGTTTACCTCGCTGCATTGGAGTACCAATGATGAGGAATTCAGTTTTGTCTGCATTTAACTTTAATTTGCTATCGGTCATCCATGAAAAAACATCTTGGAGACAATCGTTGAGTCGGTTTAGAGAGTGACTTATATTGGGCGTGGCCAAGGAAATGTAGATCTGTGTGTCATCTGCATAAAGGTGATGATCCAAGTTATGACTTTGGATTACAGAGCTGAGTGGCGTAGTGTAGAGAGTGAAAAGCAAAGGCCCAAGAACGGAACCCTGGGGAATGCCACATGAAGTGGGGAGTGAGGTTGAAAAGTAATTATCTATCTTTATACATTGATGTCTATTGGTTAGATATGAAGAAAACCAGGTCAGAGCTGTGCCAGATATGCCATACCACAATGTTAAACGTTTGACAAGAGTGTTGTGATCAATGGTATCAAAGGTGACAGACAGATCAAGCAAGGTAAGTGCAGTTACTTTGCCTTTATCAATGTTTAATATTGCTGGCTGGCAGGGAATAAAATGCTGAATAAATGTTTTACAGATTGTGTACCGAAAAAGGATGAAGTTACCGAACGAGGTAAGTACTCTCTGTATTCTACCACCATTCCAATTTGTTACATGCCTTGTTTTTTTACCAGGTTATAAACATTTTAAATAAAGTACATTTTATACATTGCCTGCTGTTTGTACTAAGAATGTAATACTACAGAGAACTATGAATGCATCACAATAATCAATGAGACGATGCAGTACTATTTACAGTTATAAATGATAGTAAGTTAAATGATCGATAGTAACAATAGTTGGCAAAACAAATCAGCCGGACTACTTTTGTAACTGTAAGTAATGTTATTTTTATATGTTGCTTGTTTATCAACTTAACATCACCTATCATTAATCAGAGCATAGCCACTTATAAATAGTTTGGGGTTGCTTTCTCCAAAATTAACTATTCCATGATACAACAGCAATACTACCACAGTAGTCATAAAATTGGCAATAGTATTGTACAGCTATCACAAGACTACAGCACTTAATAAACTATCTCTATCAGTTACCCCTGGTAGATAAGGGATCATCCATCAAGTACGTCATGGTTATAGGGTAGAGGGTGTCTATCAATGAGCATGCAAATCATTACATGAAGTGAGGGGTCTCTGGGTTTGTGTTACATCATAATTTTTTTTATGTTGGTTCATCAAACTGTTGATATCATAATTATAGATAGTTTTTTGGGTAGATTTCAACAGCATTCCAGTGAAAAACCAGCAGTGCACTATTAATTGTATTATTTTATAGACTTATATTTTATGTATAAACATTGATCAATAAAGCTGTGCACTGAATGTAATAATTACCACGCGGGTCTTTGTCAAGACGAAATTAATTTTAGGGGATGTGTACATCTAAGCATTATGAAGCTTGACAAGTTAGTGGGGGATGTCAAAAATGTCCACACATAGCGTGATGTACTTTATGCCTGACCCCTAGGTGCAACATCAATCTCTCTGTCTGTGTGACTGTCGTGTGTTGTTGCAGTCATGTTCCGTGTGCCTCGAGGACTTCGCTGTCAACGACAAAGTGGCAGTGACACATTGCAACCACGCCTTCCACAGCAGGTCAGACATCACAACATGACTCACTTTCTCGACAATGCATGTCAGGGTCTCATGTAAAATGTTAATAAAGTTATCCATCTCCCCACAACAACGGTGCCAAAACTACCACATTGGCAGTACAATTGTGAACACCAAGTGTGATGTGTTTGTAGCTGTTTGAGAACACCAAGTGTGATGTGTTTGTAACTGTTTGTGAACACCAAGTGTGATGTGTTTGTAGCTGTTTGAGAACACCAAGTGTAATGTGTTTATAACTGTTTGAGAACACCAAGTGTGATGTGTTTGTAGCTGTTTGAGAACACTAAGTGTGATGTGTTTATAACTGTTTGAGAACACCAAGTGCGATGTGTTTGTAGCTGTTTGAGAACACCAAGTGTGATGTGTTTGTAGCTGTTTGAGAACACCAAGTGTGATGTGTTTGTAGCTGTTTGAGAACACCAAGTGTAATGTGTTTATAACTGTTTGAGAACACCAAGTGTGATGTGTTTGTAGCTGTTTGAGAACACCAAGTGTGATGTGTTTGTAACTGTTTGAGAACACCAAGTGTGATGTGTTTGTAGCTGTTTGAGAACACTAAGTGTGATGTGTTTATAACTGTTTGAGAACACTAAGTGTGATGTGTTTATAACTGTTTGAGAACACCAAGTGCGATGTGTTTGTAGCTGTTTGAGAACACCAAGTGTGATGTGTTTGTAGCTGTTTGTGAACACCAAGTGCGATGTGTTTGTAACTGTTTGAGAACACCAAGTGTGATGTGTTTGTAGCTGTTTGAGAACACCAAGTGTGATGTGTTTGTAACTGTTTGAGAACACCAAGTGTGATGTGTTTGTAGCTGTTTGAGAACACCAACTGTGATGTGTTTGTAGCTGTTTGAGAACACCAACTGTGATGTGTTTGTAGCTGTTTGAGAACACCAAGTGTGATGTGTTTGTAGCTGTTTGAGAACACCAAGTGTGATGTGTTTATAGCTGTTTGTGAACACCAACTGTAATGTGTTTCTAGCTGTTTGAGAACACCAAGTGTGATGTGTTTATAGCTGTTTGTGAACACCAACTGTGATGTGTTTCTAGCTGTTTGTGAACACCAAGTGTGATGTGTTTCTAGCTGTTTGAGAACACCAAGTGTGATGTGTTTGTAGCTGTTTGAGAACACCAAGTGTGATGTGTATGTAGCTGTTTGAGAACACCAAGTGTGATGTGTTTGTAACTGTTTGAGAACACCAAGTGTGATGTGTTTGTAGCTGTTTGAGAACACTAAGTGTGATGTGTTTGTATCTGTTTGAGAACACCAAGTGTGATGTGTTTCTAGCTGTTTGTGAACACCAAGTGTGATGTGTTTGTAGCTGTTTGAGAACACCAAGTGTGATGTGTTTGTAGCTGTTTGTGAACACCAGCTGTGATGTGTTTGTAGCTGTTTGTGAACACCAAGTGTGATGTGTTTGTAGCTGTTTGAGAACACCATGTGTGATGTGTTTATAGCTGTCTGCTGCCATGGCTCTTTGAGAACACGACCTGTCCACTGTGTAAGACTCTCATCAACCAGAGACGAGGTGCTGGGGAGTATGCCAGCCTCATGCCTGGCCTCACCATTGACCTTTGACTTCCCCTGGTGGCCAGCAGGTGCAGCGATCAATGTCACTGGTGAAGAACTTATGTAATGTAGACTTGTCTAGTTAACACACGATGTTGGCGTGTGTGCCAAGACTCCTATTATGGGAAGGAGATGTCCTTTCCACTTGCCAGTTTTGTTGTATCTACTTTCTCCAATAACATCCTTTTTAATTCTTCATCTTATGCTGCATTCACACAGAGTTAAACTGTTTTAACTAAGCGGTTTAATTTCATGCGCCAAACTTTCAGGTATTCATCTGTGACCTACCAGAAGAAAAATAGTGTTTTTTATTTTTTTAAGTTCCTGTTTGTTAAGGGTTTTTAACAGTTTTATGGTTCGTGCCAGTTAGATGGACACAGATTGTTTATATAATGTACATTGATTGTTTAAAATGTTATGCTAGGAGCGCCGATCAATTGGGGACGTTTTATGTAACTTGTGTTGACACGAAAAATCATTTAAAATGTACGTCATAACAAACTTGATGTCTTCTGCATCTGTTTGTACGTTGGACCATCCAAAGGATGGGCATTTACGCCAGTTCCTTTAAAAATGGCTACATAGTGCATACAGGAAAGATGACACACAGGAGACCTTCATTAAAATATTTTCTATAGTGTTGGAGGGTCACCTCCTTCGTACACCCTGCATCCCATTATTTCATCTCCAGCAGGGGAATCTTTACTAATAATTTGGCACCTCCGCATTTTGATAAAAATGAACAGAAAAGGTCCCTTTAAAGGAAAGTCAGATTTATGAATTTCACAAGTCTTTAGAGAATGCAGCCAATGATGTCTTGCTGTATTGACATCCCACTTTGGTACTGGTGTACCAATCTTGCCAATATGCCTCAAAGGAATGGATGACGAATTCAAATAAATTCCAACCTCCAAATATAGCAAATGAAATGTAATTGATTACATGCAGTTATAGTTACATTGAAACTGGCCACAAAAGTTAAAGTTTCTATCCAATTTATGTAATTAATTACTTTCATTGAGTATTATTTTGCAGGTCGTTGGAGTTTTATGTGAAACAGTGCATCATTGCTCTGGGGGGGGGGTATAGTTGAGTGTTTATAACAAAACTTTCCAAATTTAAAGTTACAAACACAACTAGCAGAATAAATGTGACTGAATGGTGCAATATCAAATTATTTCATTACACTTTGTGTTATTTATTTCAAATTATTACACCCGCTATATTTTCAATGACTTGATCAGCAGTAATTAGTTACACTCTGTTGGTCTTGTCGCATTGCTATTTTAAAGTAAAACTTATAATGTCGTATTTAAATTGTTGGAGATTGTACATGGATGATGCTGGCATCAGTTGAAATTTGTTGAATTTGTCAACCTTTTATCAGTTGAACACACTACAGCACTGTTGTTCAAGATTTACTAGTTTGTTATTGAAGATTTACTGTAATTGCAGAAGTAACTATTTTTGTGCTATTTTGACCGCACTAAGAAATTGTGAAATTATTGTACACAAACAGAATGGCTACAAAAACTGTTTAATAAAATGTCTGTGGGGCAGTGCAGCAATGATTTAATAGTTGCTGTTTTATATAAAGTTATGTCGGACACAGTCATGTGATGTGTGGTGCTTTAAAGTAGAATTTCAAAGGAAAATTGAGTTCATATGAAGCGCTGTATCCAGTCCTTAGGACGACAGAACACTTTACACCTGTCCACAGACAGAACTGTTCAGTCAAACACCATCTTGACTTCTCTGGAAAGCATTCAGCTACGCTGCAATTATTGCATGAAAAATATTGACACACATAAAACCATCACTGTCTGTAGCCAGGTATTCATTCATACAACTGAGTGAACTGGTGCAGCAAGGAATGAATGAACATGCCCAAGTTTGAAACAAGAAGAAGATTCAAACCTGGAATTTCTTAATTTGAGTCCAATGAACCACTGTGCTACCACGCTCCACAGTTATAATGTGTTGTTTTCCTTGTAACCACTGATCACAACATGTAGCCCCATGTACAACTGGGTTTACATGATGCGAAATTGCCACTGCAACAAATTGACACTGTCATGTGACCACATAACGGTGTGCTCTTTTCGTGTAAACTACCTTGCATGATAGCATCTTTTAAGATAGAACCGATCCTATTTTGAAGCAATATTGCGTGTGATATGAAATGTTCTTGACCTTTTCTAAATATGCCATTATCACCGCTTTGCAGTGAAGATATTATTTGACTCACTGTATTGATGGTTGGAACATTGGACTCTCAGTTCAGATGACTATAACACATTGCGTTAGTACACTTTGCTATATACAGGAGTACCTGGCTATAGACAGTGGTGGATTTAAGTTAATGAAGATTCACTCTAATTGCAGCATGGCTGAATGCTTCCCAGTGAAGTCAAGTTGCCATTGATTTGAATCAGTCTAGCAGCAAGTGGTTGTATTATAAGAATTTACCTTTTGTTCAAGTCTTCTGTCCACCTATGAGATTTTTACCCAAGTATTCCATAATTTGGCCCTTTTAAGGCAAATTACAGTGGACAATTGAAGAAACACTAGGGTACTGAGATGGATTTCATGAAATACATCGGTAGTGTTTTATAGTGTGTACAATTACACAGTCAATGCATTTGTGACAGGACTTTAAATTACAACATGCTGTACTGATGGATGTGGAGACGATTCATCTTTTTTTGCTATTTGTTTTTCTCAAGCCGAGAACATTTTGGAATCGTCAACAGTAAAAAATATTTAATCATCTGAGTCCAGAATGCCATCTTGTCACTCTGAGAAGGAGTTGCTGCAGCTACTGAGACATTCAAAGGTCACCTATGAGTAAATAGAGATTAAAGGATTGCTGTCCTGTGAATATAACATTGCATTGAATTAAAGTAGCATTTAAACATAGTGATGTTAAGGAAGTTCTTGTATGATAAGAACAAAGTGTACTTGTGTGATAATAATCATTGCTAACTTGGATATGATTATATGACATGTATCACTTTAGCAGTGATTTAGTTGGAACTTGGAACATTGATCACACTTACTGGCCAGTTGTGCCCTCGCAGCCTGGCTGTGGACACATATAGGTGATAGTCTAAACATGTGTCACATAATGACTTCCAAGTTCATTGCTGTCCTGTGAATGTATGACATTGCATTGAATTAAAGTAGCATTTAAACATAGTGATGTTAAGGAAGTTCTTGTATGATAAGAACAAAGTGTACTTGTGTGATAATAATCATTGCTAACTTGGATATGATTATATGACATGTATCACTTTAGCAGTGATTTAGTTGGAACTTGGAACATTGATCACACTTACTGGCCAGTTGTGCCCTCGCAGCCTGGCTGTGGACACATATAGGTGATAGTCTAAACATGTGTCACATAATCACTTCCAAGTTCACATACTGGTATGTTGATGATAAGCATTTCTACTCATTTTTTTATGTTTTCAAACCAGGCAGGTGTTTGTACATACAGAGGTAAAACAGAATGTATACTGTCGCATGCAGCATTTTAACTTGGTTGGATAAATTGTCTAGCTTGATTTAACACGGGTGCAACTTTGACTGGATTTGTGGGTTTTCGAGGCAGTATTTTTAGTCTACTAATTATTTATTCTTTTGCTTACACTGTGGCCAAGATGTTTGGTGTAAAATGGAATGCTAATGTACATCTAGATAAAACTAGGTACATCTGTTGTACTTATGGACATAATGGCGTGGTCAGTATTTTGTGTCAACATGAGTACAGCGAGTGAAAGCGGGACAGTGCTCATCAAAAAGCAGGAGATATTCTACTCCTCTCAACTTTTGTAAATTTTTGCCAGATGCACACGTTTGGTGTCTTTACTGTTCACCGTTGTAATTACTGCACTTGTTCACAGAAGAATTATTCGTGAGAAAATGTGAATTCACTTGAAACCATAAAACTATCATGTGTCTAACACAGCCTTGCGTGAAACAAACTGGCCAATTGTAAACACAGAATTTTTTATAAATTACAAAAAGCACATTTCATAAAAATAGGTAAACAAGTATTTCTGCACAAAAGCATACAGTTGACACCTACATCAGGAGCATACCCAGGGGGTTTCTACATCAGGAGCATACCCAGGGGGTTTCTACATCAGGAGCATACCCAGGGGGTTTCTACATCAGGAGCATACCCAGGGGGTTTCTACATCAGGAGTAAACATCAGGAGCATACCCAGGGGGTTTCTACATCAGGAGCAAAATCAGGAGCATACCCAGTTTCTACATCAGGAGCATACCCAGGGGGTTTCTACATCAGGAGCATACCCAGGGGGTTTCTAGGAGCATTTGACAATCTGAACATTGATCTGTTGAATTATGAACCGGAGTTGGCTGGTTAATGTTGATGTTTGTAATCAACATAAACATAATTTTAAAAAAAAGTGTTATGCACAAAAGGACATCTAGCTTTGACAACAATTGTGGAATTATGCCTTGGAACGCCTTGTTTTATAGTGGCACCCTTTGGAAACCCCACAACATATCAGTCCTGGGTATGCCCCTGTATGCAATATAAACTTTGTACTGTTCAATATATACTTTATTCAGTGTTATAAGTCTATCCTGTATCGCACTGACTGATTATATCAACAGGTAAGATAACCAAAAGAGAACAATATTTTAACTTTGTAAAGACATCTTTATTTCAATACCTGCACGTAAAACTAAATGTATATAATGTAAATACATTAGAACAGGTAAAATTTGTAAAAATATAAAATTGTAACATCATTCCCAAAAACATGTTGTCCTGGTTTAACCATGAATTTGCCACGAGATAAAAACAGGTTTTCTGTTTGAAATGCGATTTTGTGTAACAAGTTTTGTTAATGCCAGTCATAGGTTGAATTATATGAAATGACAAGTAGCAATCTGGCAGCTGGCAGTGCAAATTCTTCCAGATATATTCCGTTTGTGTGACTTGTCAAGCAGGAAAATTATTCACATAAAACTCTTTTGGGATTATTATATATATATGTATATATTATGTTTCATACATAATTCTTTGCAGTTATTCTTTTAGTGTTTGGATTTTGAAGCCTTCTGTACTTACATAAATATGATATACTTGTCACTTCACACAGGATGAACATAAACACTTTACGAAAACATTTCCTGGTATGTAAAATATGAAATGTTGAGCCGACAAAGAAATACGACAAAAAACCTAATCAACACTACCCTGACACCTGCTTATACATGTTGTTTATGGATGCATTGGCCCAAACCCTGTGTTCGATATAATCAGCTTCAAAATGTATACGTAAATGATGTATGATACTTTTCATTGGAGAGTTACATTCATTGAGTGGTGACCTGAATAATAATAATGACTGGGCACTGCAGGACATGCTGTGATTGTACTAACTTGCTTGACAGGCAGTATTCATGTTTATATCTCGTCACACAAGATTTATAAGTTGTGTGGTATACCATATAAAAGAAATGTATTCATAATAAAGAATACAATATATTTCACATCATATGAGAGCATAATATGCATACAGGTGGTAATAAATATTGCGAGTTCATATGTGATGTCCGTAAATAAATATATTTCAACCAAACATTGTTTGTCTCATATTAGAGCTGCACAGTGATTATTTACAACATCTGTATCTGTAGTCCACTGGCACTACATCTGTAGTCCACTGGCACTACATCTGTAGTTCACTGGCACTACATCTGTAGTTCACTGCCACTACATATGTATCTGTAGTCCACTGGCACTACATCTGTATTCCACTGGCACTACATATGTATCTGTAGTCCACTGCCACTACATCTGTAGTCCACTGGCACTACATCTGTATCTGTAGTCCACTGCCACTACATCTGTAGTCCACTGGCACTACATCTGTATCTGTAGTCCACTGGCACTACATCTGTAGTCCACTGGCACTACATCTGTATTCCACTGCCACTACATATGTATCTGTAGTCCACTGGCACTACATCTGTAGTCCACTGGCACTACATCTGTATTCCACTGCCACTACATATGTATCTGTAGTCCACTGTCACTACATCTGTATCTGTAGTCCACTGCCACTACATCTGTATCTGTAGTCCACTGCCACTACATCTGTATCTGTAGTCCACTGCCACTACATCTGTATCTGTAGTCCACTGGCACTACATATTTATCTGTAGTCCACTGGCACTACATCTGTATCTGTAGTCCACTGGCACTACATCTGTAGTCCACTGCCACTACATATGTATCTGTATTCCACTGGCACTACATCTGTATCTGTATTCCACTGGCACTACATCTGTATCTGTAGTCCACTGGCACTACATCTGTATATGTAGTCCACTGGCACTACATCTGTATCTGTAGTCCACTGGCACTACATATGTATCTGTAGTCCACTGGCACTACATCTGTATCTGTAGTCCACTGGCACTACATCTGTAGTCCACTGCCACTACATCTGTATCTGTATTCCACTGGCACTACATATGTATCTGTAGTCCACTGGCACTACATCTGTATTCCACTGCCACTACATCTGTATCTGTAGTCCACTGGCACTACATCTGTATCTGTATTCCACTGGCACTACATCTTATCTGTATTCCACTGCCACTACATCTGTATCTGTAGTCCACTGGTACTACATCTGTATCTGTATTCCACTGGCACTACATCTGTATCTGTATTCCACTGCCACTACATCTGTATCTGTATTCCACTGGCACTACATATGTATCTGTAGTCCACTGGCACTACATCTGTATTCCACTGCCACTACATCTGTATCTGTAGTCCACTGGCACTACATCTATAGTCCACTGCCACTACATATGTATCTGTAGTCCACTGGCACTACATCTGTATCTGTAGTCCACTGGCACTACATCTGTATCTGTAGTTCACTGGCACTACATCTGTATCTGTAGTTCACTGGCACTACATCTGTATCTGTAGTCCACTGGCACTACATCTGTATTCCACTGCCACTACATCTGTATCTGTAGTTCACTGGCACTACATCTGTAGTTCACTGGCACTACATCTGTATCTGTAGTTCACTGGCACTACATCTGTATCTGTAGTTCACTGGCACTACATCTGTAGTCCACTGGCACTACATCTGTATTCCACTGCCACTACATATGTATCTGTAGTCCACTGGCACTACATCTGTATTCCACTGCCACTACATATGTATCTGTAGTCCACTGGCACTACATCTGTATTCCACTGGCACTACATCTGTATCTGTAGTTCACTGGCACTACATATGTAGTTCACTGGCACTACATCTGTATATGTAGTTCACTGGCACTACATCTGTATCTGTAGTTCACTGGCACTACATCTGTAGTCCACTGGCACTACATCTGTATTCCACTGCCACTACATATGTATCTGTAGTCCACTGGCACTACATATGTATTCCACTGCCACTACATATGTATCTGTAGTCCACTGGCACTACATCTGTAGTCCACTGGCACTACATCTGTATTCCACTGCCACTACATATGTATCTGTAGTCCACTGGCACTACATCTGTATTCCACTGCCACTACATATGTATCTGTAGTCCACTGGCACTACATCTGTATTCCACTGCCACTACATATGTATCTGTAGTCCACTGGCACTACATCTGTATTCCACTGCCACTACATATGTATCTGTAGTCCACTGGCACTACATCTGTATTCCACTGGCACTACATCTGTATCTGTAGTCCACTGGCACTATATCTGTAGTCCACTGGCACTACATCTGTATTCCACTGCCACTACATATGTATCTGTAGTCCACTGGCACTACATCTGTAGTCCACTGGCACTACATCTGTATTCCACTGCCACTACATATGTATGTGTAGTCCACTGGCACTACATCTGTATTCCACTGCCACTACATATGTATCTGTAGTCCACTGGCACTACATCTGTAGTCCACTGGCACTACATCTGTATTCCACTGCCACTACATATGTATCTGTAGTCCACTGGCACTACATCTGTAGTTCACTGGCACTACATCTGTATCTGTAGTCCACTGGCACTACATCTGTAGTTCACTGGCACTACATCTGTATTCCACTGCCACTACATCTGTATCTGTAGTCCACTGGCACTGCATCTGTAGTTCACTGGCACTACATCTGTAGTACACTGCCACTACATCTGTAGTCCACTGCCACTACATCTGTACCTGTTGTCTACTGGCACTACATCTGTGTCTGTAGTCCACTGGCACTACATCTGTAGTCCACTGCCACTACATCTGTAGTCCACTAACACTACATCTGTAATCCATTGACACTACATTTGTATATGTAGTCCACTTACACAACATCTGTAGTCGGCTGACACTACATTTGTATTCCACTGAGACTACATCTGTATCTGTTGTCCACTGGCACTACATCTGTATCTGTTGTTCACTGGCACTACATCTGTAGTCTGCTGACACTACATCTGTATTCCACTGAGACTATATCTGTATCTGTAGTCCACTGGCACATCTGTATCTGTTGTTCACTGGCACTACATCGGTATATGTAATCCACTGGCACTACATCTGTATCTGTAGTCCAGTGGCACTACATTTGTATATGTAGTCCACTAGCACTGCATATGTAGTTCACTGGCACTACATCTGTATCTGTAGTCCACTGGCACTACATCTGTATCTGTAGTCCACTGGCACTACATCAGTGTCTGTAGTCCACTGGCACTACATTTGTATATGTAGTCCACTAGCACTGCATATGTAGTTCACTGGCACTACATCCGTGTCTGTAGTCCACTGATACTACATCCGTGTCTGTAGTTCACTGGCACTACATCCGTGTCTGTAGTCCACTGACACTACATCCGTGTCTGTAGTTCACTGGCACTACATCTGTATCTGTAGTCCACTGGCACTACATCCGTGTCTGTAGTCCACTGGCACTACATTTGTATATGTAGTCCACTAGCACTGCATATGTAGTTCACTGGCACTACATCCGTGTCTGTAGTCCACTGACACTACATCCGTGTCTGTAGTCCACTGACATTACATCCGTGTCTGTAGTTCACTGGCACTACATCTGTATCTGTAGTCCACTGGCACTACATCTGTATCTGTAGTCCACTGGCACTACATCCGTGTCTGTAGTCCACTGGCACTACATTTGTATATGTAGTCCACTGGCACTACATCTGTATCTGTAGTCCACTGGCACTACATCCGTGTCTGTAGTCCACTGGCACTACATTTGTATATGTAGTCCACTAGCACTGCATATGTAGTTCACTGGCACTACATCCGTGTCTGTAGTCCACTGACACTACATCCGTGTCTGTAGTTCACTGGCACTACATCTGTATCTGTAGTTCACTGGCACTACATCTGTATCTGTAGTCCACTGGCACTACATCTGTATCTGTAGTCCACTGGCACTGCATCCGTGTCTGTAGTCCACTGACACTACATCCGTGTCTGTAGTTCACTGGCACTACATCTGTATCTGTAGTCCACTGGCACTACATCTGTATCTGTAGTCCACTGGCACTGCATCCGTGTCTGTAGTCCACTGACACTACATCTGTATCTGTAAACAAATAATTATTGTGTAATTAAATTGTTTATTGTTAGTGATAAGAACAAAATTGGAAGTACAAATGTAGCATTGGGTTTCACTTTTGCAACAGCAAATTTGTAGTTACTAAAAATATACTACCGGTACACATTTATGATTACTATTAATACTAAGCACATGCTATACTGATGTTGGGGAAAAGTGCCTAATATGCAATACATGTCTACTTTCTCCCTTGCCATTTGAATTTTTTAACTTGTTGTATTTATCATTTTCAATTGGAAATTAATAATAAAACTTTATTTTGACACTCATTTCCAGAGTACAACTCTGCCCATGGGTGTTGACAATGTATCTAAAATACTAATACTTATTTAATGATTAACAGAGCTATTAAAAATATGAGTAATTAAGTAAAACAAATTATTATTATTAATTAAAGAATTGAACTGATACCCTGTCTGCATTGTCCCTCACCTAGGACTAAAGGTACATGTGTGTTCCACAATGCGCAGGTAACTGTCACATCATTCTAATGCTTACTTACACACACTGTCTCTTAGGTGTGACTGTGAGTGTAGTTGAAGTTGTTTCCAAACTTGTCCTTAAACCGTTTTGCATCGATGGAGTTCATAGCCTCTGCCACTTTCTTCATGGCACTCCTGTCAGGACACAGACATCGTTAAAACTCATTCAATTTACGACACACTTAGCAGATATCCTGCGCAGTATATGGAAGATCGCTGAATTAGTTGCACAGCTGTACTTTGTCCTAGAAATATCTGTCTCCGCCGGTTGCCCTGTGAGAACCTTGATCCACAAGCGCCCAATATCAAAGAGAGCGGTTATATGAAATCCCAATATGATGACCTGTTCGACTATTCTCATGAGTGGTTGTGTATTTAAAACATCACTTCTACTTCCCAAACATTACAACTCAAACAGCTCAATCTTGAATGGCAATGAGATGATTGGCCGAGCTTAACTTCAGCGTTTTAGCAAGGACATATGCCAGGAGGTATTGAGACACTGCACCCTAGCATGTGATGATGGCCTGGACCATGGCTTCGTTAATACACAGATAATAGTGACTGAGATAATGGCACCATGCATCAACATTATACCTCTTGAAGATCTTTGCTTCCAGCCTCTTCCTGGATGATGTCCCACTCTCCCTTAGATCCGTCAGATTAGACTGTTTCCCGCGACCTTTGCCCTTTCCCTTACGCCTTAAATCAACGCCTGTCGCTGCCTGTATTTCCCGCTGCAGTTCAGGATCTTCCCACTCAGGGGCGCTGCCTGTACGCAGCAAACAGAAACTTTTTAACAATATTTGTTTTGCTGTGCTTTCTAAAGTGAAACAATGTACAACACTAAAGCTAGATTTGTATGTTCGTACAATCTTATGAGAACAAAATCTACATCTTTCTATTTAACCCTTATGGACCTTATATCATTTCATAAAATGCGCTCTGAATCCTTGCAGTGTGAGGACAATATCACCATGACATGGGTACACCTAGATTTTATTAATTAACTTTTTTTTACGTATATCGTAAAGACAATTGAATTCCACACAAGAAGGTGCTTAATATACTAATCAACTTTTAAATTAAATATGTGAAATGCGATATGCTGTGTCTGGGTGAGTTTGTATAAAATGCATATATTTGAACTCGTTGTTAGTTGAGTTTTTCAAACAGTGCTCATTCAAAGATATTCAATACAAAACAATATCAAAAATACTCCAAACGCACAGCAGATACACTAAAGAATCCTGTCATACAAGTTATGTAAGTATCCATAAGATGACACTACCTCCTTGCATTTTCAAAGTTATGAAAAGTTTGCGTCCAGTCAAGGAAATGGGTGTCTGGCCGTTTCCGGCCGTTCACGGTGTAAAGGATTAAAGCAATCAATGTTTGCCGAGTCTTTCTTAGATTTTAGAACATACGATTATTACGCAAGCTTTTACACGTTTTTAAAACGGTTATTCCATGTAAATTTCAAAACGTAATTTTTGTTTATGTTATTGACTGTGAGGGAAAGTGCAGTCCCAGGGATTCTCTGGATAGAGAGGACCCAAGGGCGTCATTCTCTGGGTAGAGTGGACCCAATGGCCTCATTCTCTGGATAGAGAGGGCACGAGGGCCTCATTCTCTGGGTAGAGTGGACATAAGGACCTTATTCTGTGGATAGGGAGGACACGAGGGCCTCATTCTTCCCTGAAGCACTCACCCTGTTTCTCCTCAGCCTCCTCCTCCTCTCGCCTCACATCTTCCTCATTCCTGGGCTTCCCCCCGTTGTCCCGGGCAATGATCTTCCCGTGAAATGGACACTACAACACACACATCTCACTTCAAATTACACCACAATTCAATTTTTCACTGCTCTTATTTTTAAAATAATTCTGACAAAAAACAAACCAACTTATTATTAATTATGATTTTGGTTTGTTTGTACAAACTTGTTAATTAATTTAAAAGAAATCATCATCTACTAAATGAAATTTTTACATATGTCAAAATAGTATTTATGCAATGTGATGCGGATAATCCGTCAACAATTCGTTGTCACGATAATCTACCAATGTTCCGAGTTACGTAAGCACCCAGGATCAAAACGAGGCTGGGTGTGGACTGCCCCTTTGTGTTGGAATCTGATAGCAGCAAACGTCTTTGCCGTTTCAACACAAAGGAAGATTTACTTCAATCAAGTTCTCGAGGTTAGTATAGTTCAACGTTGTTCATACTATACTTCGATCTTGTGTATGCAATTTCGTGCGTGGTTCGCGGATTAGTACTTTGATAATCCTTGAATTATACTGCATTCAAATTTGCTCGTTTACCCCGAATTTTTTCCTTTGTTCGCCGCCATTTTTTAAGCCGTCGATCTTTTTCATTCATCTTATCATGTCCGCTATGGACTGCCCCGCCGATCTCTTAGTGATTGGTCACAGCTTCGTTAAGCGTTTACACGCGTCGCTTATGCATCGTGATGGTACGACGCATGTTGTGGGGGCAGATTTAGGGGTTTCCGCGCAATATTCGAGTGTGTTTTACCACGGTGTGGGCGGACTTAAGATAGACGGTTTGCTGGCCGAGTTGCCGCTGATCAGTGAGCTCGGCCCGCGAGTGGTTATTGTCGACATCGGCACTAACGATTTGTCTCATGCCGGTGTCGTGCCCAGTCAGCTTGCCTCCCGTATTGTCGACTTCGCCCAGCGGGTGTTGGCAGTCGCTTCGGTGACAGAAGTAGTCATTTGTCAGGTTATGCCGCGCGTCGCAGTGCGCCCGCCCTGGCGCCAACATTTTTACAACGCTCGGTTCGTAGTAAATCGTACGCTGGATGCTCTGACATCGGACCTGCCCCATATTCATTACTGGCGACACAGAGGTATGCACACTAACTGGGAGCAATATTTTGATCACTTTGGGGTCCATCTAAACGAAGTTGGGATGCGCAAATATGTGCGCTCCATTAGGGGGGCTGCCATATTTGCTGCCACACAGTGGTAAATGCTCCACTCCTTTCAGTACAGCCCATCTTCTTCTGGCTTTCCCCTCATTGTGCTGGAAATGTATATCACAGTACAATTTTGCCTTTGACAGTTTGTCTCCACCATGTGGTAATTACTGCATTTTGGTCCTTAATACTGTCACTGTCTGGGGGTTTATGTTGTTTGCAGTATGACTGGCTTTCGTTCAATCTTTTCACTGTTTTGCCACAATTGTATTTATATACGCTTTCTTCATTTAATTTACACTATCTATGGGAACCCTAACAGCAGTAATCACCAATACAATTCCCCCCGTGTTTGATTGTTGTGTTACGGTAGTGTTACCAGTGCTGCCACACACAATAGCCTGGGGGGGGTCGATTGGTGTAGCCCACATGCTTAGTAGCTCCTTTGTGCCATATAATGTGTGGAGGCGCTGTGATACAGGCTGGTTGCTCTGTTTGTCCCACTATCTTATGATCCATGTGTTTTTGTGGGCGTGCTGTGAAACAGACTGATTGCTCTGATGGCCCCACTATCTTATGATCCGTGTTTGTGGGTGTGCTGTGATACAGACGGATTGCTCTGATGGCCCCACTATGTTATATTACACGTTTTGTGGGTGTGTCGTGATACAGACTGGTTGCTCTGATGGCCCCACTATCTTATATTACATGTTTTGTGGGTGTGCCGTGATACAGACTGGTGCTCTGATGGCCCCACTATCTTATATTACATGTTTTGTGGGTGTGCCGTGATATTGACTGATTGCTCTGATGGCCCCACTATCTTATATTACATGTTTTGTGGGTGTGCCGTGATACAGACTGGTTCCTCTGATGGCCCCACTGTCTTCTGATTTTCGTTACAATACATCATCAAATATATTACCCGTAATGAGCCTGAACTCTACAGCAAACTTGTCAGTTGTACACAATCAATTCTATTACCAGGCAAGTTCACCGACACATTCTTTCCATTGCCACTCTTATTCCACGCTGCAAAATGCACACTTCCTTTCCATTTGGTCTTAATAAATGCAATTTTTATCTCTGTTTACATATATGTGTGAGTATGTATGTGTGTATAGATTTATGGAGTGTGTGTGCGTGTATCTATATGGATGGTATATATGTATGTATATATATATATATGTGGATATATATATGTGTATCTATATCTATGATTATATATAATTTTTCATCTAGAGGTTATATCACCTCATGCTGCCCGTGGGGCGTCCACAGGATTATATACCATATTGGTCCATCCTGTTATGCAGGTAGATAGTGGGTGAGCTGTGATACTGACTAGTTTGGTGCCATGGTTTCGGAGAAAATGGATGTCGTTCCTGCCCTTTGTTTACTACTTTGCAGTATGCCCCCACGCGGACGTCCGCCGAAACCGGTTCGTGCCATGGTGCGACCGCCGTCCCAACGCCTCGCGGCCAGGAAACGCCCTGTCGAGTTTGAACCGCCCGTGCCAGCCCCTCCTGCTCGCCGACGTCACCCTGTTTCTGCCGCTGCGGGACGTCCGGAGGACTTGCCAGCCACGTCGGACAGTATGCCGGTGACAACTACCAGCACTCCTGATATGGTAGCCATTGTCACCCGGGAAGTGATGAAACAATTGCGAGAGGACCGGGATGCCACGCGTGCCCATGTTGTCACACCCCCTGTGCCCACGCCATCAGTAGATGTCGCCCCGGAAGTCGCCTGGTCGATGCCAGACCCCACCACCGAGCAGGAGACTCCCATGGACTTTGCTGTCGCTGGTGCTCTCAGCACTTTGATGGACGATAGGGGTGAGCCCGCATCCCACTTCTCCGTCCCTCTCCACTCCACCACTTTGGGGGCTGACCTTCCGGAGCGCATTAAGGCCAAGATATGGGCCAACGAATTTGTTGAATTTTTCGATCTGACCCATATTCACCATACCCAACCCCAACAAATGGCTGTTTCTTCTGGTGACTCTCACCGCGTCTTCTCTTTGCTGCCCCAGACCAGGGGAAGGCAGATTTCCACCATCGACCAGTGGACTTCTGCCTTCTTGGTGTTTGGGGCAATATATGCCCAACGATTTCCGGAAGCAGCCCCCGGGTTGTTCAAATATTGCGATGTTGTCCGTGATATTGCCGCCACAGGTCCACCGTTGGCCTGGCGGCAGTATGACACACGATTCCGGTCGCTCCGACAATTTGATCTGGCCGGATTCCCCTGGGCGCAGCCCCGGTGGGATTTATTCTTTTCTTGCATGTATGCCAAGGATGTCCATGGGGGGTCAGCTCGTGCTCCAGGTCCCTTTCCCAACAAATCCCGTCGCCCGCAGTCCTTTCCCGTTGGCTACTGCTGGCAGTACCAGCGAGGGGGTAAGTGCCACTCCCGCTTGTGCAAATTCAAACACGTTTGCACCAAATGTCATGCACCCCATCCGTCCAGCTCATGTCGAAAAATCATCACTCCCAACACCAATAAATCCTAAACGCTTACACCAAGCTCTCCTTGGTTATGACCAGGCGGAAGTCACCTTTCTGGTCAATGGTTTCATCCATGGATTCAAAATTAACTATTTGGGTACTCCTTCTCTCCTTTCCACTCATAATCACCCATCTGCTTCAGACCACAAGGCTATAGTTGACACGGAACTGACAAAGGAGCTTTCGCTGGGACGCATTGCTGGCCCATTCATCTCACCACCATTCACTCCCTATCAGTCCTCCCCGCTTGGGGTAGTTGCCAAGAAAGAGCCTAACGCATTCCGTCTCATTCATGATCTTTCTTATCCAGCGGGTAATTCCATCAACGAAGGTATTCCAAAGGAATTCACCACTGTATCTTATGAAACTTTAGATCATGTCATAGCTTTGTTGGGTCAGTTTGGCCGAGGGTCTCTGGTGGGGAAGGCAGACATTGAGGATGCATTCCGCATCATTCCCCTCCACCCGTCATGCTACCATTTGTTTGGGTTCACCTGGGATACTAACTTCTACTATGATCGTTGCCTACCAATATGTGCTGAATCGTGTCGCCTGTTTGAACGGTTTACTTGTGCGTTGCAGTGGGTCCTGCAAAGCAGGGGTGTCATGGCTGTTAGTCACATATTAGACGATTTCATCTTCATCGGCCCCCCAAATTCATCTCGTTGCTTTCACGATCTCAACCGATTCATGGCTCTGGCCAAGGAGCTTTCTATCCCAATCAAGCATGAGAAAACCTGTCTCCCATCTACGCTTATCACTGTTCATGGCATTGAACTTGACACGGTCAAATGGGAAGCTCGCCTCCCCCAGGATAAAGTTCAGAAGCTACAGACATCCCTTGCCGTCATGCGGAAATGCCGTTCTGTGACATTGCACCAACTCCAATCCGTCATTGGGCTACTCACATTCGCAAGCCACGTCGTTTCCCCCGTTCGTGCGTTCATCCGTCGCCTCATCCATCTTACAAGAGGTCTTTCTAGGCCTAACCATCATATCCGGTTGACGGCTGAGTCGCGCGGCTGAGTCGCGCGCTGACTTGGCGGCCTGGCATTGTTTTGTCTCTTCATTCAATGGAGTCACCATGCTCATCGATAGTAATTGGGTTTCATCCATTAAGCTGTACACTGATGCCGCATCTACGCACGGGTTTGCTGCCGTTTTTGGTTCCAGATGGTTTAATGGTACCTTTCCGGAAATATGGGATGGTTACAACATTGCTGTATTGGAACTCTATCCTATCGTAGCCGCTTTGGAGCTTTGGGGACAATGCATGGCAAACCACTCAGTCCTGTTCCTCACTGATAACCAAGCTGTGGTGGACGTGATCAACAAGCAGTCCGCTAAGAACTGTCACCTAATGCGTTTACTTAGATGTCTGGTCGTGACTGCGTTGAAATTTAATGTATATTTTAAATCTAAGCACATTCCAGGAAAGACTAATGTCATAGCTGACAAACTGTCACGCTTTCAGGAATCCACAGCTCGGCAGATTGGCTCCAACCGCAGCCAACAGCGATTCCGGCAGCAATTCTTCCTTGGCAGCAGTGATGCTACATCTACTAAATGCTGCCTTGTCTGACGGTACTAAAAAGGCCTACAAACGATCTATTACATCGTACGCAGCTTTCAGCCGGAAACAATTTCCCAACTGTACGATATTTCCAGCTTCAACAGGTCATTTGGCTACATATATAGCAAGCCTTTTCTCCAAAGACTATGCTCCAGCTACCCTTATGTCTTATATGTCTGCTCTGTCGTATATTCATAAATTGTCTGGTATGCCGGATGCAACTCAACATTTTGTTATTAAAAAATTGTTGGCTGGGGCTAAGAAGCTGGCAGGTACACCTGACACCCGTTTACCCATCACTCCCTCTGTACTATACCAGATAGTTGACGCCTCACAATTTATTGCCTCATCCACCTATACCAGGTGTATGCTACAGAGCATGTTTCTCTTGGCATTTCATGCATTCTTGCGCATTGGGGAAATGACGGTCCATGCCCGATCCAGGAGCGACGCTGTCATACAGTTTGCAGATGTCACCCTTTCTCGTTCACACATTGTTCTAGTTTTGTGTCATTTTAAGCACAACACATCTGGGCGCCCTGTCACTCTGTCCATTTCGCAAACGCACAATCAGTATTGTCCTGTGCAAGCACTTTCTCGATTCCTGAAGGTTCGTGGTCCATTTAAGGGCCCACTGTTTGCATTTCCTAATGCCTCCCCTGTTTCTCGAAACTATTTTTGTCAACACTTGCATAAAGCTCTCCAGTGGGCGGATCTAGACCCCAGTAAATATAAAGCTCACAGCTTTCGAATCGGTGCCGCTACCACGGCAGCTGACATGGGGATGAGCGAAACACAAATTCAATCTATGGGCAGGTGGAAGTCCACTGCCTTTAAACGCTACATTCGTATTCCTATGCTGCACATGACCGGCACTTGATTGGTCTCGTTTTCCTGTAAGCGTTGGGTGCTTCAGCTTGGCTGGCGCCCATTCTGTACTGTAATATTCCTACTGATCTACCATATTATATATTATTGGGACACACTCTTTTCTCGATATATTAAATTTTGGTCTACTGCTGTAGGCAGGGGTTGTTGCAGCATGGCTGGCTTCCATTGTTTGCACTAGTATTCCCAAGGATATACAAAATGCCGTTTGTTTGAGACACTCTTTCCCCACCTGCTTTATGTCGCCCATTGTTGTTCGCAGTGGTTGTTGCAGCATGGCTGGCATCCACTGTGTATAGCTTGGCAATAAGGAGCACGACTGATCACCCTGGCATCCAGTTCTTGGTCACGTATCTGTTTAATGTGTGACATTGCCAGGCTAATTGGCGGTTATATTGAATAGACGCTGCAGCATGGCTGGCGTTTGTCTTACTTAAGGTGTATTGATACTTATTTTACTTTTCTCCTGTTAGTACCCGCACGACTCCATAGGCAGTTTAATGCACTGGCAGAGCCCTGGGGTGGGGTTGGGCCTCTAATGCAGGAGGCCGGGTGGGGAAAAATTACCACCCACCTTTGCTAATCTGATTTGTCATTTAATAATTGTTTGTAGTACCTCGATGATAGTATCAGTTGTTTAGCGCTTAAGCTTTATCTCATCGAGTGATGTATTTGGTTTGTTCCTGTTGGTTACAATTATTAAATGACCGTTACCAACTACATTAATTCTTGTTCAATTATTATAGCAAACAAGCTCAGGGTTCTGCCAGTAAGCATCAGCAGGGTATAAATGAATATTTTTACATATGTCAAAATAGTATTTATGCAATGTGATGCGGATAATCCGTCAACAATTCGTTGTCACGATAATCTACCAATGTTCCGAGTTACGTAAGCACCCAGGATCAAAACGAGGCTGGGTGTGGACTGCCCCTTTGTGTTGGAATCTGATAGCAGCGAACGTCTTTGCCGTTTCAACACAAAGGAAGATTTACTTCAACCCACCATCCTCCCCTTACTACCACCATGATACTTTGTTGCATGATACCTAATTATATTTAATTTCTTTGGCAGCAGGTTTTGATGAACCTGCTGCACTTGTATGTGCCTATGTTTTCCTTGTACGTGTTACCATAACGTTGGAGATAGTTGTGTTTAGCACGTCCAATTGTCTATTGTATCTGTGCTGAATATGTATATACACATTATTGCATGATATGGGGGTGGGGGAAAAAATTACCACCCACCTTTGCTAATCTGATTTGTCATTTAATAATTGTTTGTAGTACCTCGATGATAGTATCAGT
The DNA here is from genome assembly GCA_020002185.1 of Paraescarpia echinospica. Taxonomy (NCBI): domain Eukaryota; kingdom Metazoa; phylum Annelida; class Polychaeta; order Sabellida; family Siboglinidae; genus Paraescarpia; species Paraescarpia echinospica. The sequence continues at coordinate 8,581,223 of CM034534.1, read as the reverse complement.
TGTTTATCGCTTAAGCTTTATCTCATCGAGTGATGTATTTGGTTTGTTCCTGTTGGTTACAATTATTAAATGACCGTTACCAACTACATTAATTCTTGTTCAATTATTATAGCAAACAAGCTCAGGGTTCTGCCAGTAAGCATCAGCAGGGTATAAATAATTTTTTAACATGTTGGTATATAAAAAGCAAAAACTGGTCAGGCTCCATATCATTATTGACCACTGGACAGTGGTGTGTGACATGTCCACTCACCTTGAACCTGTCCATGCGTGGACACAACTGACCATTAGACAGTGGGGCCCGACATGTCCACTTGACCGGCTCAAATGTGCCTGTGAAGTTGATGAGACGGGTGCGTTTCGACTCCAGCGCATTCTACACAGCAAACATTTCATCTTTAACACTGAACTTTGTATGACACTGAACTTTGACCCTGAACCTGACAGTTTAATCCATTTCATGCATACTGTTGTACAATTTATTGATCCCAACTTTTGGTAAATTCTAACAAAAACACTGTCTACAACAACATGAATAGGCATTTATTTTTTTACCTATTTATTTTTTACTTATTTACTTTCTAAAACTTATATATTTTTATACCCATTTGTATGTACTATTTTATGTCTTACCTGAAATAAATGTATTCATATTCGTATTCATTTGTATTGGTCTGTCAAATTCACATTTTATGAAATTTCTAAGTAAATATACTGCAATAATAACGATTAAAACCTGAAGATTACCATTATTAATATAGATGTAATTTGAAAACAAAAATTAGAGTATCTGGGAATTTTAATTATGTAAAACCCTCAACAAGCCGGATAGAGAGTTCATGAATAAAACTCTGTAGACAATCCTTTTAAATTAGTCAACTATTAAATTAGTTTACAAAGGCAGCGTGCAAGCTTCTACACCTGTATTGCATAACGGTAATTTTAATAACAAATAACAACGTTATCATTAAATGTGCCCTGTCTAAACATATGCTCGATTTAAATAAAAAGTTTATTGGAGAAATACCATATTCGTTCTTTTTAGCGTACATGCCCTATTTAGCATACCCCCCTTTTCCAGCAGGGTCTGATGTTGGTCTATAACTAAAATTTATCACATTTATTGTAATTCCCTGTCAACCATTGACAACATGAGAAAGAAAGTTCCACATATGTAGCCACAGCCTTTGCAAAGTTCCAGTATCCCTTTGACCACAAAATCACCATCACATGGACGTATAAATCACATCCAGTTAACTTCAATTACATTGATGTGTGTCATCCTGGCTGAACTAAACTTGAATGTATGTGGAGGACGGCATTGAGCTGTTCTATGACTTTGTTCATGTCTTAGCTCCTCTGTCATGCAGATCATTTGTCTTCCCAAGCAGTGCTTCTTACCTCTCCAATGAGAAGTAGATTTAAGTACAAGGTAAACATAAATAATTGACAAAAATGTATTTTCTAATTCAGAGCGACATGCGTTTCAGTAGCGCCATGTTTATTTAAAAACGGAAATGAATGATCTAGTGGTGGCAAATAGCAGAGTACAGTAGACAGTAAAAATACAAATAACTTCCACCATGTGGCGCCACCATTTTGTCATTTTCACACTGGTTTGAGAAACAGAATTTGTGTAACCTTAAGAATATTTCGTAGGCGTACTGTACGCTAAAAAGAATGAACACGGTATGTATTTGTATTTCATCTATTGTTGTATGGTAACTTATTTTATTCAATTACCACATCTGATTGTATTTACTTATGGTAACAACATATATGGGAGAAGATAAATATTTGTATGTTAATTAACATAAAAGAAATACAAATTTACCTTATCAACAATTTCTTCTCTTGGTGGTGCCCAAAACCTGTGCCCCATATCAAACCTGGCAAGATAACATGGGTGTCATCAACCAAGGATATCTACAGTTCAGTGAATAACTTGCATTTTAAATGTGTTTTTCAAAAGTTTCATATTTGTGTTTCGTATTAATAGGAAATAAAGACAAGACGTCTCTGTCTTTCTGCATTTTATAAGGCATCTTCCAAAACATCAATTTTCAAATAAAGATAATTTTCCATTGCTTTACAAAATGTCCATGTATTTGTCCATAACATGCTTACCAAAAAAGGAACATAAAGTGATTAAATGGTCAGATAACAGTTGATTAATAATTTTGTGTGGACAGATTAAGATTTCATCCTTTCACAGACAATACGCTTATTTAATAACAATGAACTTTGTCAAGCTTTATACCTCTATTCCTTCTAGCTTGTTACAGAAATTGTACACACAAAATTGTGCTATTTAAATACACACTGATGCAGAAGATGGCCTCCCAAAGTATTTGAGCATGACACTTGTTATGATGCAAAGTAGGTTATAGCTCAGAACAATCAAAGAAACCATGTCTACAATTGGGAACAATCAAAGAAACCATGTCTACCATTGGGAACAATCAAAGAAACCATGTCTACCATTGGGAACAATCAAAGAAACCATGTCTACCATTGGCAACAATCAAAGAAACCATGCCTACCATTGGCAACAATCAAAGAAACCATGTCTACCATTGGCAACAATCAAAGAAACCATGCCTACCATTGGGAACAGTTAAAGAAACCATGCCTACCATTGGGAACAATCAAAGAAACCATGTCTACCATTGGGAATAATCAAAGAAACCATGTCTACCATTGGGAACAATCAAAGAAACCCTGTCTACCATTGGGAACAATCAAAGAAACCATGTCTACCATTGGGAACAATCAAAGAAACCATGTCTACCATTGGGAACAATCAAAGAAACCCTGTCTACCATTGGGAACAATCAAAGAAACCATGTCTACCATTGGCAACAATCAAAGATACTCTGTCTACCATTGGGAACAATCAAAGAAACCATGTCTACCATTGGGAACAATCAAAGAAACCCTGTCTACCATTGGGAACAATCAAAGAAACCCTGTCTACCATTGGGAACAATCAAAGAAACCCTGTCTACCATTGGGAACAATCAAAGAAACCATGCCTACCATTGGGAACAATCAAAGAAACCCTGTCTACCATTGGGAACAATCAAAGAAACCATGCCTACCATTGGGAACAATCAAAGAAACCATGTCTACCATTGGGAACAATCAAAGAAACCTTGTCTACCATTGGGAACAATCAAAGAAACCATGTCTACCATTGGGAACAATCAAAGATACCCTGTCTACCATTGGGAACAATCAAAGAAACCATGTCTACCATTGGGAACAATCAAAGAAACCCTGTCTACCATTGGGAACAATCAAAGAAACCCTGTCTACCATTGGGAACAATCAAAGAAACCCTGTCTACCATTGGGAACAATCAAAGAAACCATGTCTACCATTGGGAACAATCAAAGAAACCATGTCTACCATTGGCAACAATCAAAGAAACCATGCCTACCATTGGGAACAATCAAAGAAACCCTGTCTACCATTGGGAACAATCAAAGAAACCATGCCTACCATTGGGAACAATCAAAGAAACCATGTCTACCATTGGGAACAATCAAAGAAACCATGCCTATCATTGGGAACAATCAAAGAAACCATGTCTACCATTGGCAACAATCAAAGAAACCATGCCTACCATTGGGAACAATCAAAGAAACCCTGTCTACCATTGGCAACAATCAAAGAAACCCTGTCTACCATTGGGAACAATCAAAGAAACCCTGTCTACCATTGGGAACAATCAAAGAAACCCTGTCTACCATTGGGAACAATCAAAGAAACCCTGTCTACCATTGGGAACAATCAAAGAAACCCTGTCTACCATTGGGAACAATCAAAGAAACCATGTCTACCATTGGGAACAATCAAAGAAACCCTGTCTACCATTGGGAACAATCAAAGAAACCCTGTCTACCATTGGGAACAATCAAAGAAACCCTGTCTACCATTGGGAACAATCAAAGAAACCCTGTCTACCATTGGGAACAATCAAAGAAACCCTGTCTACCATTGGGAACAATCAAAGAAACCCTGTCTACCATTGGGAACAATCAAAGAAACCCTGTCTACCATTGGGAACAATCAAAGAAACCCTGTCTACCATTGGGAACAATCAAAGAAACCCTGTCTACCATTGGGAACAATCAAAGAAACCCTGTCTACCATTGGGAACAATCAAAGAAACCCTGTCTACCATTGGGAACAATCAAAGAAACCCTGTCTACCATTGGGAACAATCAAAGAAACCATGTCTACCATTGGGAACAATCAAAGAAACCATGTCTACCATTGGGAACAATCAAAGAAACCCTGTCTACCATTGGGAACAATCAAAGAAACCCTGTCTACCATTGGGAACAATCAAAGAAACCATGTCTACCATTGGGAACAATCAAAGAAACCCTGTCTACCATTGGGAACAATCAAAGAAACCATGCCTACCATTGGGAACAATCAAAGAAACCATGTCTACCATTGGGAACAATCAAAGAAACCATGTCTACCATTGGGAACAATCAAAGAAACCATGTCTACCATTGGCAACAATCAAAGATACCCTGTCTACCATTGGGAACAATCAAAGAAACCATGTCTACCATTGGGAACAATCAAAGAAACCCTGTCTACCATTGGGAACAATCAAAGAAACCATGTCTACCATTGGGAACAATCAAAGAAACCATGTCTACCATTGGGAATAATCAAAGAAACCATGTCTACCATTGGGAACAATCAAAGAAACCATGTCTACCATTGGGAACAATCAAAGAAACCATGTCTACCATTGGGAATAATCAAAGAAACCATGTCTACCATTGGGAACAATCAAAGAAACCATGTCTACCATTGGGAATAATCAAAGAAACCCTGTCTACCATTGGGAACAATCAAAGAAACCATGTCTACCATTGGGAACAATCAAAGAAACCCTGTCTACCATTGGGAATAATCAAAGAAACCATGTCTACCATTGGGAATAATCAAAGAAACAATGTCTACCATTGGGAACAATCAAAGAAACCCTGTCTACCATTGGGAACAATCAAAGAAACCCTGTCTACCATTGGGAATAATCAAAGAAACCATGTCTACCATTGGGAACAATCAAAGAAACCATGTCTACCATTGGGAACAATCAAAGAAACCCTGTCTACCATTGGGAACAATCAAAGAAACCCTGTCTACCATTGGGAACAATCAAAGAAACCATGTCTACCATTTGGAACAATCAAAGAAACCCTGTCTACCATTGGCAACAATCAAAGAAACCATGCCTACCATTGGGAACAATCAAAGAAACCCTGTCTACCATTGGGAACAATCAAAGAAACCATGCCTACCATTGGGAACAATCAAAGAAACCATGTCTACCATTGGGAACAATCAAAGAAACCCTGTCTACCATTGGGAACAATCAAAGAAACCATGTCTACCATTGGGAACAATCAAAGAAACCCTGTCTACCATTGGGAACAATCAAAGAAACCCTGTCTACCATTGGGAACAATCAAAGAAACCCTGTCTACCATTGGGAACAATCAAAGAAACCATGTCTACCATTGGGAACAATCAAAGAAACCCTGTCTACCATTGGGAACAATCAAAGAAACCATGTCTACCATTGGGAACAATCAAAGAAACCATGTCTACCATTGGGAACAATCAAAGAAACCCTGTCTACCATTGGGAACAATCAAAGAAACCATGTCTACCATTGGGAACAATCAAAGAAACCATGTCTACCATTGGGAACAATCAAAGAAACCCTGTCTACCATTGGGAACAATCAAAGAAACCCTGTCTACCATTGGGAACAATCAAAGAAACCCTGTCTACCATTGGGAACAATCAAAGAAACCATGTCTACCATTGGGAACAATCAAAGAAACCACCATGTCTACCATTGGGAACAATCAAAGAAACCCTGTCTACCATTGGGAACAATCAAAGAAACCATGCCTACCATTGGGAACAATCAAAGAAACCCTGTCTACCATTGGGAACAATCAAAGAAACCCTGTCTACCATTGGGAACAATCAAAGAAACCCTGTCTACCATTGGGAACAATCAAAGAAACCATGTCTACCATTGGGAACAATCAAAGAAACCCTGTCTACCATTGGGAACAATCAAAGAAACCATGTCTACCATTGGGAACAATCAAAGAAACCCTGTCTACCATTGGGAACAATCAAAGAAACCCTGTCTACCATTGGGAACAATCAAAGAAACCATGTCTACCATTGGGAACAATCAAAGAAACCCTGTCTACCATTGGGAACAATCAAAGAAACCCTGTCTACCATTGGGAACAATCAAAGAAACCATGCCTACCATTGGGAACAATCAAAGAAACCCTGTCTACCATTGGGAACAATCAAAGAAACCATGCCTACCATTGGGAACAATCAAAGAAACCATGTCTACCATTGGGAACAATCAAAGAAACCTTGTCTACCATTGGGAACAATCAAAGAAACCATGTCTACCATTGGCAACAATCAAAGATACCCTGTCTACCATTGGGAACAATCAAAGAAACCATGTCTACCATTGGGAACAATCAAAGAAACCCTGTCTACCATTGGGAACAATCTAAGAAACCCTGTCTACCATTGGGAACAATCAAAGAAACCCTGTCTACCATTGGGAACAATCAAAGAAACCATGTCTACCATTTGGAACAATCAAAGAAACCCTGTCTACCATTGGCAACAATCAAAGAAACCATGCCTACCATTGGGAACAATCAAAGAAACCCTGTCTACCATTGGGAACAATCAAAGAAACCATGCCTACCATTGGGAACAATCAAAGAAACCATGTCTACCATTGGGAACAATCAAAGAAACCATGTCTACCATTGGGAACAATCAAAGAAACCATGTCTACCATTGGCAACAATCAAAGAAACCCTGTCTACCATTGGGAACAATCAAAGAAACCATGTCTACCATTGGCAACAATCAAAGAAACCCTGTCTACCATTGGGAACAATCAAAGAAACCATGTCTACCATTGGCAACAATCAATTAACATCCATTTAACATATATGTTACGAGCCAAAAAACAGTAAGAATCCTTAACCCGAGAGAATTTTCAAAATTAAGGTGTTTTCTTCTTAGGGTCATAGCTGAATCCCTCAAAGTTGGGTACCCATAAGTTAACATACCCACATATATATGCTAATTCGATTATAGTTTGATTTTATTTCGTGTAGTATTTTATCATTGTTTGAAGATAGGGTACTACAGTATAGTACCTGGCAATGATGGGCACCTCAAAGTCTTCTCCCCAGTCTAGCAAGTCTGTGCCATAGGGAACCACTGGCACATCCTTCTTACCACACACACCTGATGAAGTCGATGGTTTGTTGGTAGCTGCATCAGTCAGCAGCTTCCTACTGGGGCAAGAGGAAACCAACAAAAAATGACAGACCATTAAACAAGATGGCGAAGAAATATGAATGAGAGGCTGCCGGCTGACCTGGGCCACAGCAGCAAGGAGAGCCCAAGACAGAGGGCGATGGCGAATCACAACTACGCAGACTCATCTTATAGTGAACCTGGCAATACAGTCACTTCACAACAACAGTCAGCCTGGCAATACAGTCACTTGACTATAACAGTCACCCTGGCAATACACTCACTTCATTATAACAGTCACCCTGGCAATACAGTCACTTCACTATAACAGTCACCCTGGCAATACAGTCACTTCACAACAACACCCTGGCAATACAGTCACTTCACTATAACAGTCACCCTGGCAATATACTCACTTCTCTATAACAGTCACCCTGGCAATACTGTCACTTCACAAAAACAGTCACCCTGGCAATACAGTCACTTCACAATAACAGTTACCCTGGCAATACTGTCACTTCACAAAAACAGTCACCCTGGCAATACAGTCACTTCACAATAACAGTTACCCTGGCAATACAGTCACTTCACTATAACAGTCACCCTGGCAATACAGTCACTTCACAACAACAGTCACCCTGGCAATACAGTCACTTCACAATAACAGTTACCCTGGCAATACAGTCACTTCACTATAACAATCACCCTGGCAATACAGTCACCCTGGCAATACAGTCACTTCACTATAACAGTCATGCTGGCAATACAGTCACTTCACAACAACAGTCACCCTGGCAATACAGTCACTTCACAACAACAGTCACCCTGGCAATACAGTTACTTCACTATAACAGTCACCCTGGCAATACACTCACTTCACTATAACAGTCATCCTGGCAATACAGTCACTTCACAACAACAGTCACCCTGGCAATACAGTCACTTCACAACAACAGTCACCCTGGCAATACAGTCACTTCACTATAACAGTCACCCTGGCAATACAGTCACTTCACAACAACAGTCACCCTGGCAATACAGTCACTTCACAACAACAGTCACCCTGGCAATACAGTCACTTCACTATAACAGTCACCCTGGCAATACAGTCACTTAACTATAACAGTCACCCTGGCAATACAGTCACTTCACAACAACAGTCACCCTGGCAATACAGTTACCTCACTATAACAGTCACCCTGGCAATACAGTCACTTCACTATAACAGTCACCCTGGCAATACAGTCACTTCACTATAACAGTCACCCTGGCAATACAGTCACTTCACAATCACCCTGGCAATACAGTCACTTCACTATAACAGTCACCCTGGCAATACAGTCACTTCACTATAACAGTCACCCTGGCAATACAGTCACTTAACTATAACAGTCACCCTGGCAATACAGTCACTTCACAACAACAGTCACCCTGGCAATACAGTCACTTCACTATAACAGTCACCCTGGCAATACAGTCACTTCACAACACCCTGGCAATACAGTCACTTCATTATAACAGTCACCCTGGCAATATACTCACTTCTCTATAACAGTCACCCTGGCAATACTGTCACTTCACAAAAACAGTCACCCTGGCAATACAGTCACTTCACAATAACAGTTACCCTGGCAATACTGTCACTTCACAAAAACAGTCACCCTGGCAATACAGTCACTTCACAATAACAGTTACCCTGGCAATACAGTCACTTCACTATAACAGTCACCCTGGCAATACAGTCACTTCACAACAACAGTCACCCTGGCAATACAGTCACTTCACAATAACAGTTACCCTGGCAATACAGTCACTTCACTATAACAATCACCCTGGCAATACAGTCACCCTGGCAATACAGTCACTTCACTATAACAGTCATGCTGGCAATACAGTCACTTCACAACAACAGTCACCCTGGCAATACAGTCACTTCACAACAACAGTCACCCTGGCAATACAGTTACTTCACTATAACAGTCACCCTGGCAATACACTCACTTCACTATAACAGTCATCCTGGCAATACAGTCACTTCACAACAACAGTCACCCTGGCAATACAGTCACTTCACAACAACAGTCACCCTGGCAATACAGTCACTTCACTATAACAGTCACCCTGGCAATACAGTCACTTCACAACAACAGTCACCCTGGCAATACAGTCACTTCACAACAACAGTCACCCTGGCAATACAGTCACTTCACTATAACAGTCACCTTGGCAATACAGTCACTTAACTATAACAGTCACCCTGGCAATACAGTCACTTCACAACAACAGTCACCCTGGCAATACAGTTACCTCACTATAACAGTCACCCTGGCAATACAGTCACTTCACTATAACAGTCACCCTGGCAATACAGTCACTTCACTATAACAGTCACCCTGGCAATACAGTCACTTCACAACAACAGTCACCCTGGCAATACAGTCACTTCACAACAACAGTCACCCTGGCAATACAGTTACCTCACTATAACAGTCACCCTGGCAATACATTCATTTCACAACAACGGTCATCCTGGCAATACACTCACTTCACTACAACAGTCACCCTGGCAATACAGTCACTTCACTATAACAGTCACCCTGGCAATACAGTCACTTCACTATAACAGTCACCCTGGCAATACAGTCACTTCACTATAACAGTCACCCTGGCAATACAGTCACTTCACAACAACAGTCACCCTGGCAATACAGTTACCTCACTATAACAGTCACCCTGGCAATACAGTCACTTCACTATAACAGTCACCCTGGCAATACAGTCACTTCACTATAACAGTCACCCTGGCAATACAGTCACTTCACAACAACAGTCACCCTGGCAATACAGTCACTTCACAACAACAGTCACCCTGGCAATACAGTTACCTCACTATAACAGTCACCCTGGCAATACATTCATTTCACAACAACGGTCATCCTGGCAATACACTCACTTCACTACAACAGTCACCCTGGCAATACAGTCACTTCACTATAACAGTCACCCTGGCAATACAGTCACTTCACTATAACAGTCACCTTGGCAATACAGTCACTTCACTATAACAGTCACCCTGGCAATACAGTCACTTCACTACAACAGTCACCCTTACAATACGGTTGCCTCACTGTTACGGTCACCCAGGGACAGTCCCATATAAGTTAGTTTAATAGTACATGATAGGCTCGTAGTCACATTAATATTATGGTCAACTCACATATTCATGAATACAGCCTTAATGCTAAAACTGCTTGTTTTTAAAAAGGTTCTATTGAACAATAGATCCTGTGTCATGTCCCCGGGTGAATAATTATCTCAGTGCAACAAGTGCTCCAGACTGACCTTGGCTCCGTGGAGGAGAGTCTGGAGGAGGGGACTGACACTTGCCCTGTGGTGGGATCCCCCTCCTCCCCACACAGCTGACTGAGCACCCACTCCTCGCCCCCTCCTCCCTTCCTCCCCCGTTTCCCTGACGACTGGGGTTGCTCCCTGGGGTAGTCCAGCACAGTTGCCTCATACCCCTCCTTCTGGGGCACCTCCTCAAAGTCCTCATCTTCACTCTCATCACCCTCCTCTTGCTTACCCCGTCCTTCTTCAAGCAGGGACACATGAACATTAGGGGCAATTCCCCTACTTTGACAAGGATAAATTTTATATCAAGAACAATTCATGATGTATAGTTGAATTTTGCTTTACACTCACCTCAGTAATACAGCCACCTCGCAATTAAGCTTACCATAGGACAGTCCCAAACTGTTTCCATAACAGCAAAGTGTAGGAAACTAATATGGTCACCTCGTTATTCAGGTCACCTTTGCCCAGATGATGACCTTAATAGGGAAGTTCCACTGTATTCATCTAGGAATGTGTTTTATGTGATATATATTCCATTAAAAAATATAATCTCCCCTGGTCCAAGAAAAGATTCTAGGAAGTAGCTATAGACGGACTAGCTACATACATACAAATGTTCCCAACACTATTCGTGGAGCAACAAACCAACGATGTCAGTCATCAACATTACACTGATCTTATCAACTTAGGCAGTGGTGCCATCTGGTGAGTTGTTCACCATTCAATTCACTCAGTTTCCATCTTTCTTCGACATGTAGAAAAGTACATAGGGCATAGGTAGGTAAATAACTCTAATTAACTACCTTTGTGTTTTAATACATCCCTAATCGGTAGCCGAGAGGCGAGGCAGGAAGTGAATGGGTAGAAAGAGGTGAGTAGATGTTGGTGCCTGGGAGGAGATACTCACAGACTGCCCCCAAAGTTAGCATATATACATATATATATATATATATATCAGTTAGCATGGTGCTTACTAGTTGAATGTCCGCATCTACGTTTGATCTTCAGCTGAGCTACTTTATGTTTCGCCCGTTCCAGAGTTTGCTTCATCTGGAGCACGCGGGAGATCTGATCCTGGCTTCCTCCGCACTTTGCCATTGCCTGGATCAGAAATCGTCCGGATCACGGACACACTTCTTGATACATCACAAGACAGTAATCATACTCGATTATATTGCCAAAATATTTGTAGTCATGACTCTTGACTAGTTGCAATTACAATTTGACTGTGTAACTTTCAGTTGTCCCCACTGCTGTACAAGCAGACAGACATGGATATATTCCATTACAAAAGTCAGATTAGTTTGCATCTCTTCCAGCTGTTAGAAAGTCATCACATACCTGGCTACAGCTTACAACCAGGAAGCTGTAAACAATATACAGACAACTGCTATGCTGTTTTTATGTAATCACGATTATAATCATGATATGTACAAAAGTATTTGCAATCGTAATCAATTACACTAATGTTCTACGTAATCATGCTCGTTCCCATAAACTTGTGGTGTAATCGCCCTATCTTTGGTTTTCGAAGACAGAGCAATTACACAAATTTAACCGATTACTATTCTAAACAGTCCTACCTCCAGCCAGTGGCGTGTGAGGGGCAAGAATTTGCCAGTGACCAGTCTCATGGTGTCCTGCAGTGTGTCCAGCAGATCAACATTGTCCTCTGTCTCAGTCAATTGGACGTCGTTGACACACACCTGGATGGAGTAGCTGAGTGAGCCGAGGCCGTGTCGACGCACAAAGTCACCATCACCTTCACCAGTCTGTCCATGGTCTGGCACCTCATTAGTACCACGCTTTCCCACGTCAGTGTCATGCTTTTCCACACCAATGTCCCGCTTTTCCACATCAGTGTCACACTTTTCCACATCAGTGTCACGCTTTTCCACATCAGTGTCACATTTTTCCACATCAGTGTCACGCTTTTCCGCATCAGCTCCGTGCTTTTCCAAATCAGCATTATAATTTTCCACATTAGTGTTATCCTTTTTCACACCAGCACTATACTTTTCTATATCAGTGGCACTGATTTCCACATTAGTGTCCTCATTTTCCACACCAGCATCACTGTGCCCAGTGTGACCGGGGTGTTTGCCGGAGGCGTCAGGGATATGAGCAATGTCAAAATTGTCTGGACTCGGCAGCAGTAGCTGGAGACAGTTGTCCAGTTGAACGAGACAACCCTGGATCTCTGGATCCATCTCTACAACACAGAAATATATAGGTCAGTTATCAAGAAGCGCCACATCAAATCCTTGGGATAGCTCAAACCGCTTTACACTTCATTCAGATTCATTGACAGACATGTTCCTTTGACACCATCCAGATTGTCCTTGTACATATTCAGCCATGATTCAGTTACTATGAAGACTATTCAGTAAAGTGTGAAATGCCATGAACAAGGGATGGATACTGCGCTATATAAGATTCTACCTTTTTTTTATAATTATTTGTTCACATATTTTAAATTCTCTTAAAACCTGGTACTCATCTACCAAGTCAACTGGACAACATGGATTGAACAAAACTGCCCTTTGAAATGACAGCAAGAGAAATGATACATCAATCAAGAGTGATAAACGTATAAGCAGACTGGCATAGACCCCAGGTACAAGGGACATCAAGCTGTCTCTTCTGTAGGACAGACTGGCATAGACCCCAGGTACAAGGGACATCAAGCTGTCTCTTCTGTAGGACAGACTGGCATAGACCCCAGGTACAAGGGACATCAAGCTGTCTCTTCTGTAGGACAGCCTGGCATAGATCCCAGGTACAAGGGACAACAAGCTGTCTCTTCTGTAGGACAGCCTGGCATAGACCCCAGGTACAAGGGACATCAAGCTGTCTCTTCTGTAGGACAGACTGGCATAGACCCCAGGTACAAGGGACATCAAGCTGTCTCTTCTGTAGGACAGACTGGCATAGACCCCAGGTACAAGGGACATCAAGCTGTCTCTTCTGTAGGACAGCCTGGCATAGATCCCAGGTACAAGGGACATCAAGCTGTCTCTTCTGTAGGACAGCCTGGCATAGACCCCAGGTACAAGGGACATCAAGCTGTCTCTTCTGTAGGACAGACTGGCATAGACCCCAGGTACAAGGGACATCAAGCTGTCTCTTCTGTAGGACAGCCTGGCATAGACCCCAGGTACAAGGGACATCAAGCTGTCTCTTCTGTAGGACAGCCTGGCATAGACCCCAGGTACAAGGGACATCAAGCTGTCTCTTCTGTAGGACAGCCTGGCATAGATCCCTGGTACAAGGGACATCAAGCTGTCTCTTCTGTAGGACAGCCTGGCATAGACCCCAGGTACAAGGGACATCAAGCTGTCTCTTCTGTAGGACAGACTGGCATAGACCCCAGGTACAAGGGACATCAAGCTGTCTCTTCTGTAGGACAGACTGGCATAGACCCCAGGTACAAGGGACATCAAGCTGTCTCTTCTGTAGGACAGACTGGCATAGACCCCAGGTACAAGGGACATCAACCTGTCTCATCTGTAGGACTTTGGCATGGTGGGTGACAAAATTGGCTGAGTTTTGAAACGGTCGGAGATGGATTTGAACCCCAAACCTCTAAATAGAGTCTAATGCTCCGACCAGTAAATCAATGCAACCCCCCTTGACTGCTGCACCCCTATATTATTCTATAATATGAACCATGTTTGCTATTTTCAGACCTGCCTACCCCAAAAACTTCCTGTCAGTAATCTGTCTTCCCATTTCACTGATTTTCAGGAATATAGGCCTGCTGTCAGAAATAGTTCAGAACCGTGTCAGATATTGTCAGAAAAACAACACCACTGTCAGTAATACTTTACTACTGTGACTATGATAATAGTTATACACAAAACATAATTGTTTCTAATAAACTATGAGGTGTTTTTAGGCATCCAGTTAACAAGGTAAGGTGGATGTTCATAACCAGCATTGATGGAAATAAAATGTGAAGAAGTAAATGCATCTACACACTATTGGCATAGCTAATTTACAAAGACTAGAACTGTTTTACTGTCTTTTCAAGTAAGACTTTAAGCAACTGAAAGAACCTCAATAATGTTGTGTTGTTTAATACTAACCATTGTAATTCTGATTTTATGTATCTTTCAAAAACAGCATGCTGACTCAAGCAAAATTCCACATTACAGCCAGATTATGTAATAAACAGCAAATAACTAATACAACTCAAAGATTTACATTGTAAACTTTACTATAGAAAGAAACACATGATCATCAGAGTGCACAATGCATGGTAGTCTCCAAATTCTAAGTTCAGAATCAACAGATGCAAGTTGAATGCATGTCGAACCTTACACTGCACACTGTTGTGACTTGGGCACTTGTGTGGTTCCTTCATTCAACATCATCCCAGGTATATTTATATTACAAAAATATTGTGTCTTAGCCCACTTCTGAAGCCCAAATAGCGACCTAGTTTGCGCTAGTCTGCTGCGGTCGTGTGTTGGTGCAAACCGGGGCGCTATTTACGCCACAAAAGTGCTCTAAGACGCAATATTCTTAAAAGTAAATATGCCTGGGATAATGTTGAATAACAGAACTAACGCACTGAGCCTGAGGTATCAAAGTTATGCAAAACTCAAGTTATAATGGCGAAATCGAGGTGGGTCCGGATTCTACATGACACAAGTGCAGTGACTAGCTGTGTCCACTGTCCACACACGACTTGTCTGATTAGAGTGCCATCAGTGTGCTGCTGTTATAAACTTTTGCAGCCGCATGACTGTTTTGTTTGAGCGCAGAAATGTGAATTTATCGTAACGCTGTTTCCTATTGGTCAGATTACAACCAGAAGCAGCGAATGAAAATAAATGTCACAAGCTGCGTATATATGCTGCCACCTATTGAATATAGTGGAAGCTAAATTTGAGGAGCACGGAAGTGATTGACGATCATTGTAATAAAGAAAGAATTTGTAATATTTTCATCCCTCGCCGTAATACTGTAATTTGAGGTGTGTTTCTGGAATGATTCCGGACAATCTGGAATGGTAGGCAGGTCTGCATTTTGCTAAAATTTTCAATTGGTCTATTAAACTTACCTGTACTTTAATAGTTTGTGCAATGAATTCAGCATACTAGGTCACAAGTGATTAGTGTATCATAGTGGACGCTAAATTTATATGATTCTCCATGAAATGATGAAGTTTAAAAAGAAGAGCTTGTCATTATAATCACTAATGTACTTGCCTAAGATCTCCGTCATCACTTTACTCAGCTTCTCCTCTCTCTGTCTCTGTTGTCTCTCTTCCCTTGCCTCTTCCCTTTGCCTCTCTGCCAGACTCCGCCCCTCAACGTCATCAAACGCCACCTGGAGCCACGTGACAACACTTACTAGCACTGACACTAAAACATGGTGTTCTGCTGTTACTATGCTGTAGGCTGACAGACCATAAAAACTACTGATACATTGTCAGGTTACCTGGCCTCTCTTTCAAGTGACCTGTTGCTAGCGAAAGCTCCGTCCAGCCATCAAAATGGATGCTGAACATGTGGATTCCATATTTTGTTGAAATTCTGGCCACAAACGTTTTTCTTTATAACAAAAACATAAGGCAACGTTTTTAAAGTGACAACTGTATGTTTGATTTGTGAGATGCCATGCTGCAACATTAATATAATTCACATATATAACCGTTATCAACATTGGTGGCAAAGGTAGAGCTCTACGGAGGTCCCTCGCAAAATTCTGATTGTGACGTACGCAAACCGCGACGTACTGGACACATTAATTGGAGCAAAGCTATATATAATAATAGGTGTGAAGAGGCGTGAGACTTGATATCAGTGTGAGAGTTTGTGAGACATAGTGCTACCTAGTGACCCACAAGCTCAGCTATTCTGGCATTATATTCAGTAATAAGGTGATTACTCAATGCCTGAAATGGACTGAAATAATAATAATGTGAACATGATGAACTGGTACTGCAAACAGATTCTTACAGAAAATATTTTTGAGTGACTATTGAATGGCAAAAATACATCACTGCAAAAGAAGGTATTGTTATTGCATGTTTCATAAATCTGTTTTTTTACTCAGAAAATATTAAATATGTAGTATTTAACATCAAGTCATCAATTGTGCTCCACTAGTGGTGTATCTAACATGAATTCCAGCAACTGGGTGCAGCTTGCGACTTTGTTTGCTACATAATAGCACTTACCTTTTTGCATGTTTTAAGGTAGTCGTAGGCCAGAGCGAGTTTCTTGTAGGCTGCACTGTACTTGATGTGCCATTCTTGGACAGAATCAAAAGCCATCTTCTTGAGGGAGTTGGCGACTTGCTTTGGTGGAGGCATCGGCATACTGGGCTCCGTATCTGACACAACACATTAGCACAGGCACTGATATATTGCATTTTAAGGAAGGACACCAATGCTACTTACAACTGTTAAAGTCTACGTCAACCGTTATTTCAAGTGCAACATTCAAGAATATCGAGTTGAGCGGATGCTTTCCAGGTGTGCTGCCACATACCCATAGTAAGTTGCATGAAACTGTGGAAGCGCGCAAGGAGAAGTTCTCTGAAGCAGTGAGACCGTGTGAACAGCTGCTGTATGATGAGGAAGGCTCCAAGACGGACCTCGGCGTGCTCCCACTCCAGCTGTGACATCACCAGATGGAACGCGTGCTTCACGTAAGCATCAGACCGTCTGTAAACATCAGTGTCACAACATTCACAGTCTCCCATCTTTCTGTTAAGACAACCTCTTCTGTTCCTTGTTTACTAATATTTATTAACGTGTTCTAAATGCAAGAATAAATATGTTGCAGGTGTACTGGTCATCAGATTACATTTAATAATCCTGAAGCATTATTTACAATTTGAACATTTTATGGGCGAAATTCATGTGCATTTATGAAGAAATCACTTTTTAAAACCAAAAAAATTATATAATAAAACTAGACATAAAAAGGCGCCATTGAAATACATGTCACTCTGAATTAGAAAACACATATTTTTGTCAATTATTTATGTTTACCTTGTACTTAAATCTACTTCTCTTTGTAGAGGTAAGAAAGCACTGCTTTGGGAAAACAAATGATCTGCATGATAGAGGAGCTAAGACATGAACAAAGTCATAGAACAGCTCAATGCCGTCCTCCACATACATTCAAGTTTAGTTCAGCCAGGATGACACACATCAATGTAATTGAAGTTAACTGGATGTGATTTATACATCCACGTGATGGTGATTTTGTGGTCAAAGGGATACTGGAACTTTGCAAAAGCTGTGGCTATATATGTGGAACTTTCTTTCTCATATTGTCAATAGTTGACATGGAATTACAATAAATGATGGATCCAGTGGTCAGTTTTAGGTATAGACCGACATCAGACCCTGCTGGAAAAGGGGGTGTATGCTAATTAGGGCATGTACGCTAAAAAGAACGAATACTGTAATTTGACATAAAATCAAGAATAATAGACTGAGATTACGGATAACACAATTTATGTGTATAAGCTCATTACTTCATTTAATAAATATTAATAATATCTTTATTTTAGACAAACAATCAGTATGTCCATATAAAATATATAATAATAATAACAATGTCTTATATAGCAGTGTATCCAGTCCTTAGTTCTGTTCAAAGCGTTTACAAAACTCTTCACAATTGTATGTCATTCATTTACGTAGTGAAAGCGATTTTAAAAAGGTATACATTGATAACAAGTTATTTCGCCTTTATACACTGTAAATTCAATGTTACACAACCGTAAAACTTCAGTAATATTGTTTTTTTCCCAAATGTCATCTTAATAATGTTTCTCACATCGATGACATAATATCACATACTTGCAGATTTTTTTTATCTGTGCCATTGTAGCCACATCGAGGGTCTTCTCTCCGGAAGTGGTCAGTTGCCCCACACAACTGGCCATCTGCTGACACAGAGTGTGGTCAAGGGACATTGTCCCCGACATGGTGGTTCACTGGTTGACGTATCACTGTGTCATCTACAAACACATGTCAATAGACTGTGTCATAACTGTGGAAACATGGAATCTAATATATAAGAAACACCTGTAGAAAAGTTGAAAGGTTTCAAGTTTCTTTCAAATATCAGTGGGCTTGTTGCAGGAAATGGAAGGTTGGACTTTCAAAACTAGTGGGAGGTTGGCCCCAAAACAGAGGATGACAGTCCAAACAGGTGAGGAATGAGGGGGGTTGAGACACCATACCAGGACAGTGGCAGTAATCTTTAGTGTAGCTCACTTATTAACAGGTCACAGATAATAACTGGCTTATTGGGTGAATAATAATTGCCTCCCCCGCCATTCGCCAGTGTTATTGTCGAAGCCGGCAGTGCACACATGTCATTGTATACGCATGGCTGAGTTTTAGTTGCCGTTATTTAATTAGTTATAGCATAAATGTAACAAAACATTGATTTAAATATCAAATAGAAAAGACTAGGCTTTAGGGTTGTCCTATTTTTCTAGGTAGGGTCGGGTTACCGGAAACACGATGGTGGTCAATCGGATTGAAACCAGTGGCCTGGCTGGCCAATAAAATATGAAAACCAGTGGCCCTAACTGGCCCGACAGCCTCAAAAAAGGCACTGGGCCAGCAAGGCAGTGTTAACGTTGTGGCCTGAATTATTATAGTTTATGCCAATATTTCAATGAATTTGAAAGAAAAAAAATGTCAGTCAATTATTATGTCTGATTTGGATTTCTGTATGAATTAATTAGACCAATTATTAATAAAGCGGGCATTGCAGATGTGTCTTAACTGGTCTAAATTGTTAACTACCTGTTGGCTAGCAACCCCTGGGGTTTGGGTTAGTGTGTGAACAAATAATTGTTCCACATTGGCTACGGATGGCAGACAATCTCAACTGTCGCCTAGATGATAAAATGTTAATGCATATAATATTATATAATGGAAAGGCATCAAGGAAATTTGTTATATACTGTCAAACATCTGATGGCATTGCTAAAGACCATGGCTGCACAGGTCGATCTTGTGCCTTGGTTGGAAAGAGAGCAAGGTCAGGACTCTGGACAGCGTTCACACTGTCGCACACCGACATGTTTACGTCAGCATCGGTCATCGCCAGTTATAATCATAATGTGATACACGTGGTATCGGCACATTTATCATGGTATAATGTGCCTGATCCTGGCAATACCGGCCTTAGCATTGAGCCTCAGGTACAGCCAAAACCAAGAAATGCTTTTGATGTGCAGAGGACAGCCAGCTAAAGTATCAAGCCCCGAGCTGAAAATAGGTCAGTGATGTTTCAGATTTTGCATTAATACTATATAGCAGACTGCAGAGTGATACCACAATTAAAAATCTTCATTTAACTTTGTCTTGTGGACTTCTTGTGAAGTGACCAACAGGCACCTCAGTTTCAACTGTTTACCGAATCTGGGCCAGTAACTTTTTGGGGCTGGCCAGTAACTTTTTTAATCTACTCGCACCCTGGGCCAGTAGACACAAAATCTTAATGTCAAGGCCTGCACTGCCAAACTCATTTGTATCTGCCCGCATGATTGGCGAACGGCAAATTGTTGCACACCCACGAGATGTTTACATCAGCATCGGTCATCGCCAGTCATAATAATCACGTGATACACAAGGTATCGGAGTTCATGGTATAATGTGCCTGGTCCTGGCAATACCCGCCTTAGCATTGAGCCTCAGGCACAGCCAAAACCAAGAAATGCTTTTGATGTGCTGAGGACAGCCAGCTAAAGTATCAAGCCCTGAGCTGAAAATAGGTCGGGGATGCAGATTGCAGTGATACCACGATTAAAAATCTTCATTTAACTTTGCATTGTGAAGTTCTTGTGAAGCAACCAACAAGCACCTCGAAATCAACATAATTTTTACCAAATCCGGGCCAGTAACTTTTTTGGGCGGGCCAGTAATTTTTCAAATCTACTGGCCCCCTGAGCCAGTGGATACAAAATCTTAATGTCAAGGCCTAATTCATGCATTTTTGCTATATTCAGATGTTATTGGCAATTTGACATGATATATATCATTGTAAGTTTATTGGCATTTAAGGCCTTATAGTTACCGAGTCATTGTTTGACCCAAACCAATCTTCAATCTTTTACATTGAGCTGTCATATTTGACAATTATACGACGTTGACGCGTGCATGACACAGGAAGAAATAAAAGGAAACAGAAATGAAAAAAGGAAAAAAAGGGATTGCATCACTTTGAATGTTTATATTGGCAAGACCATCATTTTCATAGACATAATCTTAATCATGATAATATAAGCTGATCACTGACATTATATGATTATCAACTTAATGTCAAGATGTGAATGAAGCCTTGAAGGCGTATATCTAAATCTAATTTTAGAACTGTATACGACGGTGTCACTGGCACTGTCACTGTTCTTGAAATACGCCAGCCTATGAAATATGTCAAATTTGCAATATGTTTTATGGAACTGCCTGACTCATTGACCAACTGCAGTAACTTCTAGTTCCAGTTCACTGACCATGACTGAGTGAATGACAGCCTGAGCCTGAGACTGAGTTGTGTGAGGTGTAACTTCGAACAGTACCTGGGGGTGACGGTGGAAATCAAGCGTGCAGTAAGGCTGGGCAAGAAAGGAACACGACCAAGGCTGCTGATGGTGCAGGTAGGAAACGACCAGGAAAAAGCAGCCATCATGAAAAACTGTACTAAACTCCGGAGTGAAAACAACCCCAACAACATCAGGAAAGTGTTCATCACACCTGACATGACCCCAAAGGAGAGAGAGAAAAACAAGGTTCTCCGGGCAGAACTAACTGAAAAAAACACTGAATCTGGGGAAAAGAGATATATGATAAAAAACGGGAAAATAGTGCAGAGGAGGGTACGCACTCAAGAAACCCCTCCAAGCCAGTGAGCCACCCAAACCTGACAATGAACAGTGTAAATAATCAAGCACAAGCACAATGTTTCATGTTTAAGTGTTAGCAAGCAAATGCACAAAGTATAAAAAACAAGTTCCACGAGTTCCAAGCACAAATTCAGAGTTGTGAACCGAAAATCACAGGAATCACGGAAACATGGTGCAATCCAGATATAGGTGACTGTGAAATAAAGCTGGGCGCCTACAATATGTTCAGAAGTGACAGAAGGGAATCTATTGGTGGCGGAGTACTAATGTATATACACAAAGACCTACCAGCTATGCCCTGCCAAGAAATGAACGACCTGGAAATAGAAGACTCAACGTGGGTGTCAGTTAAGCTAAACGACAAAGACCAGCTGTTAGCAGGAATTGTGTACAGGACACAGAAGTCAACTGACGAGAACAACACCAGATTAATAGGCGCAATAAAACATTTGCAAGAAATGCATGGATACTCACACATTCTGTTGATGGGAGACTTCAACTTTCCAGAGATTAAATGGGAAGACCACATGGTGAGTGGGAGTGAATACTCCACAGCAGCCAAGTTTTTTGATGCAACGCATGACGCCTACCTGACTCAACACATTATCAAACCGACCAGACAGAGGCCGGGCCAACAACCTTCTACACTTGATCTGGTGTTTTCGAATGAACAATATATGATTGACAATGTCACTCATCTACAACCACTGGGGTGTAGCGACCATGAGTCCTTACTGTGGACCTACATATGCTATGCAGAAGCACCAGCCAACAACAGACTAAGCGGATCGAGAAACTACCCCAAAAGCAACTATGAAGCAATCAATGAATCCCTGAGCAAGACTGCCTGGGAGAGCAAGTTTCAGGGAAACAGTGTAAACACTAATTGGACTAAACTCAAGAAGGAGATCTCAAAGGCAGTGAGAGAAAACGTCCCTCTCAGGAAACCAAAACGCAAGACGGCTAACAAACCTCCATGGTGGAGTAAACAAATGCTGAGAACAGTGAAGAGAAAGTATGACTTATACAAATGCTACAAAAGTTCGGGGCTGGACAGAGACTATACTGCATATGTCAAACAGAGAAATGAGACAAATGCCAAAATTAGACAGGCACAGAAAGACTATGAGGAGAAACTAATCAACAATTTCAAGAAGGAACCAAAGAAATTCTACGGTTACCTGAGATCAAAACAGAAGGTAACGGTAACAGTAAGCCAGCTGGAGAAAGAAGATGGCAGAATAACAGAAAATGACCAGGAAAAAGCAAATGTACTGGGTGACTTTTTCAAGTCAGTGTTTGTAAATGAGGATAAGTCTACCATCCCAGAATTTCATCAAAGAACAAACGAGTGTGTAGCCGACATCATATTTACAGAAGAGACTGTACGCAAGAAACTACAAAGTATCCATCCCAACAAGGCGCCAGGTCCAGACGGGTTGCACCCATGGGTAACGAAAGAGTGCAGCAAAACCCTTGCTAAGCCGATGTACTGGATATTTCGCCAATCATTAGACACTGGTCTAATCCCTACAGACTGGAAACAAGCCCTAGTCACACCAATTTTCAAGAAGGGGTCTAAATAGAAGGCAGGAAACTACCGTCCAATCAGCCTAACATCCATACCCTGCAAGATTCTGGAAGCAATCGTCAGAGAGAGCATGATCAAGTTTCTCAAAGAACACAGCAACATCAACAATAACCAGCATGGATTTCTGGAAGGCAAGTCCTGTTTGACCAACTTACTAGAAACCTTTGAGGAATGGACACGAACACTGGACGAAGGATACGGTCTGGACGTCATATACCTGGACTACAAGAGAGCGTTCAACACTGTTCCTCACTGCAGACTGGTAAAGAAGCTAGAAGCTTACGGCATCCGAGGCAAAGTGGTTCGATGGCTGAAAACTTTCCTGACTAATAGAACTCAGCAAGTGGTAATCCACGGATCTAAATCAGAGTGGGCCCCAGTCATCAGTGGAGTTCCCCAGGGATCTGTCGTAGGACCGCTTCTTTTTATCCTCTACGTGAATGACATCCCAGACCTGGTCCACTGCAGCATTAAGATGTTTGCCGATGACACGAAGCTATACGCAACAATCCGTAATCAGGAAGACCAAGACCAACTGCAAACTGACATTGACACCCTCGAAGATTGGAGTAAAGAATGGTTGCTACAATTCAACCCCGAGAAATGCAAGTTAATGAAAGTGGGGAAATCGCCACACAAAACGTACACTATGACACACAAGACTGGAGCCATAGTGAACCTCAAGACAACAAACGAAGAAAAGGACGTTGGGGTGTGGGTGACAACCAACCTAAAACCTACTGTGCGATGCCAGAAAGCAGCAAAGAAAGCCATCCCAACTCTTTGCATGGTAAAGAGAAGTTTTAAGCACATGACCAAGAAATCATTTGTGACACTGAGTGTGACTCTACCGGGCATATGTCCGTCTACACCTCAAATTTTATGTACAAGCATGATGCCCATATCTGGCAAAGGACATTGACATCCTCGAAAAGGTACAGCGAAGAGCAACCAAGCTGGTTACCAGCATAGCAAAGCTCACATACGAACAACGATTACAACAACTGAAACTACACTCGTTGTATTACCGACGTCAGAGAGGCGACCTTATTGAAACGTACAAAATACTTAACGGAATCAACAAAGTTGAAGCTCGTCACTTCTTCCAGGAGAGGGACAGTACAGCAACACAAGGACACACGAGAAAGCTTTTCAAGCAAGAACAAGACTGCTGGTCAGACAGAATTACTTCTCAGTTAGACCCGTGGATCAGTGGAACAGGCTCCCACAACATGTGGTAGATGCCAAGACCGTCACACAGTTTAAGGCCAGACTCGACAAGCACTGGAATAGCCTAGGATATGGGCACCAACAAAGGCCAATGGCTTAAATCAGCCCATTAAGTTAACCTGTAAGTGTAACTTGTATTTGTAAATAGTAACTTGTAACGTTACTTGTATTGTAACTCACTAACTGTAAGTGGTATGATGAGATGATCTTCTATCTGTATTTTGACTGGCAAAATGTCCTATGGACACATCACGCCAGTGCGCATGGTGGCTCTTATGGATTAATTTTTTACATGTTGGGCTAGGCTAATCTGGAATGAATTCAGTGACGTACTTGATACAATGCTTGGAGGTAGAGAATTCCACTCTTTTATTGTGACTGGGAAAAAGCTGTTTCCAAATATGTTTGTCGAGTGCCTGATTTGTACTAACTGTTTATTATGTTTACGTGAGCATCTGGTGTTGCGTTTGGTGTATTGATCTAGTGGGATATCTATGAGGTTATGTTCCATTTTATATAATATGCTAAGTCTTTGGGTTTTTCTTCGTGATTGGAGGGTGTCCCACTGGAGATCTTTAAGGAGTTGTGTTACCGTTCCAGGCTCTCTAGAATAGTTGTTCTTACAAAATCTGGCGGCTTGTCTCTGGGTTCTTTCTATGAGTTTGATATTTCTTAGGCAATGTGGATCCCATGATGCTGACGCATATTCAAGTATGGGGCGGACAAGGGTTGTGTAGGCTATGGACTTGATTTGGGTTGGGCATTTATTTAAATTTCTTCTAATCATTCCCAATGTCTGTTGTGCTTTTTTTGTGACCGAGTTGCTTTGTATTGTCCAATTTAATGTATTTGATATATGTATGCCAAGATAACAGTGTGATTCAACAGATTTAAGTTGTTGTCCGCAGAATGTGTAGAGATTTGGTGTCGGTTTTCTTGAGGCTATTGTCATTGTATAACATTTAGTGGGGTTGAATTTCATAAGCCACGTGTGTTGCCATTTCTCAAGTTTGAGCAGATCGTTTTGGAGGACAGATGTGTCTTGGTCAGTTTTAATCGGTGAATATAACAGGCAGTCGTCTGCAAAAAGGCGAACAGTTGAGGAAAGATTGTCTGGCAGGTCATTTATGTAAAGTAGGAAAAGTAGGGGCCCCAGTACTGTGCCCTGTGGTACCCCAGAAATGACTTGAGTTGATGTTGACTTAGATCCATTTATAACGACCTGTTGAGTTCTTCCTGTAAGGAAGCTATTTATCCATGATGATATTGGGCCTGTGATGCCATAGTGTTTGAGTTTGTGGATTAATCTTTTATGTGGAACTTTATCGAATGCTTTGGTGAAGTCAAGGATGGCCATGTCTACAGATTTCTTCTCATCAAGTGATTTGCTTATGTCATGGATTGTTTGAATTAATTGTGTTTCAGTTGATCTTTTGGCACGGAAGCCATGTTGGTGGTCAGTTAGAATGTGGTGCTGTTCAAGATGTTTCATAATGTGACTATGTATGATGTGTTCAAGAAGTTTAGAAACCACAGGTGTTAAGGATATTGGTCTGTAGTTAGATGTTTCTGCTCTACTTCCTTTCTTAAAAATTGCTGTTACATTGGCTTCTTTCCAGGTATTGGGGACTTGTCCAGAGTCAACAGATGATTGGAAAATGTCATGTATTACTGGTGCTAGATGAGAGGCATATCTGTTTAAGAACCATGGTGGAATGCCATCTGGTCCTTGCGATTTAGAAATGTTAATTTTGGAAAGTTGATCAAGTACTCCTTTAAGTGTAATTGTTAGTTTGGGGATTTCTCCATGTGGACTTCTGGCCATATCTGGTAGGGTGGAATTTCCTTCGTGTGTGAAGACACTTTGGAACTGATTGTTTAAGGCTTCTGCTTTATGTTTGTCGTCGCTAATGATGTTACCAGCAATGTTAAGGTCCCCAATACCCTGGTTATCCTGTCTAAGTTTAGAAATGAAGCTCCAAAATGATTTAGGTTTCTCTGTTATTGTTGTTGTCAGGAATTGACTTATGTAGGATAGTCTAGCAGAACGAAGGTGTTTATGCATGTTTCTCCTGATGTCACAGAATTCTTTCCAGTCTTCTGGATTTCTAGTTCTTTTTGCTTTGTTATATAGCTGTTTCTTTATTTTGCACATTTTCTTTAAATCTTTATTGAACCAGGGAAGATTGTGTCTTGAAGTAGTAAGTCGGTGCGGTACATATTGGTTCATAATGTTGATGATTTTCGTGGAAACAAGATTCCACTTGTCATTGACAGTCATGTTTTGGTTTTGAGAGAAGTATTCATGTGTAAAGTTTTCAAGAGATTTCTGGATGTTAATATTGTCGGCTTTATTTCTAATGAAGACTTTACGTTTTGGACGATGTTTGCGTTTGGGCGAAATGTTTACATCAATAATGACTGTGCTATGGTCTGCTATTCCGTCTACTACATTTATCTTCTTTATTAACCCAGGTCTATTGGTGAAGACAAGATCTAAAATATTGTTGGCATTTCCCTGTCTGTGCGTGGGTTCCTTGACATGTTGGATCAGACCATGTTCCTCTGTAAGAGAGAGTAATTTATTGGCAGCAGCTGTACTGTATCCATTGTTAGTTGTGACTTGGTGAATTTCCCAATTGATGTTAGGGAGGTTGAAATCGCCAGTAATGATGACATTATGTGTGTTGATCTTGTTACCTAATTTAGAAAGGGCTAGGTCTAGTTCTTCGATTTGAGTTCCATGAGAGTCATTTGGGGGACGATAGAGGGTACACATGATTATTGGTTTCATTCCTGTTATCTGGGTTTCAGTCCAAATGCTCTCACTGTTAGTGTCTAGGTCTGGTAGGTGGCTTGTTATGAGGTCATCTTTTGATATTTGAAATACCCCCCCTCCAGTAGTGTCTGTTTCTCTGTCCTTTCTAAAGACGTTAAAGTTGCTTGGGAATATTTCTCCATTTTTTATTGAGGGATCTAACCATGATTCAGTGCCACAGATGATGTCTGGGTTATGCAGATTGTTTAGTGCTTCGATGTCTGAGGCTTTCTTTTTAACGCTTTGGCAGTTTATGAGGATGCATCTGAAGTTTGGTCTCTTTTTTGGTCTATATGCTTTCTTGCTATTAGTTGTATTGTTGTTGGTGGTTTCGTTTAGGTTATGACAGTTACTGTCCAGTGGATAAAAGGGATTTGCCGTTGGGATTTCTGTATCTCTGAAGAAAGAATTTGTGAAGTTGAAGTTGTTGCATTCGGGGCAGGCCCACGAACATGAGGAATTTATTAATCGTTTGTATTCATTGTCATCTATTGCACAGCATTGTGAGTGGATCCAGTTTAGGCAGTGGTCGCACTGAATTGCTTTATGGTCATTTAGGACATCTCCATGGCAAATGCCACACGGTGCTGAGCAATTTGAACAGTGCCATGGTACATTTTGGTTTCTGTAAGTGTTGTTAAATTCTTGTCTGGATATCCTGGCGCATTTGATGTGTGTGGATTTATTACAATCATTACAAGTTAGGATGAGTGCATTAGACCTTAGTGATTTCTTACATGAGTGACATTTAGAGGGGCCTGGATTTAGTTGAACATCTCCTGAGAGCATGATGCATAGAAGAATGGAGAATTTTGTTGTTGTCCTGGGTTTATACGGTAGAGGAGTGATCAGTAATCCAGTGGAGGTGCTGGATTTGAGACATTTCAATTGGGCTATGGTTTTCCATATGGGACTATAAATGTAGTAGGACGTGACAGAATGGATGTCTTGTCTAGCTTTGGCGTTGACATAGGTCTCGTTTGTGTTGCTCTGGAAACTCTCCAATTTTTTTAAATTGGGATCATTTAAAAACCTAAAAGTTATCTGCAGACATAAAATCATGAACAGGGTACATCTAAAAGTGCATCTTGTAGAGGTATGTCGTACGGAGCCTGCCATGTCACCAACTCGAGTGGTAGTGGTTTAGAGTTGATAAAACGGTCAAGTAGTTATTAAGAAACACACCCACACTTAAAACGTGTACTGAGATAATACTAAAAATAAAAGATAAATAATTATAAAATATCTGTCCGTCTAAACGGTTTAGTGACTAGTTGTTGTTGTTGCTGTTTTTTGACAGCCTACAATCCGGATTTGTAATAGTATGATACGTAAGCTTTATGTGAAAGTATATATTTACATGTGTGTATGTTGAACCAGCTCACACTGGTTCATGAGTCAAACTGAAAACCCAACTAAGTAAATATAAAATAATTATAAAATATCTGTCCGTGTAAACGGTTTAGTGACTAGTTGTTGCTGTTTTTCGACAGCCTACAATCCGGATTTGTAATAGTATGATACGTAAGTTTTATGTGAAAGTATATATTTACATGTGTGTATGTTGAACCAGCTCACACTGGTTCATGAGTCAAACTGAAAACCCAACTAACACGACACTTCCGTGTGTGCAGTCTGACTATGGAATGGTTTATGCACTCACTTATTGGTATACAGTTTATTGTGTTTACTGTTTATTTCAGCTTGATTTCTGATAGTATATAAACAGAACTAGTAATGATAATAACATAGGTTTTACTTTGTCACTAGGAGAATGCACCGATTTATGATTTGATTTGGGTTTCTTACACACTATCGCATACTTACGTCAGCAATCCTAGAGCACTGTATGGAGGACACCTTACAGCCAATGTAAAAAACACCATAAATTGTCCACCAATAAAATTCACACGATTTACACAAACAACTGATAGACGTTTTTGTTGTGTCAACACTTCTCCAGCAGACGTCTCTGCCGGCCTTCACCTTTTGACAGTTTTTCGCAACTATTCCACCAGGGGACGGGACTAGACCTGTCATGGCGACATCAAAAACGTCAGGAAGCGACTACCGCCGCAAAACAACGAGTGGATGGAATCAAGAGACAAAAGCGCGACTGTCAGATAAAGTTGCGAGTAACATGAATGATGTGGCTTCGTTGACGAGACAAGTTTTAAGAGGATCGAAAACGAACGAGGTTTGCTGCATTGCTCTATTATCGCCCACAAAAAAGCGGTTCGTCAGGCTGGAATTATTCTTATTATTTATTTTGTAGTCGCTTCTTTATCTTTTTGTCTGTGACGTTTCGTTTGCTCTCAGCTATCTTCATTATACATATACTGTTAGACTGTGACACGCGTTTTAGTACTCCACGACCACGTTGTCGGATTGTCAACTTTGACGGCGTAATGATTGCAAATTGTAGTCGACATAGACATAGTTACTAAGGTCATAGTCATAGACATAGACGTAGTCAGTGTACAATGACTCAATGAGTATGAGTTTGTAAGTTTGTTTGTTATGTAGACAATTACAAGTACACACTATCACAGACACAGACTCACAACCTCAGGTTCAGAGCCAGTGAAGGGCTTGACCCCCCTCCTTCAGCAGTCAGCCAGTGTAATTAACCACCAAGTCCAAAACAAAGAAAGATACACGTCCAATACAAGACAACATTACTGACCACAGCCATCTTTTAAGATTTGCCAGGAAAGGAAACAGAACAAACAATGGTGTATATATAGGCTATAGCTATAGTGATAACTATTCATTCTACACATTCTGCACAGTGCTATCACTCACTGACACTGGTAACTGCAGTGCCCCCCCCCCTCCCCCACCCCCGGACACAAGATTACATGTACCAATAATTAGTGATAGTTGTCTGATGAAGGTTGCTGTTAGCAAACAAAATATCGCAGCAAAATAAGTAAATTAAGGTAAATTGACTGTGAATTATCTAAAAAGAATACCAATTACTATCAAATTCAACCATACTGGTAGTTATCCTGGATTACCTAGCCACTATGAAGAAGCACCACTTATGGTTCACCTCATGTTCGCTACAATAATACTGCACTTTCAGATGTGACTACAGTCATGGTTCCCAGTGCCTTCCACAGAATTCGGCTACTCAGAGTAGAGATCATGATTAGCTCTCAGACTAACTTGTAAATAAGAGTAAACTTTTATCGAAACTATTCGAAATTTTACATGTTTGAGTCAAGTTTCAAAATAAAATGAAATCAAAATATAACCTTTCAGTTCTCTTATTTGGACAAAAATGGCACCCTATACTATCTTATCCGGATCTGTATGGCTGCTAAATGTTGGCAGTTCCACCCTATATGTTTTTATTTGAATATGTTTATTTAATGTTGGCAGCTCCATCTTATATAATGTTTTCATTACTTAGGGTCCATGTTCAGATAAATGCGCCGTTTATTACATTTTATAACAAAGGCCAGTGACCTAATTTATCCCATTAACCTGTATGTACAAGTTTACCCGCCTGCTTTCCTACTATGTAATATATAACTGTGATGTGGTTATCATGCATAAAAGTGACTTTTGAAAACTGGCTTACATCTGCTTGTCAACCAGATGTGTGAGAACAATGTTCCATTATAGAAAATTGGCCACAAAAACTTTCTTGACCAGAAGGGAACTTGTGACAGACATGGGATGGTCAGATGAGGAACCTTTGTAACCAACATAATTTTAAAATAACGAATAGCTTTTATTAATATACCCGAGTTACACCTCTAGTACGTTTATAATAGCTTCACAGAGCAACTTAGGTGTTGTAATACAAAAACAGTCAGTGGAAGGAGATGGATCATGTATTGTTATGATGCTCTTATTTTTCAGCTGCTGGATAAAGCTACAAAGAATTTCGCATATCAGGAATCTGCCATCGAAAATTCTTCCACTGTAAGTTGTTTAAGGGCAATTGCTGGCTTCTAAGAAACATGTATTAGTACCTGTGTAGATGCAGACATTATTCTGTAAGTGTAATTGATTATATTGTGTAATTGAAACAGTTACACCAATTAGAATCAATTACAATCGATTACAGTGTTTTCTGACATCACACGTTTTGTCTAAAAAAACTACTTAAAAGCATCTCTCCCACGGATTGTTTTCAATCTACCCAATGTCTAAGTTGTGACTCTAATGTGTCAGTCAAAAATAGTACTACCAGGTAATTACCCTGGCAGTACTACTGTTTGCTCATTGGGTGCATTACCACCAATCACTGTCCAAGGGTCAATATCCCCTTTGTTTTTTAGCCAGGCTGCAAGGTACCACTGCTAAGTGGCTATATTGGTCAGAGTCACAGTATTTCTTCAGAAGAAGATTCTAGCAGTTTGCACTCTCTCTTCTGAGAACAACAAATGCATTTTATTACCAATTTCATGGCTTAATTTCACAAGCCGAGGGAGGCAGTGTTTTAAATTTTTTGCAGCTAAATATATTAACTAGAGGTTTCTGATTGGGAAAGTAGGCCTATGCCCCTTGAAGGGAAGTCTTTTTTTAACATGCAAAAACATATTTCATTATACAAGAATATCTTTGTACATCACATAGTTAATTCAATTCAATTTGTTTTTATAACTTTTATTTCATTCAAATAAACACCACCTGGTTTTCTATCAATTCTACTTCATTTGATTGACCAGTCGACCCTACATACCCATGCATGCAATATCATTGATAAACTTTTTAGTTGGTCAGATTAGCGCATCTGTAATTGTAATTGAAACCTTATTCTTCTTCTTCTTCTATGTGCCATGTCTGTCACAGGCGTTGGCGATCATGGCCCTCCATACCACACGGTCGTGTGTAGTTTGTAGCAGTTCTGTTGTGCTCCTTCCACACCATGTTGAGAGACTATCTATTATTTTTATTCTCTGGCGTCCTCTGGATCTTTTTCCTTCTATCTTTCCTGTTGTTACTATTTGTTCTAACTTTTTCTTTCTCATGACATGGCCTATAAATCGTGCTTGTTGTGTTCTAACTTTGTTGATGATCTTTCTTTTTGATTTGGCTGTCCTAAGGATGACTTCATTGCTTTGCTTTGCAGTCCATGGCACTCGCAGCATTCTTCTTAAGAACCACATTTCAGTGGCTTCTATGTTTTTTTTGTGATCTTTTGGTTATTGTCCAGGATTCACATCCATATAGCAATATGGGCTCTATGTAACATTGCAGTACACGTTTTCTCACTTCAATTGATATATTTTTATTTGTTAAAATGTTTTTCATGTGGTGAAAAGCTGTTTTGGCTTGAGCAATTCTTCTCTTTATCTCATCGTTGCATCGACCGTCGGATGTTATTAGTGATCCCAGATAGTTAAACGTTCGGACTTGCTTCAAAACAGTGCCATATGCTATCACGTTGCATGTTGGAGTGTAATTTTTCTTTGAGATGACCATGATTTCTGTTTTCTTTTTGTTCATGGACAGACCTTTTTTCTCACTTTCCCTTATTACTGTATCTAGCATCTGTTGTAGATCTATTTCGTTCTCAGCAATCAGTACCGTGTCGTCTGCATATTGTAAATAATTCATGTTGTATCCCCCTACTTGAATGCCTGGCATATCTTCTAATGTGCGTAAGATAATCTCACTGTATAGTGAAAAGAGATCGGGTGATAGGACACACCCTTGTCTTACACCACGTTTTATTTCTTGAAATTTACTGATGTCATTTTCTATTCGTATTGCTGCTGTTTGTTCCCAGTACAGATTTCTCACAACTCTCAGATCTATCCCATCAATGTTCAAACTTTCCAGCATTGATATGATTTCTTCATGACGAACTCTGTCAAATGCCTTTGTGTAATCAATAAAACATACATACAGATCTTTCTGCACTTCCATTGCTCTCTCAATCAGTGTTCGTAGGATGTATATTGCATTATTTGTACCTTTATCTTCTACAAATCCACATTGTTCTTCAGCAATTTCCGGCTTTATTTTGTTTCTCATTCTGGTCATAATAATTTTAAGCAACATCTTGGTAAAGTGACTCATGAGACTAATTGTACGATGTAGTTCACATTCAATCGCACCTGGTTTCTTTGGTATTGCTACAAAAATGGATCTGGTTAAATCAGTTGGGATTCGTCTGCTGTCATATATTTTGTTCAAGAGGTCTGTTACTATATCAATACCAAATTCCTCTAAACACTCAATCATTTCAATGGTAATATTATCTGGTCCAGCAGCTTTTCCCTTTTTCATTGATCTGATGGCTTTTCGAACCTCGTCCTTCAATATAGGAGGACCATCAAAGTTCTTCTTAATTGATGGTCTTTCACCCCTTTCATCATCGTACAGTTCACCAATATATTCTGACCATCTCTCGAGTATTTTGTCTTTGTCCATTATTATGTTTCCTTCTTTAGATTTCAGGCAACCTGTAGCTGAGCATGTTCTTTTCCCTGTGATTTCTCGTATTCTAGCATGCATGGATTTTGTGTCGTGCTTATTCTTCTGTTCAATTTCTTTGCATTTTTCATTAAGCCATTCCTCTTTCGCTAGATTACATTTGGCCATTATATCCTTGTTCATTGCTACATATGCATCATGATTTTGCTTAATTTTCCTCCTTTCATCCATCAACTTTAGAATATCGTCAGTCATCCATTTTTTCTTTGCTTTTCTGCATTGCCT
This sequence comes from Paraescarpia echinospica, assembly GCA_020002185.1. Classification (NCBI taxonomy): domain Eukaryota; kingdom Metazoa; phylum Annelida; class Polychaeta; order Sabellida; family Siboglinidae; genus Paraescarpia; species Paraescarpia echinospica. Next base: position 8,547,297 of record CM034534.1, on the reverse strand, counting down.
AGGAATAGTTTCTTCTGCAGCCTGTGTTATTGATTCCTTCATTTGTTCCCATTGGTCGTCCACATCTTGAATGTCATTCAGAACATTGAAACTGTTTTGTACTGCTACATTGAATTTCTCTTTGATCGCTGAATCTGATTTTAGTATATTCGTGTCTAGTTTCAGGTTCCTTGTTGCTCTTTTCCTTTTCTTCAGTTTCAGTCGGAACTTGGCTCGCACTGGCACATGATCGGAATCGCAGTCTGCCCCGGGAAAGGTTTTTGCCACCAGTAGGGCATTTCTAAATCTTTTACTGACCAGGATATAATCAATTTGGTTCCGTGTACGGTCTCCTGGACTTTTCCAAGTCCAAAGTCTTATTGGGTGTTGTTGGAACCAGGTGTATCCTACAATCATGTCATGAGATTTTGCCCACTCTATTAGTTTATCTCCTCTCTCATTTCTGCTCCCCAGGCCATATGGTCCAACTATGTCTTCGCATCTTCCCTCACCAACTTTAGCATTAAAGTCTCCCATAACTATTACAATCTCCTGTGATTTGCAATGTGATTTTGCTAATTCAAGATCATTATAAAATGTCTCGTGCTCTTCATCAGATTTGTCTGCGGTTGGTGCGTACACTTGTATGATGTTAATGTTAAATGTTAATGTGGTTATTGGTGTAACTGTAATTGATTTGAACTTTTTAGAAGTGTATTATAATTGAAATGAAAAGTAATTGATTTGATTTTGTGTAATTGGACTCAGCCCTGGTTTTGTTCTTACTGTAACATTCATGACAAGCACATTAGTTAGTACAAATTTGCATTTACAGTTGTGTTTCATCACATTTACTCCCTCCAAAGATATTGCCCCACCCACAAAAGAAAATTGAAGTCAGTAAAATTATATTCTATGAACTTGTACTCTTTCCTATTATTTTGTGTAGGATTGGATAACACATGGTGCTCACTAAAGCCCTGCGCCGGGCAGGTTTTGGCCCGCAGCCCGGCGGGCCCCTGTGAGCTAGATTTTTGTTGTTGTTGCGGTGCAGGTTAAGTTTCAATTTAACAAGATTTAACAAGATTGCCATCCAGAAAATTACTCTGGATGGCAGGTGGACAAGGAAGCCTTTTGGCTTATCGAGAGTCCAATACTTTTTATCTACATGTATCCCGCCTTTTTAAGGTGTGTGTCGATTTTATTTTTAAACATATTCACGCTACTAGCACCAACACAATCAGGAGATAATCTGTTCCATTCATTTACAGTCCTTTGTGAGAATGAGAACTTTCTTATATCTAATCTACACTGCTCCTTTACTAATGTAGCTTCATGTCCTCTGGTCCTTCTATTTTTCTTAACTGAGAAAAAAATGTTTCTATCAATATTTTCATAACCATTCAATATTTTAAACACTTCTATGTGATCTCCTCTCAATCTCCTGGTCTCTAATGTTGTTAAACCACATTCTTTTAGGCGTATTTCGTAACTAAGATCCCTCAGATTTGGTATCATTTTAGTCGCTCTCCTCTGTACTCTTTCTAGCATATCTATGTCCTTCTTGCGATATGGCCTCCATGCTTGTATACAATATTCTAAATGAGGCCTCACTATTGTTTTGTACAGCGGTATTATTAATTCTTTTTCTTTATACGCTATATTTCGCCTAATTAATCCAAGGATTTGATTTCCCTTTGAAGCTGCAATTCCGCACTGCTCTGAAACCTTCATATCAGCACTAATGGTTAACCCTAAGTCCTTTTCTTTTACAGTAGTACTTAGTACAGTACCCCCCATTGTATATTCTACTTCTTCGTTCCCATGTCCTGTGTGGAGGCATTTACATTTCCCAAAATTGAACAGCATTTGCCACTTTTCAGACCATTTGATCAACCTGTCAAGATCATCTTGTAAATGCTGTCTATCTCCATCACTTTAATCCTTCTAAACACTTTTGTATCATCCGCAAATTTCAACACCTTGCTTGTTATTTCATCATCCAAATCGTTGATATATATTAAGAATAATATAGGTCCTAGTACTGATCCCTGTGGTACCCCACTCAATACCGATTTCCAGTTTGAAGCCTCCCCATCAACTACTACTCGTTGTCTTCTGTCATTCAGCCATTTTTCTATCCAGTTTATTATACCATTTCCTATGCCATGGGCCTTTAGCTTAAGGAGTAATCTTTGATGTGGTACTTTGTCGAAAGCTTTTTGAAAATCTAAATAGATGATATCTACTGGTGATCCCTCATCTACCCACTTTGTGATGTCTTCCAAAAAACATAACATATTTGTTAAGCATGACCTCGCTTTTAAAAACCCATGTTGAGATGGGTTTATCAAGTTATGTTTAACAAGAAAATCCACCATGTGATCTTTAATTAGTCTTTCTAATAATTTGCAAATCACTGATGTTAAACTCACTGGTCTATAGTTATCTGACTTGTTTCTCGAACCTTTTTTAAATAACGGTATAATGTTTGTGTGGGGCGGTCTGCGGGTCAGGTCACTGCGGGGCGGGGCGGTCTGCGGGCTAGTAATTTCTACATGCGGGTTACTGCGGGCTGATTTTTGTAACTCATTTTGTAACTCATCATTCTTTGAGTTAGTTAATTGGGGATTACCCGATTGCCCTTTTGTTTGTGTTTAAACAGTGTTATGATAACATGTGCTGGCCTGCCTTGGCAGCTTCAGTCAGGTGCTATTAGTGGCTTCTTCCAGGTGGAAGTATCAGTTCAGGCCATCAATCTGTTTGTGTAATTAAGCCACCAGGATGTCCATAAAGAGCAGTTACCCCACCAATTAGACAGGAAAAGCCTTTGATGTGTGGAGACTGGAGACCATGCCACTTGGCACTGGCTGACAGTGCTAACTGCTAAGAACAAGAACTGTCAGTCTGCCTCTGTAGAAGTAAGATGGCTCAAGTCAAACTGCCTTCTACACTAGTATAATCCGGTGCCTGTAGCCTGGTACAGAGGGGATTCTGAAATATAAATTGCAACTTCTAATATCAGCAAATTGCAACACTGCCTTTGTGCACCAGACTCAACCTTTGAACAACTCATGTTCATGCAGTACAATGGCAAATAGATTATAAGATCATAGGATGCCACTGAAATTAATGCCAGCGGTGTGGATTTCATTGTTTTTCATAAAAAAATGATCATCTGCCATTGCATATTCACTTGTGCTGAGTTATATCAATTAGATTAATTAATAATTTTAAAGTACGTTAAAATTGTACTCGTACCTTTACTTTGTTCCAGGTCTGCTTATCACCTTCAGGCATTTACATTATAATGACAATGGTTCTATTTGTCTTAAAGATGGAATTCTAAGTATGACATGGTTGTCACCCAGTGCCGTGCATTTGTTAATATTGTAAACAACAACGATTAATAAAGATTATATATTTTTAATGATTCCATGTCATCTGTTGTGGGCTGCAGGGCGGGTGCCTGCTGACTTTTGACTAATTACTGCGGGGCCGGGCGGGTTGCCAGCCAAGTTACTGCAGGGTGGGGCAGGCTGGGGGCCAGTGCTCACCTGTGCACTAATCACCTCAGCAGCTTGTTTACTCTATCATGCTGTGTTCCAAAGGGCTTGTTTATACAGTAAACAAGACTTGACAAACTGAAAAGTTCACAATCTCCTCCAGTTTAACACTTGTCAATTTATGTAATTGGGTCAAGTAGGGGTTACGAAGTCATACTCATGATATAGGTGATGTGATTGGAATGCAGCATTAGTTCAACCTGTGTGCTCTAGGTATAAGTTGTTTACTCGGGTCACCTGGGTACAGGTTTAAGTTGTTTACTTATTGTCTCACTTTGTTTGTTGTAGACATTGAAGAAAATGGGCTTACTTGTATCCCACTTGCAGTTCCAGTAAGTATTTACCAACTAGGTACTATGTTTAATGTCTCTGCATCCATTTTATCGATGGAGTTTTAATCAGTGTCTGTTTGGATATCTAATTCAGTGACGTCATTCAAGATTGCTATAGACGCACGCACAAAATCCTGTTCCGTCAAGACCATGTTAAACAACTGATATCTTAATATTAATTTTTCATTAATCACTATATATATATATATATATTTGTGCCCAAAGTTCATTTTAAATGACATAGACTTATTAATAACATTTCATATAGTTATATAGTTATTTTGGAGCTTTACTCTGTTTAATTTTTCTAAAGCTGTAAAACTGCCATGGATCTCACAGACACAGCTAATATTTAGAGAAAGTCCCTGTGGTCCTCACCCACCCTCCTTTTCACCAGAATCAATTGTTGAAGACTCTACCTCCTGCTCTCAAATCAGTGGCAACATTCAAGACCTTGCTAAAAACACATTTTTCCATCCAGTCTATGTTAGTTGAAGTGACATTTAAATGATTTTGGGTATTTGTGCTTTTTTAACTGATTTAATAATATTAATATGTTTTCAGTTTGGTTTGTCTTCTTAATGTTTATGTCTATCTAATTATCTAAATTTAGTTGTGTATGCATCTTATGTGTTTTATTGATTTAACTTTCTGATTTAACATATTTACTTAACTTGTTTATTTAGCTTATACTTTTTTACTTGTTTTGTATTGTTAACACCTTTGAGCAGGTTTTAACTCGGATACATAGCGCTTGATACATTTATTCTAATAATAATATTAAAATCACATTCATCAGACATTGAATTAGCTATATTAAATATAACAAGTGTAAATCCTGATAGCATTTTCTTTCATGTGTAACTAATAATGAATGTTTAAATAAATGTGTTTCTTTTGCAGAGGCGAAGCCATTGAAAGAAGGTAAGACACATGTTATTTATTTATTTATATCTTTATTTTGCATAGAACTAAATTTTAATTAATGTTATTTTAGTATTTCAAAGCTCACATAAATGACAAAGAAAGTAGACTGATAGCTTCTAAATTGTTGCTTGATAAATTATTAAGAATGAATCATAATTTGGCCAGAATGTTTATGTTTTATTGATGTTCTCACATGTAGCTGATGCTGGTGTTGAACTTCACTATATTAATTATGAAATATACTATAAGGTTTTATAGTGATCTCCTTGAATCCTTGTTTTGGCTCAATGAAGATTTTGACACCTTCATAGTGCCTTCGTCAGTGTTATTATTTGCCGGATTCAGTTGCGTCAATTGAAGAATTCAGACAGGAAAGTATACTACCTCATAAAATATGAATCTAGCTGAATCCGGAAGCTGAAATGATATGTGCACCTAACCGTTTCATTGGAAATTGCAAAAAAATAGACACGACACGTGAAACGGTTTCAGTGTTGTTTGATAACTATGTTGTTGCTCTATCTGCAGTGTCGTGCTGGCGGATGATATTCAAGATCAGCTGAAGACAATTCGGCGATGACGTCATTCTTATCGTCTTTGTCAAACAACTCATTCCTGATAACCTGTGGAATTCTCATCTAGTCATTGGTGTTGTGGTGCTGAAGCGAAGCGTGTGTGGATAACATTTGACTTGTGTCATTGAATTGCGTTGGTTATGTAAAAACATGCCTATTCCGCTAAATTGTGTTGGTAATGCTGGGTTATGGATGGTCTCATGCTTTCGTTAAGTCAAAAGAATTATCAGGTATGCGTTTAACATCCCACTTGCAGTTTTTACGATCCAAAATGGCTATTATTAGTATCAATTTGCATTAATATATGTGTCACTCGCTATGTGGCACTACTGTAGCATTTATTTTCCCAATGATATGCAGTGATGACCAATCCACCCCCAGTGTAATGCTTTTAATATTTTGTAACTTTATGTTAAATAACGGTTCACCAACTGAACTACATTGGTAATGGTATGTTGGTAGCCACAACTACCAACCTGCCAGTGTGTAGGCAGTGAACTACACTGGTAAAAGTGGATGATATCGTATATAACATTTATACTCAGCCATTGAACAGTATTGCTTCTGACAACAATGGACGATATGACATTCAAGTTCGTACAAAGAACTTTATTAGTCACAGTAGAAGATTTGAGTAACAACCACCACTGAACCTGGTTATTTCAGATAACAATAAGACTTGTTCAGTCACACTAGCAGTTGCATAATTGGTAGCAGTGAATATTGTGATTGGCAGTTCAATGGTGTATCAGTGCAATGCAACATTATGTCAGTGGCTAATGCAATATTATGTTAGTGGCTATTTCTAGTTCACAAAAATGTCAGCATCTGTTCATTTAAATGCAGAAAGTACTCATGGAAAAGCGAGACAATTCCTTCTCCACTTTTTGTATAGTTTTCTAGACACACACGTGCTGTCTTTTGCCGTTCACTCGTGTTATTTGCTCTTTACGCTCATGGCGATAGCATTCGCAAGAACATGTGAAATAATTTAGATTACAGTAAGTATAATAATGTCTGTAATGATCTTTTGTGCAACACATAGTTCAATTTTAATGCAAACTTTGATCAAATTGTATTACTTATAATCATGATACATTTGGTAATAAAAACCGGAAAGCTGGATCACTGGGAATAGCTGATTTTCTAACACTAAATTCATATTTTGCTCAGCGGTGCACCGTCTGTTACGTAGCCCCACAGGCGCATTCTGCTGATGCCGCCGTCAGGAGCCATGGTGACACGCACGTGACTGACGTCACGGCCGTTGGTGCCCGCCTGCACCACGTAGAAATGTCGACGATGGGCCGATAACTTCTGAACAGGCAGCAGAGTCCACCATGGGGTTCTACCCCGAAGACAGTCTGGGTCGGACGAGAGACATGCTGGGAACATGGACGAATACAGTGTAATATTATTATATAATATATTATGTAAACTAAAACAGGTGGCAGTATGACATTTTTATTTGTACTGTATCATTGTTCGCTCATATATGATTGTTTTTTTTTTTATTTGAAGTAAATTTAATAAATTGTTGTTATATTTAATATAATTGTGCATTTAAGGTATCTTTTACACACCATGCATCCAATTTGTAAGCATAACATACAGAGGTGTCAAGTGTCGTGCGTTAGAAAGGAGAATTCCTGGTTTTCGTTCTTTTTAAATCATCTTCTTTTTGAACCAGTTCCACATTTTCTCTAAAAATGTTCAACATAATGCCCAGAACAGCATTACTGAGACCTTCATTTCAAACAATAAAAATTTGGAGTGGGTTTACTTCCGCACCCTTCTTCTTTTGTTGGATCTTCCGCAAGATCTCCTTCAATCCGTTTCTTTGACTTGGCACCTCTTACGAATATTATAGTGCTTTATGAAACAAGAGCAGGCACCCTTTGAAATCTACAACGAACTCTACCTTCGATGTAGCATGAATCAGGGTAGTTTCCTCGGAAGTGGATCGTGTCTATTTCGATCTGTTGACATACAATAGCTGATCATGTTATTGGTTTTTTTTGCCCGTACATAATCGGATTATCAAACGTAAAGAAGACATGGCAGTGAAGATGTGGTTCTTACATATAGTGCAGAATATGGTGTCGTCAGCTCTGTTCACCAAGTGGACAGTAGTGAAAACAAATGGTTATTAGGCAATGCAGTTAGTCTCAAATTAAGTGAACTCGGTGCGTGTACTTTAGACTACCGTTCTCAAGGTGGGTGCCTCAAGGTGTGCAGTATTCGGTGACGCAAACTATGTCCGACAAACAAACAAAAGTGACAGTAATGTTATGATGCTTAAATGAGACGCCGTGTCTGATGACATGAGCTTTGTTCATCAAACAGAAAGACATGATGGCGTAGTTCGTCATCGACGCTAGAACCGTCACAGTTAGCTATCGACATCAGAACCACTTGTGCCCTCGTCACGCGCCAATAACCACAGAAAGTGTCCGTGACTGGTTGTGTCGTATATCAACACAGGAGACATCACTGTCTTCAAGAGAGGACAAAGGAACATCGAGGATAAGAAATACAGTTCAATACATACCTTAACGATGCGTCCAATTCGCCCTAATTTAAATTCGGCCCATTCAGAACCTGCAAACATGTAGCGGAATGTTGTTGAAGGTCCAAACATTGAAAAATAGAGAGAATGCGATTACTGCGCTCTAGCACAAGAATCTACAGAAAGAGAAGGGAGTCATAACATTATCGACTATGTTCGCTTATATTAAAAAAATCACGTAATTTACTAAGGCAATCATCTTAGCGTTAAAAACGTTCTTAGCCGCTTCATGAAACCGGCCCCAGATTCGTAGACAAAATATTCGGGTTCTTATATATCTACTATTTCATAAGCGCATCTCATATTCACCCGTTTTCTCATACAATAATTGCGTGCTGTGGTCATGGGTGATATGCAAATGGTACCCAGATTTTGCAAATTATTTCCGTGATCAAAACACCTATGGCGCCGAAAACATAAAGTGTGCGTGCGTTCGTGCGTGCCCGACTGGTGATCGATGCTGATGTCGTCTTACCTGGTACCTGCAGCACCCCCTTGTCGTCGGCAGTCAAATAAGCGGGTCGGTCCAGCTGTAATTATTATACAACTGCCGTGAATGACAGTCTACAAAGAAGCTTCGTTTCCTAGACTAGAATAGTGGTATTTCTGGAAGCCTGAATGGGGGTGTGCAAATCGAGGTTGTTGGTGAGCTTACAAAATTATTAAAATCGCCGCGAAAAAATATTCACCGGCACCCCACCCCCACCCTCGGTCTTCCGAAGTCATGCCTGCCGAACCAATTGCGGATGAATGCTGAACAGAAGCTCAGGCTCAGCCACCTCAATATTAATTTTGTTCCGACGCCAATGTACTAGATGTTCTTACGCTTGTTTCCACAATACATATACTGCTTATTGTTTTCTGATTTTTTTGCACAAGATATTTCTTGTTCTTTTGATTGGCTGTTCTAATGTTTAATGTCTTCGTTACTTTTCATTTATGTCCACGGAACTCTCAATATTCTTCTCAAGAACACGTCTGTTGTTTCTAAGTTGGTGTTGTGGTCCTTTGGTTATTGCCCATGATTCATACCCTTATAGTAGTATGGGCTCCTCCTACCTCTTCATCATTTTTTGTAAGAGGGTGAGGTGAGGAGAATGCACATTAGGCCCAAACATATTTTGTTAAGAAAAGGAAACTTTAAAACCACGAGAAAAATTGAAAAAAACCTGCGTTTATATAACATATTATATAAAACATGATATCATAATATACATAAGTGAAAGAAACGCACACGCTCCAACAATAGAGCTCTGTCTCTCTCTCACTCTCTCTCTAACTCTCTCTCTCTTCCTCCCTCTCTATATATATATATATATCTCTCTCTCTTTCTCTCTCTCTCTCTCTCTCTCTCTCTCTCTCTCTCTCTCTCTCTCTCTCTCTCTCTCTCTCTCTCTCTCTCTCTCTCTCTCTCTCTCTCTCCCTCTTTCTGTCTCTCTCTCTTTCAATCTCTCCCCCAATCTCTCTCTCATTCTCTCTTTCAATCTCTCTTTCTTTCGCTCTCTCTTTCTCTCAATCTCTCTCTCAATCTCTCTTTCTCTCTCTCTCTCTCAACCTCTCTGTCTCAATCTCTCTCTCTCTTTCTCTCAATATCTCTTTTTCCCTCTCTTCCTTTCTCTCTCTCTCTCTCTCTCTCTCTCTCTCTCTCTCTCTCTCTCTCTCTCTCTCTCTCCACACAAATGTCAACATCAACCTTTGTCCTTTTCTTTTAACAGTAGAATGAAGACTGTTCAATCGGTTCAAACAACCGTATGTTCCCACTGTCTCAATATGGAACTGGCAGACACCTTTTCGACGCTTGTAGAAAAGACGCAGATCTTTCGTCAAGTTCGTGGTTCACTGTCTGTAACATTAGTTGTAGTGGTCTTTGCCCTTGATACCGTCCCCATGTGGTCGATGGAGAGCCAGACCGCTATGTTGTTGCTCTCAACAGCCGGTGGAAAGGTGGCGGTGATTCCAGGTCGACGATGGCCCGTTGCTGATGTTTCACGAGCACCCCGGATCGTTCAATGGTCGATCACCGCCGGTAGGCATGAGCGAGATGGCCAACAACCACCGCATTACTACCTGCTTCCTGCACGGATACCATGTGGATCGTCGCTGCGACATCCGCAGGTGCTTCAAGAAGTATGCGTACCAGTGCTTCGACCAGTGGTCGTCGAAGGTGGTTGTGGTCGGCGGTTCTGGCTCCTCCGGGGACGGAAGCGTGGTCGGCAGCGTGGACGGCAACGGGCGCACGTTATACGCCATGCATGAGAACATGACGCCGATCGCCATGACGTAGAGGAAGAGGAACCCGGCAACGAAGTACCGTGTGGCCCACACGTACGGTAGGAAGTTCGGAAACAAGGCATCATCTGTCAGCGCAAGAAACAACGTTGTGTCACATAGATGTTCGTATTATTATACTTGGTTCCGAACACAATTTAGCTTACTCATTTCTCAAAGCCACTCTACACGGTGAGCAGAAGGGGCATTGAATTCCACAATTAAAGTCATCAAGAAGACTTGGTTCTTCTTTCTCTGGACTGTAAAAGTACAGACAGATGGTTAATATAAAAAATAGCGAGCAGATGAGGACAGTATTGTTCTTGTAGAGTACAAACGAAGGTTGAAAAAATCAATAGACTTGGTTTTGTTTAGAAGAAATTGTAATATACTGTTATATGTATTATTAATATACAGTTATTCACGTGATATGTGCGTGGCTGTCGTTATTTTCGTTTGGTTCAACAATCGTTATGTGTTTAAAATGTTAATGGTTAATTCTGAAAAGTATAACCCCAGTATGTCTACAGAGCAGTATTCCATATGTTACTGAGTGAGTCACCGAACAATCAGACATGTCATAATTATATGCACTGTAACAGATGAAATAACGAGCTTACCTTGTGGGGTCGGCTTCGCAGTGTCGCCAGGATTTACAACGCAATGGAGTCGGTTAGAAACATGGTCGCTGGGTCACAACCATTGATCTGTATAATTTTATTATAGATCAGTCATCACATCCGTACAATTTTGCTTAATAATAATGTTTAGATGTGTGATGGTGCCTTAATTATTTACTATCAATGCTTACTTGCTTATGCTTATTATAATAGTTATAGTGCACACTTTGGATATTAACACTCGTGGTTCTGATCATCAGTGTACGATCCAATAGTTGGGGAGCCAACATGCTTTTTAGACTGAACCTAGAAATCGAGTATGAACTATGTTTTGACGGATTATTGCCAACAAGGGTGTCAGGAATCAGAATCCGCCGGGTGCGACCATGGCACCACAATTTTTTTAATTTGCATAAATCCAATATGCAAATTAAAAGCCCGATCATAATATATGTTTCACTCTTTGATGACACGAGCCTCCAGACACTTAATGTATTTATAATAATTGTGAAATTCCAAAAGTAATTGAATATAGATCACAATACTCTTATATGTAAGCGGCCACATTGGATTTATGCAAATAAAAAAATGCTCAAAGGTGCCAAGGTGGCACCCGGAGGATTGTGTTTCTGGACACCCTCTTTTTCAATAATCCGTCAAAAAACATAGTTCATACTCGATTTCTACGTATACCCCCATGGCTGCCCGACTACAATCACTCCAATGCCAAAGACACGTTAAACAGCGTGAGAAGGTTTGGCGTACTTGTGTGACGTCGTAATATTAAATTACGTATGCTAACAACAGAGTGCTCAATGTGTTGTATCCAAACAAAAGTTTAACTGTGATTTTTTTTTGTCTCGTTCGCTGGTCTTTGGGTTTTATACAGAGTCATATAATAGTGTTATCTATTACACTAATGAGTAATGTGTCTACCGATGCTCTACAAGTGCATTATTATTAGGCCTACGGTCCATTGAAAGCAACACTTCGGTAAGGGTAAAACATAAATTAACAAAATGTTGTGTCCAGTGGCATCTGTAGGGGATGCATTGTTGCATGTCACACACTTAGTCTCAGACAAATGGTTTGTATTTCCCCGTACAGTCCCACAACGCACACTTCATCGAAACGATCTTAACATTCTACATCATGCAATTATCATTATGTTGTATATCAACACGATTAAATAAGAACATATGTGTACCTGGAGACTGCGCTGCTAACGCTGTTGACAAAGTCTTCAAAATGATGATGAAAACATCTTTTCTCGGAATTCGACTGAGTTCTCGTTCAATAGAGTCGACGGAAAATCAATGAAAGACGTCAATCACTAACCGTGGCGTAACAGCTGCATGCTGGGTAACTGAATGTCGGTATCATCAATGGCTCTACATGTCACTAGTTACACAGTTCTGAATTGTGGGATTCGGGGATATGTTAATTATCAATCAGTCATTATACTAAAATAGTCCTTCTGCTAGCATATGTATACGAGTTGACACTAGCAGTAGCAAGCATGTGGTCAGCGCCACATCTAACAGGCAGATTGCTCAATATCGTGTACGATACGTTATAATAGGCAACGGCAACTTGCAGAAAATTAGCGATTATTATTATTATTATTATTATTTAGAGCACACATGTAAATATTAATGAAATGTGCAATCATAGCTTATTCTTTATAGCCGTTCAGCAAACGTGAAATTTTCTCCGAAACGTGTTACTCTTAGCCTATTATTCCATAACGTGAAACTCAGAAAAGTCCTAAAACATGAGTTTCGTCACCCGTCCACGTTTAGCGAACTTTTTGATATAAAAATGTCAGAAAATAGTATATTTCTAATTTATACCTGTTACCTCGTCCGCAATTACCCTGAAACATGTTCAATGTCATGCAATGTGGGCATATGGCGTCTCTAACAGCTACATTTATAACATGAGTATGAAGTGTGATGTCACGATAGTTTACCAAACTACGGCTATTGTTTTACATTTTGTGTTAAGTTACGCATTCCTATCAATACAGGGGCGGATTCAAAGAAGATAGTTTAGGAGCAAAAACAATTGCACCCACCTCCTCAAGATTCGCCAAAAAACCTCCACTGACGCCGGAACGAAATTAGTAATAGACGGGTTGTTGGGGTTAGGTACGGGAATACATTACGTATTGCACCGAAGCAAAATAAGAAATCCTCAAGAGCACTGATGCTGCCGCCGTACCCGTCGAGCCGTCTCCCAGCCGTCTCCCATGTTCGCCGCCCGCCCGGGTCTGATGAGGTTGCGACCGTGCCCAAAGTGAGCGTTACTGAAGCCGACGCACAGACCACCGTTCATCATGGCAGCAAGGTCGACGAGCTGTCAACCAGCAGCAATGGGGTTCAGTGTAAAGGAAAACGTAAATACTGTAAGTTGTTTCTGCGTATTTCACAGTCATTTTCACTTGAGTGTTCCGTTCCGTTTCGGCAACTTACAGCTGCCATCATCAGACCGACTACCGCTTGATTGATGACGGAAGTAGTATGCTCGCACATTTGGAGGGGCATCCTGCGGTGTTTAAGCGATATTAGGGAGGTTTCGAAAGCCTCCCCCCTGAGCAAAGTGAGCCTCCTCCTGAGCAAAGTGAGTAGTCACGTGATCTGCGCCTCCTAGCGGAAAGAAGTGTACCTAAGCGTCCGTAGTGCCATCTAGTGCTAAGCAGCCGTTAGCGACTCGGTCTTTAAAACATGTGATGTATGTATGTATGTATGAAGAATTAGTACTAAGGGAATAACTAGTAACAACCACAGTTTGAAAGTTGATTAGGTTGTTAATGATAACGAGGCGTGTAGAGAGGTATTAGTTGTGCATGAATGTACGTGTATGAGAGGAGAGAGAGGATGTACGTGTGTGAAAGAACTAACGAAACACAAGAGTATATACGAGTATACATGTATTTTATTAACGAATGATACAGAATTAAATTAACGATCGATCTCGGCATCCCAGTCTTCGATCTCGGCATCCCAGTCTTCGATCTCCATCAGGGGAGGAACAGGGTCTGCATCAAAGGGAGGCACGGACTCTAGGAGTTCACGTAGCACGTGACAGAATAAGTAGGAGTGGTTATCGCGGTGCTCTTCCTCTCTGAAAACATATATGAAATGTTTGATATATATATATATATATATATATATATCAGCCGGGTGGGATAAGCCAGTGATGTAACCAGACACTGCATAGGGAATCGACATACGATAAAAGGGCAAGCTAGATCAACGGACTATGATACAATACGTAATGGAGACGTCTGCTGACGTAATCGGTAATCAAACACCGCATACCTAGTCGAAACGACAACAGGGTAAGAGAAAACATAAATAAGGTAGTAAAATATTGTTGTAATCATTGAACACTCACGTGCACTCCTCATCATCATCACTGCTGGAGTCACTGACATTTCCTGTCAGACTCGAGGTAGCAGCAGGACCAACGGCGATACAGCCATGCCTGAAAGATAATATAGATAACCGTGACACATAAAGAACGTGAGCATAAGGAATAATAGAGGTGAGACGTCACAGGTAGTTTACGTGAAGAACACTGTGATGATTATAGTATGATATGTATAGGATATATATCGAATGAAACAAAGAATAAAAGTACTTACAGTTCGAGTTCACGCCATAATAACCCAAGAGTAGCATCGGTGATACCTCCATCAGCATCGGTGACACGACGAGCTCTGAAAGATAATATAGATAACCGTGACACATAACGATCGTAAGCATAAGGAATAATAGAGGTGAGACGTCACAGATAGTTTACGTGAAGAACACTGTGATGATTATAGTATGTTGTATATATATATATATATATCGAATGAAACAAAGAATGATATTAATAATAATAATAATAATAATAATAAAAGTACTTACATTACGAGATTACGCCAGTCAGCGCACAGTTGGATCCAAGGTATCGACGAGAACGACATAGTTACGAATGAGATGATGTGAAGAATGTAACAAACGAGCTAGTATATATAGGATAGAGCATATGCATGCAGATAGGAAGGCAACTTGTAAGACACACTGTAGCAATGGAAAAATACCAGTGTATGCAAAGCTGAAGACCCAGGGACGTATGACATCATCTAGGGTTGTCACGTGTCCGATGCTAGTGTGGAAAAATACCGGTGTATGAAAAGCTGAAGACCCAGGGACGTATGACATCATCTAGGGATACCACGTGACCGATGCCTGGGTATGTAGCCAGCGATGTGACGTTATGGAAAATTTCACTGTAGTAAACCGATATCAGTCATAGGACCCTGCGATAAGCGCACGAGCGCATGATGTGCGAAGTGCGACTAGGACAATGCGTCATATCAGAACGCTAACAATACAGACGGGAGAAAAGAACTCTGTGAGTGGTCAGCGATGAAACATATGGCGGTCAAGAGCTTGGATATACAATTCAGGGGTGCTGGACACTTCCTATCTAATTTCCATCCATGTAATATACACATATGGGGCGAAGACTTTTCTTGTGCAGAAGCAGCCTATCAGTTTAAAAAAGCCAGACATTTTCACGATGAGAACACAGCGAGAAAGATTCAGACTGCCCGCAGTGGAATACAGGCGAAATACTGGAGTAAAAACATTCGGTGGACACCGGATCGAACTGCTACATGGTTATCACAACGTCGAGCCGTGATGCGCGCTATAGTAGCCGTGAAGTTTCGCGCCTCTAAACTACGGCAACGCTTGCTGGATACAGGTGACGCACGACTTATTGAGAATGTACCCAGTGCGGAAGGGTATTGGGGTAAGAGTTCAAAGCGTAACAAAGCAGGTAAGAATATACTCGGTGTGATTCTTATGCAGGTGAGAGACTTCGCTAGGCAGTGCTAAGGCGGCCATTACACAAAAAACAGACAGTCATCCACACGGTGACAGAGTACGAGAGAGAGAGAGATAAAGTCACGCGCCTGATAAGACGCGAACACCCAGGGGCGCGTGATGTCATTGTTTACGGTACACGTGATCGATGCCTGGAGGGGATGATTATGTATATAAGCCCAGTGTAAATCCAACAGGACAAACATTCTCTCTCCGTCTCGCTGCTGCCGCTCTCGACTACTTCACTGCTCTGCCGCTCTCGACTTCGCTACTCACCAAGATGGCGACACCCAATATACAATCTGAGGAAATGCTGCTCTCAGAACTCGAACAAGTAAGTGACGGAACGTACGCATTTGTTCGTCCACTGACACTAGTAACATGTGCTATGACAGATAAATATGTATGCTACCCGGCGTGCCGTATATGTAATCGGAAAGTCCTTCGTCTTGAAATGACGAAGGGGAACCGCCATTGCGTCAGTACATGTGCTGTACACGGCCGTCAGTCGGGTAATCCCGTTTACAAGTATGCTACGGGTATGCTTTTTGCCGATCACAAGGGGAATGAAGCGTGGGCCACAGGATTTGATCGTATAGTTCAGGGGGCCGTGGGGGGAATGACAGCAAGCGACTATATGACGCTTAAACCCGGCCAAGAACGCTACGAGGCACTGAATGTCCTACGTGGCAAACGGGCTAGGGTGACAATTAGAAAGGAGACAAAGGAGGGCTATCGTAACTACACCTTGATTGCACTGGAAATAATCCAGTCGGACAAGGCGGTACCTGACAGTGACTTACTGGAAATATTCCAGTCGGAGGTGACGGCACCTGACAATGACGTACTGGAAATAATATTCCAGTCGGAAGAGGCAGCACCTGACAGTGACGAATGAATGATGTGGCGCCACCTGCCAGCGATGTATTTGACACTTGCTTCTGTCGTGTGTTGTAGACTCCTCCTCCTTGGACAACCCCTAGCGTACGAGGGGTGAAACGTCGCCTGTTGGAGGACAGCGACGATAATGAGGATAAGGCAAGTGTCATCTATGTGGGGTCGTGTGCGTGGTCTAGTGATGATGATGATGAGAGAGATTGCTAATGATGGTGATATTGATACTGATTGGGCCACTGATATCGACCATGACGAGGATAGGAGACGTAGTGAATTACAGGAAGCTGTAGAGAAGGTGAATGGCATTCAGAAGCGTGCAGACGAAATGATAGATGACGGTCTATTTATGGCCACTATAACCGCTGCTTGCACTCGCCAGGCGGCCGAATCACTGAGTCGTCACTATGCGAACGTTCACGAAGACATGTACAAAGTAGATCCCATACGTATATATAATAGCTTTGATACGGTAGTAACCGAGCTGGTATGCGTAGCACGCGCACCTTGGTTTGCTCGTATTGTCATAGGACGGGTGAAAACGAGTCTCCATGCCCGAGGTATAACCGTGTCGGATGCGAAGGAAGACGAACCACTCACACCGAAGGAGTCACTGCCCTGGGACGAACAAGACGACGGGGAGGGCGACAGACAGATATGGTACACCGAGCTGTGTGCAGTAGCACTCGATGCTATCGTTCGTTTTATAAGCAACGGACTGTGGCGCCTGTTCGAAGGTGAGTCAAACGTCATCTACCTGGTGCGTAGTGACCTGATCCACGACAATTTGAGATATGTAGTGCAACATTACAGGTTTATGGCGAGCACACCGGAGTGGTCACGTGACATCGTATCACGTGTACAAGCCATCCTGCGTACACGTGGTATTCCAATGATAGATGTAAAAACACCCTGCTAATGTTGTTGTTGTTGTTGTGTTGCTAACAGGTCACCGATGCTCCCTCTAGTGGCCTGGAGATGATTCGGGAATCGTATGCTCAGAACCCAATAGAGTGGGCAACACAGAAACGGTGCCGCTACCACACCCCCATGCCATTGCGTCAGGCATTACTAACACGACTACATGAGCGACACAACTCATCACTGGAGTTGACATGTGAAGACATGTCACCTTCACCTTCAACTCCAGCCGAAGCACCACTGGAGTTGATATGCGACCAGGATGACGATGACGACTATGACGTCACCATGACAGCCTCGGAATACGAGACACTGCAAAGGAACGCATCAACGCTCGACCTGGCGTACAACGGCCATATTATTTGGTCGAACACTGACACATCGATCCCGTGGGCGTTCTCGGCCCCATTTAACAGTGTGAAACACCTTGAACTGAACATCGAATCCCTAGCGGGGATACACTTTGCGACACAAAAATGCAGCTTAGACGTGGCCGTGCGCACAATATGCGAGGAGATCGCACGAAATGTTGTGCGCGACGACCACGTCTCATACATAGTGAACAGTCTTCAGAAGCGCCTGCAGTGACGACAAGAGGAAATGCGCCCCTACGCTATAGCTGGGGTTATAGGCGCCGCTTGTCTGTTACTGCAGGTGCTTAGCCTTAGCTTTCATATATACTCGCTTTATTACTCGCTTTGATTGTAATTAATAAAGATGATATGTAATCCAGGATTCTGGTGTCTGTTGTTCTTGTTACCTTCATAGCTCGTTGTGATCGGTGAATACATACATACACGCCCACTCATACAAGACACACCTCTTATGACGTCACACACACACAGTGTAGGATATATAGACACGTGCAAGGATCTCCCATCCTTCAGTTGTAGGTACGATGAAACAGCACACGTGTCGACACTGCGGTCTCGTGCTCGATACACATGCCGACATACAACGTCATATAGATCAAACACATTCATCATCATCAACAACACACGACGATCATGCCTACAGTAAATCGCCGTCAGTGGCGCCATCTAGCGCTACACTGCATCGTTGTGAGAGATGTGCACGTGAGTTCACGAGACGTGACAGCCTGTTACGTCATATGAAGTCGGTATGTATGGAAGCGAACGACTCACCCCTACGCAAACGAGCGAGACGCACAGAGCGACCACGTGTGAGTGTTGCGAAGTCGGTATGTATGGAAGCGAACGACCCACCCCTATGCAAACGTGCGAGACGCACAGAGCGACCCCGTGTGAGTGTTGCTGTCGACTACGACGACGACGACGACGACCCGATACAACCACCACCCCGACTTCCCTTCGCCGATACTCTATCGAGGGAACTACAAGACGTCGTCCGAGATCACTGGTCGACCATTCGAACCCACACGGCTAGAGGACCTGTACAATCCAGGTACAATTACAGAGTGTCGACACCGGACACGAGTGCCCTAGAACCGTCACTGAAACGCATGTTCCGCGAACAGACGCACGCGTTTAAGATTAATCTTAGTTACGGGTTGTGTTAAGAAACAAGACCACGAACAGGTACAGGTATTATCATTCGTCCTGTAATTGTTGTGGTCGTTACCTTGACGAACCGTGTCTGATCACAAACACTGCAGACTTTGATGCGTTTCTGGAACGTATCCGAGAAACAGACGTGCTGCAGTGGGTCATCAATCAGCGTCCGGACAGCCAATGGGTATGTGAGGTGGTCACGAATGTTACCTTCTTCGTCAATCACATCGTACATCATCCGATAGGGTGTGTGGACATCACACTGCCGAGGTACATCAAACGAATCAAAGCCGTCATCGGATTGGAAAGAGACTCTGTTCACAAGACAAAGTACACCGACAATCTGTGTCTCTTCCGATGTCTGGCACTGCATCGTGGATGCGACCGATACCACCTGGAACCCGCTGTGCGGGTACTCTACGCAAAGTACGACCGTGACGGGGTGGCAATGAAAAACTTTGACGGAGTGACGATGGACGATCTCTATCGCGTCGAGACCACCTTTGAGACCAACGTGTGCGTCTACACGCTCGTCGAACCGGAAGAGGGGGGAAAGCCGACTGCTGAACTCGTACGCCGTTCCTTGTGTCACTATCCTGAAACGATGTACATCAATCTTCACGAGACACACTTTTCCTACATACAAGACGTGAACATGTACTGTCATTCGTATCGATGTAGGAAGTGTGGCGATGCACTATGGAGCGGCGTATTCGAACTAGAACGACACGAGCGCGGGTGTACGGGAGGTGTGCGAAAGATCTATTCCGGTGGCGTCTACCATCCGTCGCCGACAGTCTTCCAACGATTGGACGACGAAAACATTCACGTTGCCGAATGGTTGCGTTACTATCCGTATCGTGCCACCTTCGACTTCGAGTCCTGGTTCGATACATCGCACCTTCCGTCGGACAGTGCCAAGGTCCATTGGGTGGCTCGTCACGTACCGTTGAGTGTGTCCCTGGCGAGTAACGTACCCGGATTCGAACAGGTGCAATGTCTCATCACGGATGGTGACAGCAACAAGTTGGTATCCGACATGATGACCATCCTTCAGAACATGAGCGAAGCAGCCTACGAAGTCATCGTAGACAGGTACGAGGGCATCCTACACGAGCTCACAGAGGCTATCAGAACGTGGAACGAACAGGAAGCGTCCGCCGTGGAGGAGGCGGGGGACGAGTCACAGCGACAACCGACCAATCCCTACAAAACTCTCATGGGTCAATTGTACGGTTGGCTTCATCAGTTGCCCGTCATCGGTTTCAACTCGGGCAGGTACGATCTGAACGTCGTCAAACAGTTCCTGGTACCCTACTTCCTGTCCGAAAAGAAAGCAACAGAGGACGGAGAGGAGGAGGAGGAGAAGGAGGAGGAGGAGACGTTTCACGTGATCAAACGTGGTAACACGTTTATGTGTCTATCGACTGACAACCTCAAATTCCTCGATATGACTCATTACATTTCCCCGGGATTCTC
>CM034534.1:8461888-8525752 GCA_020002185.1 Paraescarpia echinospica | reverse complement strand
TCGCTACGCTGAAGAACACAACATCATGGCAACTCCGCGACGCATGCTCGTCGGGAGTTATCGAGGGGATAAGATCTTGCTCGCCACACCTCTCTTGCGATGGTACCTCGCACACGGTCTCGAGGTGACGCATGTCTACCAGGTCATCGAGTACACACCGGTTGCCTGCTTCCGACGATTCGGCGAGGCGGTGTCCACCGCACGTCGCGAAGGAGACGCCCATCCCGACAAGGCCATAATCGCAGATACCAACAAACTTATGGGCAATTCGTCCTATGGGAAATTTATCACCAACGTCGATAAGCACCGCGAGGTCACCTACTGCACGGAGAAGAGTGCATCGACCGCGATCAACAATCGTCGCTTCCGTCAACTCGACGTCGTCACTGCCGATGTATACGAGATCGAAATGCACAAACGCACCGTCAAATACGCACTGCCCACACACGTGGGATTCTACGTGTTGCAGTGGGCCAAACTGCGTATGTTGGAGTTCTACTACGACTTCATGGTCAGATACGTGGATCGTCCGTTGTTCGAGTACTGCGAAACCGATACGGACAGTGCCTATTTGGCTCTGGCCGGTGAGTCCGTCGACGACCTCGTGACCCCGGCACTGCGCGACCACTACTATCGTCACCGCTCCGAATGGCTACCGTCCGAATGTTGCGACGAACATCAGAACGACTACGTGCGCTGTCGGCTGGCCGGACGTCCGTGGAACGGCACCGAGACGTGTTGCAAGGGGCGCAAGGCGTACGACAAGAGAACAACACCGGCCCCTTCAAGGTCGAAATCGGTCCGGTGACTGTTTCCCCTGGCCTGTGTAGTGCAAGACTCTACCATTGTTCGGGTACGATCGGATAAATACAGCACCAAAGGTCTGAACAAAACGATCAAACACCACCGACAAGCAGCCGTTCCTGGACGTGCTGACCAATCGCTGCGGAAGTGGGAAGAACCGTGGGTTCCGGTCAATCATCAGTCCGTACTGACGCATTGATCATCCAGGAACGTGCGGCGCTGACCTACTCTATGCGCGTGGGTCAATCGAAGACGCGGAATCACATGGGTCCGGCGACGGTCGCTGAAACCACTGCTGACACGATGAGGAAATGCGCCCCTACGTCAGTTGGGGTTATAGGCGCCTCTAGCTGTCACGCGGTTAGTAGGCGGAGACACACGAAAAAAAAAAAAAAGATAACACTATTTAGTCAGATGCCACACAATCGATAGTCATAACGTAGCATGTCACGGACGGGAACGCTTGTAGTTGTAACACTAGTGGGAATACTCGGTCTGTATCTGTACGTCTTGTACGTCTTGTTCCGCGATCCCTTCCTTCGTTGGTGTGGTGGAGGTGTCGTCGTCGCAACTAACAGTACAGTGGTCAACGCGACATTGTCGAACACCACCACCGGTGACTACTAGATGGACACGCGATGGAAACACCCCTTCACCTGTATCGTTGCGGGCCCGACGGGATGTGGTAAGACTACGTTCGTGATGCGTCTGCTACGTCACGCCGCAACGATGATCGATCCACCTCCAGAGAAGATCACGTGGTGTTACGGTGTATGGCAGAGTGCCTATGTTGACAACGACCTGGTGCGATTCGAGGAAGGCTTGCCGAGCGGTGCGTTCGACGCATCGACACGTAACCTCGTGGTCATCGATGATCTGATGGCAGAAACAGACGAACGGGTCACGACCTTGTTCACAAAAAAGAGTCATCACCAGAACACGTCCGTACTGTATCTCGTGCAGAACCTGTTTCCGAAGAACAAGGAGAGTCGTACGATCAGTCTGAACGCACACTACATGGTGATCTTCAAGAATCCTCGCGATGCGTCACAGATCGGACACTTGGCACGACAGATGTATCCGGGTCGCCTGAAGTTTGTACAGGAAGCGTTCCGAGACGCCACGTCACTTCCGTACGGTTATCTCCTCGTCGATCTGAAACAGGGCACGCTCGACGATATGCGTCTGCGCACGGGTGTCCTTCCGGACGACAGTGTCCAGTACGTGTACCAACCCAAGGTATAAGACGTCCGCGTAGCACCTCGTTCCTTCAGTCGCAGCATGCTCGTGAAGACAACAGCATGTCCGAACTCATGAAGAAACACATCCTCTGTATACAGACGCTAAACAGATACAAGAGCACGAAATTGAGACGAGCCATCATCAGAAACGCCGACGCCGATCTGTTGTGTGCACTAGCCGAGTGTGCCTACAACATATTGAAGAAGAACTTGCCCTTGACCGACGCACAGAGACGTGCTCTGAACGTGTACAAAACAAACCTACGTGCTTTGGCACAGAGAGACGCACCTGCAGCGAGGAGACGTCGCATCTTGCTACGGGGTAACAACCAGGGCGGAAGAGGACAGACCGGTGGTTTCCTGTCGGCACTGCTGGCACCTTTGGCAGGTGCGGTCTTGCTACCCTTGCTAAAACAGGTGCTACTCAAGTAGACAACGATGGAACACGTACGGAAGATGGCCTTGGTAGATCCACGACTGTTGAACAGTCTACGCGCACCAGCGCCGACGGATACCCTAGGACGCAAAGTACAGGTACTCGACGACGAGATGAAAGTCATACTCGACAGACAAGATCTCACCGACGGTGACAAGGTCGTCATGTATAATCAAGTGTTGCAACGCTACAACGCGTTGTCCGATCGACGCACGCGCGAACCGATACGCGTGACAACGGTCAACAAGGACACGTCCCCGGTGGTCACGGCAGCGGCGGTGGTGGCGGAAACTAATACGGATCCGACCCCACCGGTGGTGGGGGTGGAAGCGGAAGTCATCGACAGTGTTCCCAAACGCCTCCAGGCCAAAGCCAGACGACTGATGGAACGTCTGAAACGAGACGTCGCGTGGAATGCGCGCGGAGAGCTCATGAACAAAGGCGTAGCGGTACCCGGAAGTAACGTGGTGGACCTCGTGAACGATTTGTTGCGTCATCGCAAGACCATCGGTTCTCCAACGGGGTGGGAGGTGTTTGCGCATCAACTCGGTGACATGAATCTACCCATGGAGTTGGTGGGTAACGAGGCCAGGAGACTGGCTATTCGACAGGATCAAAGGAAGCGTACCATAGAAGCGGCGGCCACACGATCGCTCAGTAGAGCGCGTCGAACGCTGCAGTGGACACCCCTCTCGCGGAGACGATCTCGAATGAGCCCGTCCACTCTACCTACCCCACCGGCGTCGACTAGTAAGACATGGGAACGTCTCGAATAAAAGAGACGCATCATCTCGATTCACCGACATAATGTGTGATCTACGGGACAGTCTAACACGTCTGTTTACCGGTGTTGCTTACAGTGGACTCCCCATCGTGTGCGGGATTACCATCGATTATATCATACGTACGTCATCATGGGGCGCCGTCGTAAACAGCTGGAGGACGTCTACTTCAATCCCACCAAGGTGGGTAGCTACGGAGGAATCGCGTCTTTGCGACGAACCGCCATACCACGCGTGCCGAGAAAAATCGTCGAACAATGGCTATCGGAACAGAACGCCTATACACTACATAAACCGGTCAGAGTTCGTTTCACGCGTCGGCGCACGATCGTCGGAGGACGGAATCAACAGTGGCAGGCCGATCTCGTTGACGTGTCCAGTCTGAAAAAAGAAAACGACGGTACAACGTTCCTGCTCACGGTGATCGACGACTTCTCGAAAGTCGCCCGATGCGTTCCACTGAAGAACAAGTCGGCGACGTCTGTATCGAAGGCACTGAACGGTCTCTTCACCGACATTCAACCACTGTCGTTGCAGACCGATAGAGGTCTGGAATTCTATAACCGTAGCGTTCGGGGTGTATTGGACAGATACTGTATCCATCACTTCTCCACCTTCAACGCAGAGATCAAGGCGAGCATCGTGGAACGCTTCAATCGCACACTAATGTCACGTATGTGGCGATACCTGACACACAAAGAATCGTGGCGGTACATCGATATCCTTCCGGATCTGGTGCGCACGTACAACGACACACCTCACCGCAGTATCGGGATGTCTCCGTTACAGGTGGATGCAACTAATCAGGAAGAGGTGTGGCAGCGTCTGTACGGTGATCATCACGGTAAGGGGGTGCCCAAGTACCACGTGGGGGATCGCGTACGTATCAGCAAGGCTAAGAGACGGTTCGATAAAGGTTACACGATAAATTGGACAGAGGAACTATTCACGATACGCGAAGTCCATCCGTCCGAACCACCCGTCTATCGTCTAACGGACGATCTCGGCGAGATACTGGACGGTACCTTCTACGAACCGGAGATACAGAAGGTGACAGTTCCGGTTGATAAACTGTACCGTGTGGAATCGATAGTACAGCGCCGCAAGGTAGGCAGTCGACGGGACGTGTTGGTGAAATGGGTCGGATATCCTTCGAAGTTCAACAGCTGGATCGATGCCAAGGGTCTCGTCGGACTATAAAGACTAATTGTGCGTCTGTTACGATGTCAGTCGTCCACGTATGGCAGACGAGACAACATCACGCATCACCGTTAGTAACGAAGAAGAAGAAGAAGAAGAAGAAGAAGACGTCGTCGACACTCTACCGCCACCCCTACTACAGAAAGAGAGGACTCCGTGGCACATATTCGGTACAGCGTGTCCCAAAGAGGAGATCGTCTTTCTGTGTCAGATCGTCGTCTTGTACACGGTCATCTTGGTCAGCATCTACAACCTGACGTTTGGTCACCACGATCCGACTCTGTGGACGGCCCTGTTGAGCAGTTCGTTGGGTTACCTGCTACCCAGTCCGACGTTGAAACAACAACAACATGGAACCGAGTGATTTCTATCTCACGTTGCCCAGCAATGCTTCCATGCACACGCACCCCACCAACACGCTGACCCACTACATCACGACGCTACCGAAACGTATCCTACTACGGGGACAATGGGAATGCGGTCTGGTGGAGGTACAGTATCCACACAGTTGGTACAACATCGTAGACGATGACGCGGGGTTCGCTGTGACACTACCGATAGACGAAGAGCACCCACGGTCCCTGCACACGAAGACTGTCCGAATCGGAACCGGATACTATAAAGATCCGTGGTCACTGATCCTCTCCATTAACGCCTCTCTACGTCGTGTGGTGGGAGAGGGACGAGTGAAACTGAGCTACAACATCATTACGCATAAGGTATCGGTGCACATGGCACCGAATACCGTCTTCCGTGCTGCTATACTGACTGCCGTTCTCGGCTTTCGTACCACTACGCTGGACTATCTCCCGAAGGATCCCGATGCACCCGATTTCAAGGTATTGATCACGGAAGCCAACACCGTGATCACCATGGAACGAGGACTCGACTCACTCTACATCTACACGGATGTCGTGGAACCACGAGTTGTTGGTGACAGTCTCGTGCCGCTGCTGCGCATCATCCCGGTGAGCGGTCGCCATGGCGACATCGTATCGAAGACCTTCGATAAGATTCACTACGTACCCGTGCTCTACAAAGAATTTGGCACGATCGAGATAGATATAAGAGACGACACCGGAAATCGCGTGCCATTCGAGGTTGGTAAGGTGACGGTGACACTTCATTTCCAACGGCAACGGACGGCACTGTTCTAGAGAGAGATGAATTACACCGACTACTACGACCGTCAAGCGGGAGGTGCGATTCCTTATTTCGTGGGTGCCCGACACCAACGGGGACACGGTCTGGGAAGTCTATTCGGAAGTCTACTGCGTAGCGTCATGCCACTCGTCAAGAGAGGAGCCGTGGCGTTGGGAAAGAGAGCTCTGTCGACCGGCGCACACATAGCCGACGACGTCCTGTCGGGACAGAACATCAGAACGGCCGCCAAACGTCGCGTCACCACTGCCGGTAGAGATATGATGAGTGATCTCTTGACCCCTGGCGTGCGACCCCGTAAGCGTATAAGACGCACACACCCTGCGAAACGAGTCAGTACACCAGCGAGACGTCGGAGGAAACAGCAGAAACCGAAGGTACGTCGTGAACCCGATATATTCGACGATGGCGTTCGTTCATAAACTATCGTGTGAGGGACTCAAGAGCGAACTCGATCTCTTCACCGTACCTCTGACTCAGACCGCCATCATCGACAGTCACACGGTCCATCACCAGCCGGTGTCCTCTCTCGACTCAGGTGGACCGATCGAATTCGTCGTACCCGGTTCGGGAGACGATTACTTGGATCTCGCCGACACGAAACTACACGTTCGGGCGAAGGTGACGCGTGCCGACGGAAGTGATCTCGACCCCGCCGACCCCGTCGCTCCCGTGAATAACTGGCTCCATTCGCTGTTCGGTCAGGTCGATTTCTACCTGAACGGAACGCTCGTGACTCCCTCGACCAACACGTATCCGTACCGTGCCTACATAGAGACACTGCTCAGTTACGGTGACGATGCCAAGGAGACGCAACTGACGAGTCAGATGTGGTACAAGGACACGGCCGGTCGTATGGACGCCGTCGTCATTGATGGTGCCGATCCGACAGCCAATGCGGGGTTCGTTGCCAGACGTCACATGATCGCCCAGAGTCGTGTGGTCGACATGATAGGTCGTGTCCACGTCGACCTCTTGCTTCAGGATAAACTCCTCATCAACGGTGTCGAACTCAAGATGCGTTTCGTACGCAGCAAGGATGCGTTCGCTCTCATTGCTGGTGGAGCCAACCCCGCCTACAAGATACAGATCGTCAACGCTACACTGTTCGTCAAGAAAGTCACCTTGAATCCGAGTGTGCAGATGGCACACATCAAAGCCCTCGAAAAGGCCACCGCCAAGTATCCGCTGCGACCTGTCGAATGCAAGGTCTACTCTATTCCCACAGGTACCCGTTCGTACACGCGCGAGAACCTCTTTCTTGGTACTATTCCGAAACGTCTCGTGCTATGCTGCATCGATAACGACGCCTACAACGGATGCTACGACAAAAATCCCTTTCACGCTAAAAACAACCACATCAACTTCTTCGCCGTGTACGTCGACGGACGACAGATACCCGCCAAACCTTTCCAGCCCGACTTCGACAACAACCTCTTTGTCAGATGCTACCATAACCTGTTCACCTCGACGGGTAAGGCGTGGCAGGACGAAGGGAACGGCTTGACTCGCTACGACTTCCGACACGGCTACACCTTCTTCGGTGTGGACCTCACCCCCGATGCGTGCGACGACTGCTGCTTCCATCTGGTACAAAAGGGCAACTTGCGCGTCGAGATTCATTTCCGCGACGCACTGACAACCACTGTGAACGTCGTCGCCTACGCCGAGCTCGAGAAGGTGCTGGAGATCGACAGGAATCGTAACGTCATCTACGACAACTGATGGAAACCATGCAGCTCGTCCGTCTACTCACCCGCGATACGCACGCCCGTGTCGTCATGCGTGGGATCGTACCCAAAGACGTACTCAACGAACTCCAGATAGACGCTTACCCCGTCGCCTTCGTGTGCAACACGCACGACACGGGTAAACCCGGAGAACATTGGATAGCTATCTACGTAGATACCAACGGTTGCGGTGAATACTTCTGTTCTTACGGCTTGCCGCCACGACACGTCGAGTTTCGACGTTTCTTGAATAAACATTGTGTAACGTGGACTCATAATACTAAGAGACTGCAGAGTCCCGTGTCTAACGTTTGTGGACGATACTGTGTTGCTTATCTCATGTTTCGATGTCGTGGACTTGTCATGAAGGATTTCGTAAAAGGTTTCGGCACTGATCTGGTAGCAAACGATTGCCGCGTATTCGATTGGCTTAAACAACTGCAATAACCGTGTTTCATTAACGAACAGATATCATCATCATCATCGTCATTAACGATTCGAGCCTATGGCGCGGTGGTTACACACCCGTAAGCTCACGACCTCTGACTCGGTGTTCACTCACCCGTAAGTCGTACCATCATCGTCATCCCACGAGCCACTGGCGTGGTCGTATTGACCCCTAAGCTCACGGCCTCTGTCGTGGTGTTCACTCACCCACAAGTCTTGATTTCGTGTACTTCGCTTAATAAAACACGGTTTCATATTATACGCTTGTATCATTCGTCAATAAAATACGTGTGCACTCGTATACCCTTGTGTTTCGTTAGTTCTTTCATACACGCACATTCATACACAACTAATACCTCTCTACACTCCTCGTTATCATTAACAACCTAATCAACTTTCAAACTGTGAGTTTTAATAGTTATTCCCTTAGTACTAATTCTTCATACATACATACATCACATGTTTTAAAGTCCGAGTCGCTAGATGGCACTACGGGTGCTTAGGTACACTTCTTTCCGCTAGGTGGCGCAGGTCACGTGACTACTCACGCAGGTCACGTGACTACTCAGGGGGGAGGCTTTCGAAACCTCCCTAATATCGCTTAAACACCGCAGGATGCCCCTCCAAATGTGCGAGCATACTACTGACGGAAGTACGTAAACACGAACTGACAAAGTGTGATAAATCTAAACATCGGTAAGGTAAATGTATTTATTATATAGTGAGATATTCACTCGTTATGACCACTTAAGGCGCTTTATGTGGAAGACATGGTCATTCTTGCACTAACTCGAATTCTCTATGAAGAATTTAGCCACTACCACGCGGAGATCATTCGTTCCAATATATCCACCATTGTATATA
Organism: Paraescarpia echinospica; assembly: GCA_020002185.1. Classification (NCBI taxonomy): domain Eukaryota; kingdom Metazoa; phylum Annelida; class Polychaeta; order Sabellida; family Siboglinidae; genus Paraescarpia; species Paraescarpia echinospica. Next base: position 8,517,087 of record CM034534.1, on the reverse strand, counting down.
GCCAGATATAGTCGAGTGAACTGAAGCGATTAAAAATCCAATGTTTGAACCATGCTAGTCCTATTGACTGCATGGGGCTCTCCAGAATGTATGACAAATTATTTTTGGATTTTTGCGTATCATGACACTAGTCGAGAGATCCCCACGCAACGATTCGTAACGCATACCGGAAGACGTCCACCCACAATCGTGACGTGCTCTATGGATGACCTCCTAGGCCATAGGGAGGTAATTATGATAGTGTATTTCAACCATTCTTCGATCATCCAACATCTAGTCACACACGCGCGTATGCACACACAAACACGCGCGCGGTCACACGCACGCACATATTAGTAAGCGTAAAATACCTGGTTGGAAGGAATCTTTGCCCAGTCCCTTGCCACCTGGCCGTAAACACGAAGTCTTGCAATTCCTCCGTCTGAAAATATAGATGAAGTCGTCATGACCAGTAATGACAAATTGACGACAATCCTGTTTCACGCTGCTGTGTGTTTGACATTACACTGTGTTGCAATGACTGTTAGGAGTACAATATCCTGGCATCGTACATGATGGTTAGCGATCATTTTACTTTCGTCATTACTATATTTTACACACAGAGACACACAGACACGCATACACACAGACACGCAGACACGCATACATGCAGACACACACACACACACTCTCTCTATCTCTCTCTCGGATTCGAAACTGGTCCTCGCGATCAAAATGATAATCCTACTAAGGTAACTGGCCACACAGGGACAATTACAAAACTGTTTATTCTATTTTAGTTATTATTATATTTAAATCAGATGCACACATGGGAATCGTATTCTAACACGCACACACCACACATGCACGCACACACTTACACACAACTGCACACGCATGGACACACAATCACGCACACACACACCTCTCTCTCTCGCTATTCCAACTACAGTAGTTACAATGTCGAATTACTTTAAAAACAACAACCACGAAGACGCTTAAATATAATACCGCGCTCATGCTTTGCTTAGATCGAGAAAGGTGGTTGTTTTTGTATTTTCGTGAATATGTACCATGACTGACAACGACGAAGAAGTTACCTTTAAGCAGTTATTTAAAACAAACACTTTAACATTTACCTAAATTACCTGGGTAATCATTAAGTCTGATGTGCGTCACTCGCTGTCGACAGTCGACGGGGAAGTAATGGTGGCAGGTCGTCTTGAAGCCCGGCTTCAGTGGACGCATCGACAGCAGTTCCGGCCAGTCCTGAAGACGTCAAGAATATGTGTCAAGTCAGGGTCAAGTTTAAAAATTCATAGCAAAGCAGTAAACAGGAGTGGCATGAATAGTACTTCTTTTCCTCCTGGTTTCCGCAATATATGTCGCCACGCAACGGAAGCAGCACCTTAAATTGTTCCGCTGGGCGTTTCACGAGATATTCTCTCGCACAACCCAGGATCGATGTGGAAACTCTTCAGGTGTGCCTTCAATGTGTCTTTGTATGGCTTCTTTTGCCCTCGCGTCTCATATATGAGTTTATCATAGAATGTTCTCTTTGGCAGACGTTTAGCTAGAATTCTGGTCACGCGATCAGCTTATCACAGCTGTGACTGCTTCAGCGTGGCGTAGATACATGGCAACCAGCCTGTGTGGCACCTATGTGTCTCATAGGGAAAGGGCAGGGCCTACGACCATAGCTTTCAGTCACCCCATGTAACATTCTTAATAAGTATTAATGATACGTTTATGTTTTCGAGTTCTCTAAAAGTAGATAATATGCTGCTTACAATTTCACCGCTATTTGGCTAATTATGGATGACAAACGGCGCGTATAATCACGATTGTAGGACGCCTATTTTATGCGATAACATCTGTTTGCGCAAATATTTCGTGTTTCGTTGTTTTCTTTATACAACTACCACAAGTATTGTAATGATGATGGTGGTGGCATATTGACAATAAAGGATAGGTGTTCTGTCAATACCTCAAACATTCATGGCAGGCGCTAGTCTAATTTTCAATAAAAAAAACTACTCGTTTTGCATGTAGATTTGTGATCAGGCGTCAACCAATAAGCCGGTTTATTGGTCCCAACATTGACTGGTACCACTTTTTACATCTAAGGCGTATCATTTTGAAAGGCTTCGCATTCAAGGACTCGTGGAATTGCCGAACAGTGGTGATGACTTTTATTCGGACTGTCGTATATCTCCATCCAATGTCTTCCATAGGCCACCTTGACTGACTGAAAGCAATGGCCTTGGTCTGTTCAATGAAGTTGATGTAGAGTTTCACATGTTGTTGACTTCTACGGAGAGTGTAGCGCTCACAAGGGGGATAAACCAAAACGACATATAGAAATATATTAAAACTAGGAACAGGACATGGTAAAAACACACCTAAGAGAAAAGGAAACGAAAACATAGTCGGACGAGGTACGCAGCAGAAAAAAATGACGAAATATTAATCCACGTAGAAAGAAGCGAGACGAAGAGAGCAGCCAGAGCTAGTGCGCTTTGGAGAAGACGTTGCTTCGGTTCTATACTCTAGCTTGATAGAAGAGGATTGAGTGAGCAACAAGGAGGACACACTTCACTGTGAAAAAGCTCTATGCGGTCCACCTCGTCTTTGTTTGGCGCTGTTCCGTTTGACGGGGGTCGTCTCGGCTCGATGGCGCCTACATAGAAAGAGAAAGTTATATATAGCGCGGTATCCAGTCGTCAGGACTGCTCAAAAGCCTTTACATTCAATCCCTGATTGACCTGTTCATTCCAAAACCATATTGATTGTTCTGTAAAGCATTCAGCCACACTGCAATTACTGAACGAAGAATATTCGTCCACATAAATCCACTATAAGTTTACTCATTTTTATAGCTGGATGAACTGAACTGACGTGGTGTCAGTGTGAAGCTGACAATGATCGTACAAATGTGTGTCCAAAGACATTATGACGGACGTGTTGAAGTGTGCCGTTCCACAAATTAAAGCATAATAGCATCTACAACGCAAATTGTTCATTCATTCATTGTTGTTAGATACGAATCTATACAGTAAACACTTCTGATGAAAAAAATTTGGCTTTCAGACCCAATAGTCTCATCGACACGTCGTTTAACGCGAATCGATACGTTCGTTTGAAGATGCGTGGAATATCAATTAGGTTAGTGTTATATTGCTGAATATACCTGATATTTAATTAACAATATGCGACAAAGAAGGAAACAAAAAAGAATAAAATATACAAGTGAAACGTCTGATTTGCAGTTGTTTAGATTAGACTAGCAAGGATCGACCATTTCCAGAAATGGAACGTCCTACATGATCAACGTACCTTCTTCTAGACAGCAGTACTGCAGTGACACTTTCGGCACGTAGTTTCCCGTGAAGAACGACGTATCAATGTCAACACCAGACACTATACCAGGCGCACCTAAAATGAATAACTTTTATTTTGTACTTTGTGTGCATGCGTGTGCGTGCGCGTGCGTGCGTGCGTCCGTAAGTGGTTGCGCGTGTGAGTGTAGTGCGCATGCATATGCGTGGGCATATGCATGTGTATGGGTGGGTTGGTTGTGTGTGGTGTATGTATGAGTGTGTGTGCGTGGGTGTGTAAGTGTGTGTGCTTGTGGGTGGGTGTGTGCTTGTGTGTGTGTGTGCTTGAGTGTGTGTGGGGGGTGTGAGTGTGTGGGCGTGTGAGTGTGTGTGTGTACGTGTGTGAGCGTGTGTGTGCGTACGTGCATTGACATGTGTTAGAAGTGCTGCACTGTCGCATGACCGTGTCACTGTGATAAGAAACTGTCGTCGTACCGAGTTGTATGATGCACCAGTCGTGTCCAGGGATCCTCTTGCGTCTCGTCTCCCAGCCGTCCATCCACTTGCCGTACTCCGAGAATTCGCCTTCCCTCCATACCGGACTATCGGCCTACGCAACACCAAGCTCGCAAAGCTCAACGACGTGTGTCGCCTGGTAGGGCTGTGCTTTGATTTTGTAACAACTACACAATGGAGCCTAGTGAGACTTCGAAAGAACGATAGTGTTAACTACTAGACATTTGTTTCGTACAGTGGCCTTCGCCAATGTGTAACTCCAAAAACGTCGTCAGTGTACGCATACCAGTTCGTAGGGTGCAGACTTTGAGAACACATAATGACAGTTTGTCATTATGACAAGTGTTCAAAGCATAAGCTGAAAAGTTGGCGGTTGGTCGGACCTTCAACTTTGAAACGTCGGCATCAAGCCCGAAAGCGAGAGCGAGTTAGCAAAATAGCGAGTGCAAGTGTGTGCGTGCGTGCGTTCGCGCCTGTGTATGTGCGCGCGTGTGTACATGCGTGTATGTGAATGAGTGTGTGGTAACTATGTGCGTGCGAGCGACCGTGTGTTCGTGCGTGCGTGCGTGCGTGCGTGCGTGCGTGCGTGCGTGCGTACGTGTGCGTTCACCTGCGTGGATTTGTTGATGTTATATCTTGCGTTGATTCACAAAGACTATACAATAGGTATTATGCTATGTTACGCTGCAATGCATTCTGGTCGCCCTTACCTTCAGTAGATTATCAGCAACTGCAAACCAGTCGTCTGTAGCAAAAACAATCTTCCCGCCAACCTAATCAACGAACCAGTCGTCAATGACACACACAATCTTCCCGCCAACCTAATCAACGAACCAGTCGCGAATGACACACACAATCTTCCCGCCACCCTAATCAACGAACCAGTCGTCAATGACACACACACAATCTTCCCGCCAACCTAGTCAACGAACCAGTCGTCAGTGGCACACACAATCTTCCCGCCAACCTAGTCAACGAACCAGTCGTCAGTGGCACACACAATCTTCCCGCCAACCTAATCAACGAACCAGTCGTCAATGACACACATAATCTTCCCGCCAACCTAATCAACGAACCAGTCGTCAATGACACACACAATCTTCCCGCCAACCTAATCAACGAACCAGTCGTCAATGACACACACAATCTTCCCGCCAACCTAATCAACGAACCAGTCGTCAATGACACACATAATCTTCCCGCCAACCTAATCAACGAACCACTCGTCAATGACACACACAATCTTCCCGCCAACCTAATCAACGAACCAGTCGTCAATGACACACACAATCTTCCCGCCAACCTAATCAACGAACCAGTCGTCAATGACACACACACAATCTTCCCGCCAACCTAATCAACGAACCAGTCGTCAATGACACACACAATCTTCCCGCCAACCTAATCAACGAACCAGTCGTCAATGACACACACAATCTTCCCGCCAACCTAATCAACGAACCAGTCGTCAATGACACACACAATCTTCCCGCCAACCTAATCAACGAACCAGTCGCGAATGACACACACAATCTTCCCGCCATCCTAATCAACGAACCAGTCGTCAATGACACACACACAATCTTCCCGCCAACCTAGTCAACGAACCAGTCGTCAGTGGCACACACAATCTTCCCGCCAACCTAGTCAACGAACCAGTCGTCAGTGGCACACACAATCTTCCCGCCAACCTAATCAACGAACCAGTCGTCAATGACACACATAATCTTCCCGCCAACCTAATCAACGAACCAGTCGTCAATGACACACACAATCTTCCCGCCAACCTAATCAACGAACCAGTCGTCAATGACACACACAATCTTCCCGCCAACCTAGTCAACGAACCAGTCGTCAATGACACACACAATCTTCCCGCCAACCTAGTCAACGAACCAGTCGTCAATGACACACATAATCTCTTACCAAACTAATCACAAACTAATCTTAAATGCAAAAACGCAATCGTTCCACTAACCTAATCGATACACCAGACGTTTGTATCAAACTAACCTAATCAACGAACCAGTTGTCTGTAGCACGTAAACCCGCTAAAATTACGTTCCCCATGATGTATACATCCATAAGAATTATTAATTTGTTGCATGGCTGTATTTATTCGTTATTTAGGGTCTACATATAAAATACAATAATAATATGAATAAAAACAATATTTAAGGGTTTCATTTATTGCTTTTTTGTAGGAATGATGTTGAAACATACCGAAATATTAACAAAACAATAATGCTCGAAGCTCGAAGTGTCAACAATCGTTACGTAACGCTTGCCCATACACCCACATGACATATTTTATGGACGACCCCTTATCGCAGTCGCTCCTTTTCTGGTCGACCCAGACAGACACCAAACATTCACTTTCAGGTATTGTATCAAGGTGGGAAAAGTTTAGTCATTTCGTCGATCTGATGTTCGTTCGATCGATGTCATACATTACTGTGTCTGTGGCAGTGACATAATGCATACGAACACTAATTGCCAAGATTGCTACCGACGTATAACCCAAGTATGGGTGTCACGACGGAGTTGTTGCCGTGTACGCAGACGTTCGGACTTGCATGTCGTAGTTTCCGTGTGGTTTCTACTAGCATGCACACGGTAATATCGGCGTTTAGACCTACCATGCGGTTTGAATCTATTCAATCGTATAGCAGTTTCGTATGTGTTGTAACTGACCGGTTTACATCTGCATCACGTTTGCCGGCCGCTGACTGTGTCGAATCATCGGCATATATTTCAATCCGCGTGTCTTATAATGCAAGAACATCACCGTTCAAGAATATGATAAAGCAAAGGTCCACGTATCGCTTACTTAATTAAATTCTGTAAAGTTTGCCTATAAACGGTTGTGCAAGAGTTTCTACGTAATTGGCAATACCGATATAGGTCTATAATTCATGAAGTCGTTCGAGTTTCCGCTTTTATATAATGGGACCACTCTGGCTTTCTTCAATTATCGTGTAAAATGCGCGTTGTCAATACTAGCAATGCATATGTTAATTAAGTATGGTGCAAAGATTTCAGCGTTTAGTTTCAGTAGTTTACAACTGGTTTTATCCAGTTTTTGCTGTTATCACTGACATCCTTCGCAGTTGCTTAAAAACAAATTCAATGGTCATATTCGGCAATGTAACATACACTTTTCCTGGTTTGCTACATCTGATAAAAGTCCTGAGTTTTGAGTAATTCGACATAGTGGTTGTTGTACAAAATGGCGATGCAATGTTGATGAAATGTTCGTTGAGTTGATTAGCCATGATTTTCGCGTATACTTGTGGCTGACTGTTCTGGTCGCGGTTTGTGTCGGTTGAACTACACTCATCGTAGCCGTAGACTTTTTGTTGTGATTTCACATATCACGCGTACATTTGAAGTTCGTTGTGCTAGTCATTTCGATAGTGTCCCTTAGCTTTTCGAATTTCATGATTCATATTGTTCTTAGCATTTTTATACATCGCCAATGCGCGAGAATCACCTGAATATATTCGTTCGTTCGTTCGTTCTTTCGTTCCGTCGGTCGGTTGTTCGTTCGTTATATCGTTCGTTCGTTCGTTCGTTCGTTCGTTCGGTCGGTCGGTCGGTCGGTCGGTCGGTCGGTCGTTCTTTCTTTCCGTCGCTCGGTCGGTCGGTCGATCGGTCGGTGGTTCAGTCGTTCATTCGTTCGGTCGTTCGTTCGTTCGTTCGTTCGTCCTTTTTGTCGGTCGGTCGGTCGGTCGGTCGGTCGGTCGGTCGGTACACACATATTGAATTATGCACTGCGAAGCAGCCGCAAAATGTCGCTGACAAATGCACCAGAACCAGAACGAACATCTTGTCACGCGTACGGATGTCAGTAGGAGACCATGAGAAATACTTCACCTGTTCACTCGCCAAATCGTTGAATTCCGTGAACGTTGGAGCTCGACTGTTGAGAGCTGCACTCGGCGGTTCGGCCATCTTTGACTTGTTACAGGCTACTAGTCGTCAACTGTGAACAATGACACTTGGACTGTTTGAAGCACTACTGTATATACAATATCCGTTTTGATAAAATGGGTCTAGGAGAGTCGAGGATCATTATTATATAATACTGAAGTGTACGATAGCATCACTTGAAATATAATTTTATTGCAGAACTTGCATTCTCTTGAAAAAGAACGCACGTTCTATAATCTGTAATAAAATTAATATATACGTATACATGTGTGTCTCCGAATTGCACACAATAAAGTCCAGCGTCACGCGTTACACACATTAAATAATTCACTTGTTGAACCACACATTTCATATTGCTGTGATATCTGGGGAAATACTTATCAATCTAGACTCATAAAACTATCTCTGTTAAAGAAAACAGCCATACCCATTATTTATAACCTTAATTACCATGATGATACATCTGTATTTTTCTATCTCTCAAACATGCTTAAATGTCATGATTTAGTTAAATACAAGACTATGATTATACTTTATATGGTTTATATGGTCGTGTTCAAGCATTATTTGAACCACCCGCAGCTACATGCATGATAGCAGACAAAGCAAACTGTTCTATGTTAAACACCACCCTCCGACTGCTGTCACTCACCATCAAGGGTATAAAAAAACGTGGAACAATTTAGCAAATAAATTGACTCAGCTTCCAAATCTAACACAATTTAAAAAAGCATTCAAGTTGTCATTATTTTCTACATATTTGTGAATTGCTAATCGAAGATGATGTTTAGTTAAACCCATGTATTAGTTACATAAACATTATGGTAACAAGTTTATACATGAGTAGTGAATATTATTTTGTAATTTATTTATAATTTGTGTTGTATTTATTCAGTTTTTTTAGTTTGAGAAGGGCATAGCAACATATAAGTCTATGACTTCAGCTATGTCCTTTTAGCAGCAGCAGCAGCAGCAGCAGCAGCAGCAGCAGCAGCAGCAGCAGCAGCACCATACTGTGCATGTATTACGTTGTTGTTGTTGAATAAACTTTTATTCCTTCCTTCATTCCTAACTACTAAAGCGACTGTCACATTATCATAAACTTTGACAAATGTAATGACAACAAATTAAAAGTTAATCGACGGACAGGTTGTATCATTCACCTACCTCAGCAACACCTGTAAAAATGTCCACCACACCTCAATACTCGGGCAAGTGACTTTATATGTGTCCTTTGGGTGAGCAGCTTATGCTAAATATGTGTACCGTCTTCTCAATGTACACGTCTTACGCTACTTCACCTCTCGAAAACCAAACAAGAGGTAAATACTGACCAGCGCCCAGCAGTCGAGCACCACAGTTCACGGGCGTCAATCACCTGGCACAAACATCCGATCCACGAATAAGTGAAGTATGTGTAGGGCGCGGTGGTGACAGTGGTTAGAGCAACTAATTAACACTCGAGAGATTCCGTGGTAAAATCCCCATTCTGTCGTACGAACTTTGGGCAAGTTTTTAAATTCTACATTGCTCCAGTTCAGTCAGTTGTACGAATGAGTATCTGGGCAATGGTGGATATGTGTGTACAAATAGACTCCGCCCAGTATTTGCAGCGGCTGAATGCTTCCCATGGAAGTCTAGATGGTGTTGGAATGACGAGGTCTGCCAAGGAGTAAAGTGTAAAGTTCTTTGAGCTCTCGTACAGACTGGATATTGCGCTATATAAGAATTTACCTTTGTTCCACATAGCATTTTATCTATGTATTCATGAGTTCCTTATTCTAGTGTTTGTAACCGGACGCCATCTATATAATATTAATACGCTAGCTTTGGAGCAATGTAAAACAATCTCAATCCAAGCGCCTAGATCCATTCGCCTCGTTCTGCATTAATTAATTCGCTTCCTTGGCATCTGATCTACCAATGGGCGATGTATTTGAAGAAAACAAAGATAATTATTTAGAGTTATTTTCTTTTCTCAGTGAACACATTTGTTGTCAGTCATTGCCCAGGTGGCGAGACTGTGGGGCAAAATTGAAATCAAAACTAAGCTGTACACTGTACAAAGTTACAGATCTTAACACATTATTTTAGAGGTCGCTGAACAATATTATAAGGTACGTCACCATCCTTTTGGCGGCCACAATCATCTTGCTGATTATTCTGCCGCACGACATCATCATAGAACCATCTTCCGTAGCGTCACAACAGAGCCATCTAGTGAGTGTTGTACCACTCAAATCGTGCACATACCGAAAACGTAAATAACTGCCTTTTTAATACATCACCAGTGGGTAGATCAAACCAAACTTTCAAGGAAGCAATTAACAAAGAAAGGGGCGAGTAGACCTTGACACGTAGGAGTTGATTTTCTCAAGAATTAACGTTTTGGTACGTAGATGTGTATCATTAACCGTGACCTTATCCCTATTTGTTTTGTGCGCGTTTCTTCCGGTAGTACCAAAGTCCATGATGATGCGTTTTGTTTCCCTCCATCTTCGCTCTCATTCTTTTCTAGATGTCAAGACTATTGTATATCAATATCGATATCTTCTGGCATAGATAGACCTTCGTCCAAGTGCCCGGTTACCCCACCGTGAAAAGAATGTTAAAGAAGAACCATTTTGTTTGAGCTATGACAATTTAATAGAGAAATAAACTGTGACGCAACATAACGCAGGTTAATAATTGTATTGTGTTAGTATCTAAAATAAAGACAACATTCCAGCAGATCGTTTCGTAAGCACGAGTGCACAACATCATCTTAACTATAATAACAGTCCGATCTACGTAAAGCAACATTACACCAAATTCCGAATAAATGAATGGCTAACTCTGTTTTAATTGTTCTCATAAATGCACCAATATATATATATATATACATAGTAGGCTACTTCCGGAATACATGCACTGCTAACTAATCATTTTTGTTACCTGAATTTATGCCAAGTAAATGCACTAAGGTTTCTCAGACAAATGTGCTTGTAATTTGAAGTATATTGTATTATTTCACTAGCAATACATAGTGTAATATGTCAAAATTCTATGTTATATTCTATCAATTATTCCGATTAGAATATGTCACACGTTTTACAGTATCAACATTTTTTGTCGTGTTTTTGCCAACGTTTCTCCGTCAATGGATTAGTTTTACATAACACAAGCGATGTCATTTAAATATGATGTATTGCCATTCTGCTACTGATGCGTAGGCATTCAACTTGATTAACATGAAGAAAGATGCTACAATAACATTATCAAACTGTATATCATGGACTAAGATCCTACGAGCACTGCACAGCGCAGAACTATGCAGACTACATTAAACCAAACACCGGTATCGGATCAAGAGAACTTACTACGTCGTATCACCGAATGAAGCACTACGGAAGATCCGCTCTGTTTGAAATGAGGGATAAGTGAGTAACAATGTTGTCGTTATATTCATACAAAGGCGTGGTTAAATGCATCCAATGTAATGTTAACGTGCTGCTTGTTAGGTTTCTTTATTCATATCAACTGCGTGTCACGTTCTCGCCCATTGGGTAGCCCTCTTGCTCCCACCTTTCGTCAAAGGGCGCGTCATGGTGTAGTCGCTGTGTGTGCAGTCGTCATGTATTTAGACGTCTTGCTGGTAGTCGTCATGGTGTAGTCGCTGTGTGTGTAGTCGTCATGTATTTAGACGTCTTGCTGGTAGTCGTCATGGTGGAGTCGCTGTGTGTGTAGTGGTCATGTATTTAGACGTAATTGCTGGTAGTCGTCATGGTGTAGTCGCTGTGTGTGTAGTCGTCATGTATTTAGACGTCCTGCTGGTAGTCGTCATGGTGTGGTCGCTGTGTGTGCAGTCGTCATGTATTTAGACGTCTTGCTGGTAGTCGTCATGGTGTGGTCGCTGTGTGTGCAGTCGTCATGTATTTAGACGTCTTGCTGGTAGTCGTCATGGTGTAGTCGCTGTGTGTGCAGTCGTCATGTATTTAGACGTCTTGCTGGTAGTCGTCATGGTGTGGTCGCTGTGTATGCAGTCGTCATGTATTTATACGTCTTGCTTGTAGTCGTCATGGTGTGGTCGCTGTGTGTGCAGTCGTCATGTATTTAGACGTCTTGCTGGTAGTCGTCATGGTGTAGTCGCTGTGTGTGCAGTCGTCATGTATTTAGACGTCATGCTGGTAGTCGTCATGGTGTGGTCGCTGTGTGTGCAGTCGTCATGTATTTAGACGTCTTGCTGGTAGTCGTCATGGTGTGGTTGCTGTGTGTGCAGTCGTCATTTATTTAGACGTCTTGCTGGTAGTCGTCATTGTGTGGTCGCTGTGTGTGCAGTCGTCATGTATTTAGACGTCTTGCTAGTAGTCGTCATGGTGTAGTGGCTGTGTGTGCAGTCGTCATGTATTTAGACGTCTTGCTGGTAGTCGTCATGGTGTGGTCGCTGTGTGTGCAGTCGTCATGTATGTAGTGTTGGTGTAGTAAGTAGTGGTGTTAGTAGTCGTCATGACGATAGTCGTCGTGTAGACATTTGTTAGGTATTTTATAGTGATGGTAGTCGTCATGTATGTAGTCGTGATGTAGGTAGTTATGGTCCACGTAGACGTCGTGTTGGTAGTCTAGCCACGGGGAGAGGGGGCTGGGGACGTCAGGGGGTACCCATATGCGTAGCCGTCACGTGTATAGTCGTCACGTGTGTAGTCGTCACGTGTTCAGTCCTCATGTGTGTAGTCGTCACGTGTGTTGTCGTCACGTATGTAGTTGTCACGCGTTTAGTCGTCACGTGTTTATTCCTCGTGTGTAGTCGTCACGTGTGTAGTCATCACGTGTGTAGACACCGTGTGTGTAGTCGTCATGTGTATAGTCGTCACGTGTGTAGTGGTCAAGTGTATAGTCGTCACGTGTTTAGTTTTCATGTGTGTAGTCGCCACGTGTGTACTCGTCACGTGTGTAGACGCCATGTGTGTAGTCGTCACGTGTGTATTCGTCATATGTATAGTCGTCACGTGTGTAGTCGTCACGTGTGTAGTCGTCACGTGGGTAGTGTAATCGTTGTCGCGCATACATTTTACCGGTCGTAAAATTGTATCCAGATGTTTCTATACTATTTGGTACCAGTGGATCAGGTGGTAATAATTAAATAATATCCGGCCGTTAAATATGTTTCGTTTGTTGTGAAAGCACGCGCATTACTAGTTATAGTACATTATTACTAATTGTAAATATTGTATAATAGTTAGCGCATGCACATAGAAATAGAGCACAGGACCGATCACGTGGTCACCACGGCGCGATATTCTAACATGACATTGTTGAGTGTGTATGTTTGTGTGTGTGTATGTGTGTGTGTGTGTGTGTGTGTGTGTGTGTGTGTGTGTGTGTGTGTGTGTGTGTGTGTGTGTGTGTGTGTGTGTGTGTGTGTGTGTGTGTGTGTGTGTGTGTGTGTGTGTGTGTGTGTGTGTGTGTGTGTGTGTGTGTGTGTGTGTGTGTGTTTGTGTGTGTGTGTGTGTGTGTGTATGTGTGTGTGTGTTTGTGTGTGTGTGGTGTGTGTGTGTGTGTGGTGTGTGTGTGTGTGGTGTGTGTGCGCACGCGTGTGTTGTTTTTAATATGATCTTATGGTTAAATAAATGATTGTCGGTCTTCAATTAGTAGGTGTACATGAGGAGGAAAGTAATTTACGCAGAAACGTCAACCGGGTAATATTTAACGCTGGATCAATGTAAGCGCGACATCGTCACATGTGTAGTCATCACGTGTGTTGTCGTCACGTGTGTAGTCGTCACGTGCGTGTGTAGACGCCAAGTGTGTAGTCGTCATGTGTATAGTCGTTACGTGGGTAGTCGACACATGTGTAGTCGTCATGTTTGTAGTTGTTACGTGTGTAGTCAGCTGTGTAGTCGTCATGTCGGTTGTCGTCTAGCGGAGTCTGCCGCGCAGTCGACTGTTGCGACTGGTGAAGCGTGTGTGCCAGCTCGGCTGGACGCGCCGTGTCGCCGGCTGTAGCGCCGCTCTCCTGGCCACGAGCTGGAAGGCGAGGCCAACGATGACAGACACGGCAACGAAGGCTGCCACGGCACACAGAGAGGCCAAAAGGATGAAGTTACTGCCGAGTCTCTCGTGGTTCGGAGAGTTGACGACACGGTCACTGTCTGTGGGGTGGACAGCCGCGGTGGCCGTTGACTTCTCTCCCGGTGCTCTTGTTGTTGTTGTCGCGGCCTCACTCGTTGTCGTTGTCGAGTCAGTCGTTCGTCGCACGCCGCTGGAGGAGGTAGACGGAGCCGTAGTTGGTGCGGACGTGTCAGTCGTCACAACGCTGCTGGCACCAGGCGACGTCGACACTGGTATCGAACCTGTGGCAACGGTTGACGTCAGCGCCGGTGATGTTGTTGTTGTTGTCGTCGTTGTTGTTGTTGTCGTTGTTGTTGTCGTTGGCGGTGGTGTGGTAAGAGGTTCGACATCAGGCGGCAGCACTTGTATAGTAATCTGCATTCGCGTGGAGCACGGTGTGACACCAGCATCTGTCGCCAATATGTCTACGCTGAACATCCCGACTGTCAACGGCGACACACGTGACGATATCTGCCCGGAAATGGCGTCGATGACGAAGTTGTGTCTCACAACGTCGTCAGTGCTGAACGGGAAACTGAAGCTAACTCTTCCGTTGTGATCAAAGTCTCCATCGGTCGCCGTGACAATAGCGACAGTCGAGTTGACGGCCGTCGACGCGTTGACGACGTGCACGCTCCTGGCGACCGGGGAGCTAAACACGGGGCAGTTGTTGTTCTTATCAATTACGTGAATTGTGACAGTCGTCTCGATCGGTGTCACGCCACTGACCACCGCCTTTACCCGCACTTCCAGGGTGCCAGTCGCTAAGAGGTCGCGTGGGATGGGAGACAACAAGGATACGTGACCACTGGCGCTGTCGACTACCAGGTGGCTGGTGACGTCAATCTCGGCGCCGAGCGGGTCCAGCAGATAGCGGATTCCGTCTCTCTTGTCGTTGTAAGTAGCGCTGATGACCACAAGCAGCGTCCCTATCTTCGCCTCCTCGCTCACTGTACATTTGTACGGAGCCCCGATGAACTCGACAGTTCCGCCCGTGTTGCTGACTTCCTGGCTGCAGTTGCCCTCGAAGCCGTCGTAGCAGAGACACTGGCCCGGACCGACACAGCTGCCCCGGCCGGAGCAGTCGTTCACCTCGCTGCAGTTGGTCTGCTCGCACGACGCGGACGACCAGCCTGGCTCGCACGTGCACTGCTCCCAGCCCGTGCAGTTGCCGTGACCTACACACACACCCACACGTACGAGTCACACCAGTGGTACCATATTACTGAAAAGTGTTCGGGAGTCGTTATCGCACTCGTGATGGTTCGCAAAACGGAAGCACCGATTAATCGAGGTTAGGGCAACTGCGAACAAGTGTACGATGACGTCACCAGACCGGGATGTCACGTGTTGGGCCTACTGACGAAGCTAGCAACATATGCAGACGAAATATCTACGAATTTTACTCACTTCGTTTGGAGATGTTGAAAATACATTGATACAGTGTTACGGTGTTGCTTCGATATGTTGATAACGTAGTACTTTTTATGCTGACTTCTGCAGTGTTTCAAACGTTTGATGTAAGCCGGTTATTTGAAATATACTTGTTATCAGCATCACCACCACCATCATCAACATCATCGTCATCATCGTCATCATCGTCATCATCATTATCATCGTCATCAACAGGACCAACACCATTTCCGTCATCATCTGTGTCATTTCAAAATAGTTAGTGTATAACTAGAAATTGTACTCCAGGTTTAGTTCTAATGATGATTTGTGAGTGTGTTACCTGAGTGGTGCTATATGAAAGAGTTACCTGTGTGATTATATGGGAGAGGGTAACTTGAGTGAGTTCCCTGTGTGATGATATGCGAGTAAGTTGTTACCAGAGTGATGATACGTGACATGTTACCTGAGCACCCGTTGTAGTCGACGCACGAGAAGAGGGCGCAGGTCTGCCCCGTGTAGCCGGCGTCACACCGACACAAATCGGGTTCGACACACGCGCCGTGTCCTGAACAGTTCGACTCGCACACGGGCGCGTCGCACGTGCTGCCTTCGAAGCCCGGGTCACACCTGCAAAGTGGAACAGGACTTTACGCTTATAGCGTTGGTACTTACAAGAGGAGCATCAAATTATTATAGTTTGTTTTTTTGTTTTCATAGCATTTTGTGGATATTACCAACTGCCGATTTTAAGTTCATCCGTTTTTACGATTGATCTAGCATTAAGCTCGACCGTTTATGGATAAACGAAGCATGATCTGTATTTTGTAACTAGGTATGTCCGTGTGTGTGCGCGAGTGTGCGTGTGTGCGTGTGTGCGTGTGCGCGTGTGCGCGTGTGCGTGTGTAGTTAATTCCATTAACTGTTGCAAAGTTGTAGATTTACCTGCATGTTTGGTCCTCCTGTTTCGTACCGTCCTTCAGTGTCATACACAGTCCGTGGTCGTTGCAGTTGTCGAGAGCTGTACACTCAGTGTTGGTGCTGCAGTCAGCGCCCTCGTACCCCGGATGACAGGAGCAAGTTCCCGGCTGCAGACAGTCGCCGTGATTGGAGCAGTCGTTCTGGGCGGAACAGTCCGGAGTCGAGCAGCTATTGTCCAGCCAGCCAGGCTGACACTGACACACGTCATGGGCAATGCACTGACCGTGGCGGGAACACCAGTTGATGATCTCACACGACGGCTGAGAGCAACTGGACGATGTCCAGCCCAAGTCGCACCGACACACGTCGAAGTCGACACAGACACCGCGGGACGAACAGTTGTCTTGCTTGTAGCAGGTCGCAGTCAAACTGTCGGTGGCAACATCCAATAGATATTAAGGTACGTAGACGTTGGGACGAGTGGACTTGGAAGGATTAAGCCCCCAATGTATTGTGTGAGTGGGTTGGAGTGCTGAACCTCCAAAGTTTTGGGTGGGGGGGGGCTGGAGTTATATATTGGCAAGGGATGCAGTTGGAGGATTTTGATGAACCACAATGGGGATGCAGTTGGCGATTTTTTATGAACCTCAGCCCCCATCCCATATTCACCGTTTTAAGGTAAATATGCAAACAAGCTTAATTTACATGTTCTTATGTTTTGTAAGTCTTGCAACATTGACAAAATATGCATTCTACATTGTAAATATATACATAATTCTACACAAAATGAGAAATGTTTATTTTCAACGCTAACCGACGCTGACTAATACTATCAATGTTGCATTAGAAACGTACCTGCAGTCAGCGCCGGCGAAACCTTCGCTGCACTCGCACACGTCCTGGGAGCGACACCTACCGTGCATCGCGTCAGTGCAGTTGTTCACCTGGCGGCAGAATATAGCAATACATCAATGACGGACATGCTTGACACAAGCTGTGCGACTTCCACCGTATGCATCATGAATATGATGCTATGGTTGTATGTCCTTGCGATTGTTTATTTATGTTTCTTACGCAGTGATATTATATTATATTACTTTATATTATATTAACATAAAGCATATTCCAATACAACAAATAACTGTCTTCTTTATGTCAACGTTTTACTGGCGTAATCATAATAAAGGGGTGATCCGTGATTAGCAAAATTATTTCCTCTTGAAACGTGAAAGCTCTTTTTTATCCCTGTGATTCGTGATCAGGTGCAACAGCGTGAAGCGTGATTTTAAATATATTTTCCTTGTGAACCGTGATTGAGGTATGACTTTCTTATTGTAATTGACGACAGGTGACTAAAAATGTTGATCTCTTCGTGAAACAAGAAATGGTATTTTTCAGGGTAAAATGTGAAAACCCAAATATTTTCACTGTGAATTGTGATCCAGGACCCCTCCTGCATCCCCTCATAATAAATTTGTAATCTACAATATTTAATCAAACTTGTCACATAAGGATTGGACGTTGTACATATATGACGATAATCGTAATTTCTTACCAGGGATTACCAACATTTAAAGTCCCTTTTTATGTAATGCTACGTGCGCTTTTAGACCGATGATATAATGATACGGTAGTCCTTCATCTCCGTAGCGCAAACAATTTGTTTTACTTGTATACGTCTTATTTCCTCGTATACTTTCAACTCTCAATTGTTCATACTATACGTTCTTTCAAATATTCTCTTACTGAAGTGCTAGAATTAATTTCTAAATTACTATTAAAATAAACCGACTTCCTCGCAGGTGGCCTCGCGGGAACAGTTGAGGCCGTCCCACCCGAAGTAGCACCGACAGAAGCCGGCATCACAGTCCCCGTGAACACAATCTCCACACGCTCCCACGTGACAGTCGGCGCCCGACCACCCGTCCAGGCACTGACACGTGTCGTTGACACAGCGACCCTTGTCCGAACACTGGTTGGGGCATCCTGTAGACAACAGTTGCATGACTAGCGACACGCCAACTGAAGATGGAACCTTTATACTACAAAAGGACATAATGACGCGGGTGGTCAGTGTCTTGTTTTTTTTTACCTAGAACCTGACTTTAATAATTTGGGATTATATGTATATATATATATATATATATATACATACATATATATATATATATATATATCTACAAAACATAACGCACACACACAATCACACACACACACACACACACACACACACACACACACACACACACACACACACACACACACACACACACACACACACACACACACACACACCACACACACACACACCCATACACACACACACACACACACACTCACGCACACACTCGCACTCGCACTCGCACACCCATACACACACACGTACACACACACAGACACACACGCGCACGTACACATACTCACACAAACACTCGCACACCCACACACACACACACGTACACACACACACACACACACACACACACACACACACACACACGCAATCAACTTACCTTGTTTAAGTGTTTCTTGTTCAGCCAAAGACGTGTCGTTAGAGACGACGACGTCATAGATGCAGCCAGTCAGTAGCGCGTCTGTCAGACCCTGCTTCTTGCACGTCGCAGTTGCTGTGTCGACAACAAAAAACGCATCTTTTTAGTGCGCATTTTATAGCACAACGTTTAGGTATGATATCCTTGACAAAGCTATGAAACTAGCACCAATACGTTAAGTAATGTACACTATTATTCAGTACCACAGTGTAATTTAGAACGGTCTTAATTTTTATATAGTTCATATCATGCCGTCTTTTGCGAAGGCCTGCATAAAACATTTGTGAATGTATAACTGGTGTATCAATATTTGACCGACGTTCCAAATTCCAGAATTGGATCACATTCAGTAAGAGAGCAACTCACACGAACTCACCGGAGTAAATTGCATTCTGGGAGTACTCGGTCAAGGTGTACACCGGCTTGTAGGTCTGGTCCGTGTAAGACGAGTCCATCACGTCTTGAGGATGAAAGTTTGATTCCGTCCACGACCACGAGCCGTACACCCCTCCGGTCACTCGCTCTGTAGATATTCGCCCTAAAGACACGCGTCATGATGTTTCGGTTGGTTATCATGTCAAATTATGATCAACAAGTGACTGAATACACGTGGTGTACAATACACGATGTACAATAGAACATGTGACTGAATACACATGGTGTGCAATACACAGTGAGCAATACACGCGGTGTACAATACACGGTGTATAATAAACCAATGGATATCTAATCATATCTTTAAAAACAGTTGTCAAAAAATTAAAGTGCAATACTTATGATGTTTATTCTGCTATTAATTTAACTTAGTTAGAATATCACTTGATGAAACGCAAAACTACTGAATAGATTAGTGTATGATCATTGTCAAGATTCAGAGTGCATCAACACAAGTTTCACAAGTTTCACAACATATCGTATAAAAAGAAAGAGTTATCTGCATCAGTACTATTTCGTTCACGAGATATGTTCAAGAATGTGGCATAATATGCCAGCAGTGTACTCACAACTTTCTGCAAACTCGTCAGTCGTGTTGTACGACGTTCCATTCGGACCTCGCAGGTCATTCGTGACGTCATCGTCCATGTCGCCGCACAGCCCGGAAGTCGTGTTGAAGAACGCCGCCGTTGGCTTGAAGCCAATGTTGAGGAAGAGTCGTCCCATCGTTGAGCTGTAGGACGTTGTCACCGTCAATGAGGCGCCTTCAACCAAGAAACACAAACTCTCAATGAGCTTACCAAAACATAAACAGTGTTATGTTTGCGTTTAGTCAATCTTGTTAGCGTACTCACATGAAATGTTTTCAACGGTTTTTTACATTCTTCTTCAATTGTGTGCGGCGTCTGTCGCAGGCGTTGGTGATCACAGCCCCCCCCCCCGAAACCGCTCCGTTGTTTAAAGTTTGTAGCACTTCTGGTGCGCTCTTTCCGAACCACGTTGACAGACTATCTATTAACATTCACTGATGACCTATGCACAACTAGCGTTCCTTTCTCATTACATAGCTTATAAATCTTGCGAGTTTTTTAATCGTGTTCGTGATTTTTTCTCGCTTTGATATGGCTGTTCCAAGGATGTCTTCATTTTCAGTCCGTGATAATCACACAATTCTTCTCACGAACCACGTTTCAGTGGTTTCTATGTTTTTTGTGGTCCATTATTTTATTCCAGGATTCACACCCATATTACAGCATGGACTCTATGGAGCACTGTGGTACATGTTTTCCTACTTCGTGTGGTATACCTTTGTTTGCTAAAACGTTTTTCATGTTGTGGAAAGCTTTGGACCGAGCAATAGTTTACATTATGGATAACAAATGTTTTATATTATAACATGAAGGAGGAGGATGCACATTCTATGGACAACAAGAAGAACAGCCGAGTCCATCCTTGAAAGAGGCACTGAAATCCCCCATTAGATGTGACAACATCAAAACAGAAACTGTTGTACTTTGGACGCATCATGCGTGCAGAAGACGACAAGTTGGAAAAGCAAATGATTATCGGAATGAGTGAAGACAACGGAAGAGAGGAATACAACACATGAGCTAGATGAGATCAGGGATACAACACATGAGCTAGATGAGATCAGGGATACAACACATGAGCTAGATGAGATCAGGGATACAACACATGAGCTAGATGAGATAAGGGATACAACACTTGAGCTAGATGAGATAAGGGATACAACACTTGAGCTAGATGAGATAAGGGATACAACACTTGAGCTAGATGAGATAAGGGATATAACACTTGAGCTAGATGAGATAAGGGATACAACACATGAGCTAGATGAGATAAGGGATACAACACATAAATTAGATGAGATAAGGGATACAACACTTGAGCTAGATGAGATAAGGAATACAACACATGAGCTAGATGAGATAAGGAATACAACACATGAGCTAGATGAGATAAGGGATACAACACATAAATTAGATTAGATAAGGGATACAACACTTGAGCTAGATGAGATCAGGGATACAACACTTGAGCTAGATGACACCAGGGATACAACACTTGAGCTAGATGAGGTCAGGAATACAACACATGGGCTAGATGAGATAAGGGATACAACACTTGAGCTAGATGAGATAAGGGATACAACACTTGAGCTAGATGAGATAAGGGATACAACACTTGAGCTAGATGAGATAAGGGATACAACACATGAGCTAGATGAGATAAGGGATACAACACTTGAGCTAGATGAGATAAGGAATACAACACTTGAGCTAGATGAGATAAGGGATACAACACTTGAGCTAGATGAGATAAGGGATACAACACTTGAGCTAGATGAGATCAGGGATACAACACTTGAGCTAGATGAGACCAGGGATATAACACATGGGCTAGATGAGATAAGGGACACAACACAGTTGACGATGGAGGTGTTGAGAGAAGCTATGTGACAGTTCATCTTTGATGTCCCGGAAGTTATACGACATAATTGGACATCACATGACAACCTTGTACTGTCGTATGTTTACCTGAGTGGAGCTGCACTGAGACCATTGTGCCCGAGTTACCGCCCGAGGACATGTTTCTGGGTAGAATGTCCAACAAGACGGTGTCGTTGCTGAGCGATCTCCTCACAGACTTGTGCGTGTCTTGCACTTCGCCATCGACCCTGAAATCCAATCCGACAACTTGTTTCAATTACAGCAACAAACATTTCCTAATTGTGTTGTATTTTAAATACAGAAAGTATTGCATTGAGGATTCATATTGCATTGAGGGTTCATATTGCATTGAGGGTTCATATTGCATTGAGGGTTCATATTGAGTTGCAATTGTTTAGTGTCGTATTTATTATTATTATTTGTATCACGAAGAAGAATAAAAACAAAAAGAACGGGGAAATTGGAGGGTTTTAACCCTTCAGTAGACATGACGAATTACTTCCTGGTTGAGTTGTTTGTGTGTAATAGCTCAGCGATCTCCAAGAAACAACAGCGTTAAACGGCCTCGCAAAACAACACAAACAGTCCATATATAGTTCAAAATTGCTGATATTTTCGATACATAAACCCCTCTTGACATAGCCGTTGCCATTTTTGTTTTTGTTGAATCTACTACACTTCATGTGTCAGATATACTTTCTAGCAAACACAAGACAAAGTAAATTAACTCTGCTGTTTCTAGTTCTGTCCACATCGCGCGTGTCACTCGCCTGACAGTTGGCGCGTGGTCTGGCTGTGCAACAGCGGGGGTCGTGATGGTGACGACAGACAGCCCTGCCTTGAGGGTGACGGCGCCCGTCAGAGACGTCTGCTTGTAGTGGAAGAAGCGCACTTGGTAGCCGAAGTCGTTCTCCTCGCTCTTACAGTTCCAGAACTCGCCAATGCCGAAGTAGTCGAATTCACGTCTGTCCAGAGTCACCATGTGCGGGTCGCCCCACGTACGTTGTGGCACTACCGTCTCGCAATATGTACCTGCACACAACATGTACACACGTCAACTGTACAACATACACTTTGGCAAGATTCACGTGGGTCGATCGCGCTATAGAGTATATTTTGTAATGAATAATCAGAGGTAAGCAGTATTGTTTCCTTCGCCCTTTAGAGAGTGTTTAACTGTTGAAAATGTACATTCTATTACTGCCTCTAAAAGCGTCTCTATGCTGTTACGGATCATGGAAAACAATAACCGATGGGAAACGATAACCGGTTCCCACCGCAACGGTATGCATCATTGAATAAGGCAGACAATTTATATCTTTTTGACATTTTTTTCTTGTCGTCACGTTTGGGTCGAGTATGTGTGTTCGCTTACCTATATTAGTTAACTACGAAATGTGCGAAAAGCATGATAAGAGTATGATTGTCGAGAGAGACCATCGTTTTGCGTGTTCAATTTGGCAATCCGACGGATTGCACAAGGCGATGTAATGGTGTTGCGGTGCCGTTGAGAGATGGCGCGATTTGACGAGATTGAGTAGTGTCATAGCTTTAAAAGTGGCACATTGGGCGAAAAGGCAAACGTAGGCCTTGCGAAAATAACTACCGGTCCATCCGTCATTGCAGCCACACTTGGAGGCACATCCCTTGGTCTTCTCGCAGCTTCCGTGTTTGGAGCAGTCGTTGTGGGGGAAACAGTCAGGCTGGTCACACTTTTGTCCCGATCTCCCGGATGAACACGCGCTAGGGGTGCTGCATGGGCGAGGACACTCGCACTCGCATCCCTTCCACGTTGCCTGTACGCCCCCCTCGCACACGTCACATCTGTTGTTACATATGCAGCCGTCTGGTCCAATGGTCGACCTCGTGCAATCGTTACACTCACACTCGCACTGACAAGACCCGTCGGCTGCTATCGTGTCCCACGTCACTCCGTCCTTACACAGACAGCTGCAGTTACACGACCCATTCTTCTCCATCTCCTTCTTTATATCGTCTGCGCATGTGCAAGGGCATTTGATGTCAGCTATCACGTCTTGTAGGTTGCCGTTTGGACATGTCTCGCATTGGCACTGACCATCGGCATTCTGAAGAACATGCAGAACACCAACATTTCAACAACATTGTTTAGACAGAATTTCGGTCCTTGCTGTATTTGGACCTTACCAGGACAAATCACCGTGGCATAGCTCAAACGCATCGCTCGTCCTTTAGGTTAATTCCATTTTGAGTGCTGCTTTGTCGAAGACAATACTTGGCAGACTTCATTACATCCGCGTTCCTGGACTCGTGTGTGTGTGTGTGTGTGTGTGTGTGTGTGTGTGTGTGTGTGTGTGTGTGTGTGTGTGTGTGTGTGTGTGTGTGTCAGTGCGTGTGTCTGTGTGTGCGTGTGTGTATATGCGTGTGTGTCTGTGTGTGCGCGCGCGCGCGTGTGTCTGTGTGTGTGTGTGTGTGTGTGTGTGTGTGTGTGTGTGTGTGTGTGTGTGTGTGTGTGTGTGTGTGTGTGTGTGTGTGTGTGTGTGTGTGTGTGTGTGTGTGTGCGTGATTGTGTGTGCATGTGTGTGCGGTTGTGTGTAAGTGTGTGCGTGCATGTGTGGTGTGTGCGTGTTTGAATACGATTCACATGTGTTCATCTGATTTAAATATAATCATAACTAAAACAGAATAAACAGTTTTGTAATTGTCCCTGTGTGGCCAGTTACCTTAGTAGGTTTATCATTTTGATCGCGAGGACCAGTTTCAAATCAGAGAGAGAGAGAGAGAGAGAGAGAGAGAGAGTGTGTGTGTGTGTGTGTGTGTGTGTGTGTGTGTGTGTGTGTGTGTGTGTGTGTGTGTGTGTGTGTGTGTGTGTGTGTGTGTGTGTGTGTGTATGTGTGTGTTTCATAGTCAGGTCATGTGTCACTTACCTTCACACTTTTTGTTGTGTTTTGCGGTGGATCGCAGAAGCATTTACACCAGCATCTTTTTGTTTTAGGGTCTGTTATTCCTGGTTCACCATCGCACCTGCAGCACGCATGCGGACTGGCCTTGCATACACTGCAGAAACATTGTGCAGTGTTACAATTCATCACCTTTTACACGTATGTAGTTGTGCACTCTTGATAGTTGCATGCCGCTCACTCCGCTCACTGTTTCCATGGTTCTCCACAGGTAAAGCATACTGGGTACACGTTAGCAAACAACTGTATTTCCTCAATACATTGCCAACGGCCAATGGGAGCGAATAACATAGAAAGAGGAGTGCACCTTAATACCTAGGAGGAGATACAGTCAGACTGCCCCCCATAGTTAGCGTATTGGTATATAAATATATGACGCGTATTACACATATCCACAACGTTAAGATTATTATAATAAAATATGTAAGAAAACGCCCACTATCATCACTGTCTATCATTAGAAGCAGCGTGATACAAGCGGTCTTCTCACCTCTCGGATGGTATGTTCGCGTTTGATACGGCCAGTGTCTTCACATCGTGCCAAGTGTACACGTCCAGCGCGATGGTAACCGTCTTCAGACCCGCAGAGAAACCTGCCGAGTAAACACAGCGAACCAGGCAGAGCGCGATTATACTTATGTGTGTATCAGCCGAGGCGTCGATATGCATAACGTTTGAAACACTGTCATAGTTATATAGAATAGATATAATAAAACTTTATTTCGGTCACAATACACATTTCTGAATATATTTACAATGGATTACAAAAAACCAATACTGCAACCGAGGAGATCCTCTGGAAACCCCAAGAGGCTTATGTTAAGGACCACCTGGACAATCACCATTATATCAATCAGGTTCCTTATTCCATAAAATGACAACGTAACACTGAAACAGTACATTCAACTGGGACAAGGTGAATAGTATATACATGAATAGGTGTTTTTTATAAAAGAAAATTGTTGTCAGCTAAGGAAATAAATAAATAAAGTTACATATTGGGACATGGTATGGTTTTGACTAGATTAAAGGTTAAACATCAGTAATACACTGAATAAAAAAATCACTTATAACACCATGAAACATTATGGTAGGTTATGAATAGAATATAAAATAAGACATTTCAAGAGTTCAAAGATATTTAGACAGTAGTAGCTCTTTTTAGTTTCTTTTTAAACTGATTTACGGATACAAGTTGCTGCAGGTAGGGCATTCCAGAAAATTGGTCCTGAATAATTTATTTTAATTTTCCTAGTGTTTGTTCTTATTTGTTGGATGTAATATGCACTTTGGTTTCTTAGGTTATGGCCACGAATGTTATCAGTTCGTAGAAACATAACTTAAA
Organism: Paraescarpia echinospica; assembly: GCA_020002185.1. Taxonomy (NCBI): domain Eukaryota; kingdom Metazoa; phylum Annelida; class Polychaeta; order Sabellida; family Siboglinidae; genus Paraescarpia; species Paraescarpia echinospica. Next base: position 8,491,200 of record CM034534.1, on the reverse strand, counting down.
GGTCGGACAAATCTTTCAAATCATAAGCATTAAATAAGGTATGTGAACCTGAGCGATAAGGTATTTCATCCACAAGCACCTATCAACAACGATGCAAAGGTTTAGGCTTAATAGAATCCTACCCAAAAGCACCAGTTACTCATAATATCAATTGTAGTACGGGTGCTTGAACCATGTCACGTGATTATCGAAATAGTCAACGCGTGCGCACGCGACACTAATAGGCTTCTTTCGTGCTACTACTCGTGAATAGAAGCCTACACATATGCATAGTAAAGAAGCTACATACGGTAGGTTACCTATTGCAATGCCTTGTTGTAATCATTATTGATTCACAAGTTAGATCCTTCCTTGTATGCAGAATCATCGAACACCAAGGTAACGCTCAACGCACTGGTAACTTAGGAAAACACACATCGTTTCCTTACGCAGGCATACTGCTAAACTGTCGGTTGAGGTGTTCGATTGCGAGAACAATATACATCGAGCGTATCCATCCCACCCCTATAGACAGCTATGACAGTGCAATTGGCAAGTAAAAATGATAGTCATTCGGTTAGTTTTGGCAATTACATTGTTATTCAAACTTTCGTTTACAATGTTATAAAGACGTGACTACATAGTTAGGAACTTACTGACCGTAAACGGTGGTTCCAGTGGTTAGATCCGCACATTACCATTGAAATGCATTGGCACATCCTGGCGCACAAATAACCATTACTGCATACGAGTTACCTTGGCAAAACAATGCCACGTGTTGCGCTTTAAACAAAGTGAACAACTTACCGAGCTGTGTGCTTTTTTCGGGGTTTCCACAACCGCACCCCTTTCCAGATACAATACTAGTAAAAGGGAATTCTACCCGTAGATCAAGACTGCTGGGATCTTCTTTCACCTCTTCAAAACAAGCAGACATTTGGGATATAAAGCTGCAATCTATAGAAACATACACATGTATTTAGAAATATTATATTTGTTTGTGAATATGATTGTTTTATGTACTTTGCATATCATGATTCACTGACACATTGTATCCAATGTGTGTGTGTGTGTGTGTGTGTGTGTGTGTGTGTGTGTGTGTGTGTGTGTGTGTGTGTGTGTGTGTGTGTGTGTGTGTGTGTGTGTGTGTGTGTGTGCGTGTGTCTGTGTGTCTGGGTGTATGTGTGTCTGTGTGTACTGTGTGTATGTATTTATGTATGTGCGTGTATGTATGTATGTATGTATGTATGTATGTATGTATGTATGTATGTATGTACGTACGTACATATGTATGTATGTATGTATATATGTGTGTATGTGTGTCTGTGAGTATGTGTGTATGTATGTATGTACGTACATGTACGTATGTATTAATGAGATGTTTGTACGCACGCACGCACTCACACACGCAAACACACACACGCACACACAAACACCCACACACCCACACACCCACACACACACACACGCGCGCGCACGCACACACTCAGTAGTCGAGAGTATCCCGTCTCTACCTTGTGGAACCATCGGCCACTGTGCAGTCATGATCGGAGTCGCCAATATCATCGCCTTTGCCTCCGCTACCGACTCGAGCTCGCCGGAGTAATGCTTAGCGGCTTTGGATGAAATCTAAACGACAACATAGTCGATATAAATGTCCGCATAACTGACCAACGTCGTCAAACATGACTAATTGCTATAATCATCTGTTAATGTCTCTTACCGTCAGGATAATATTGCCCACATTTTGTCTCATCGTCGAGCCAGTGCTGAATTGGATGCTCGCATTGTACTCCGAGGACAGTGAGATATTTCCCTGTATCAATGAAGACAATTACATTAGACCAGATTAGACCGATTCAATCATGTCGAGATATACAATCGCTAGACGCGCAGCAAAGGCGAGAGCAGATGATCGCGAACAATTCAAGTCCATAACACATTGGAAGAAACACAAAGAAACTTAGTTTCGTAACATTTCTTCAGAATAAAGCCGGACATAGCCTAATGTCTTGGAGAATAATTACAAAAAAACTGGCAACGTTAAAGGTTGCTCTTAGTATCATTTGGCCACCAGATCTTACTGTTCTCAGTTTCTATGATGCCTGGGGTGTATCGAGTGGATGGATTGCATAACATATCATTGCTATTTTTATTCAAAGCAACATTAACAAGAGCAAAACAGTTTCTTTGAATTCCCTTCAACTGCGAAAACATTCTTTGAGTATCAAATTTTAGTTTATGTTTTCTATGTATTAATTATCTTAATTGTTTTAGTTCGTCCGGAGTTGAAGGAACAAGAAAAGGAATCTGTTCATCCCAGGTTTGTTATTCATAATATTTTTTACGGGTTTCTGCAATGTGGTTTCTACCATATATTTAATGTGTATGTGTGTGTGTGTGTGTGCGTGTGCGTGTGCGTGTGCGTGTGCGTGTGCGTGTGCGTGTGCGTGTGTGTGTGTAAGTATACATATAGCTTACCGTATATTTTATTGACCATCCAAGTGTGAAGTTCGTAGATATTACCCCTGAAATAGGTACCCCAGCAACGAGGATAGAAAACCTACGTCCATCCTAAAAATAAAACGGAATGAAAAAGGTGTTCATAATTACGAGACGATTGTAGGTGAAACAACATCAACAGAAACTGTGTACTTTGTTGAACAGAACGAAAGTTACCAAACATAAATAGAAATAGCCCAAACGTAGATACTAGTGCGCGCGTGTGTGAGTGTATGCGTATGTGTGGGCGTGTGTGTGCGCGCGTGTGCGTGCGCGCGTGTGTGCGTGTGTGCTTGTATGCATGAGTGTGTGTGCGTGTACTTGAGTGCGTGAATGCGTGAGTGCTTGAGTGCGTGAGTGCGTGAGTGTGTGAGTGTGTGAGTGCTTGAGTGCGTGAGTGCGTAAGTGCTTGAGTGTGTGAGTGCTTGAGTGCGTGAGTGCGTGAGTGCTTGAGTGCGTGAGTGCGTGCTTGTTTGAGAAAGGCATTAACATAGATATTCGGGAGGGAGCGTTAACAGTTCGAAGGTGACACTTCTCCTAGAAGTCGTTTTAACCAGTAGGTCGTGTCACTAACTCGGACCTCGGAGTGAGATCGTGAGCCGCCGTCACTGCTGCCGTCCGTGTAAGAGAATTGGCCACGAGAGGTGGAAGACAGGATTCCCGTGAACAGGAGTCCGGCTTCCTTCACGTGTGTTCCGGAACTGCCCGTGTCAATCTTCAGGGTGACTTTGATGTGGATGGAGTAAGTGAACGTCGCTGACACTGTCGACCCCTAAACAACAATGATTGCAAGTAGTGACAGTTTGACTTTTGAAAGCAGCAAAAAAACATATATGCGTGACGCACGGTCTAGCCACATTATGGCTTAATGCTCGCATTAAGCCACTCGATAATTTGATACAATTATATCAACATTACGGAGATATAATATACATTTCTGATAACGTGTTATATGTTGAAGGTATACTGCCCGCCAAATTTTGTGTAGTAAGCCCGTAATAACGTTCGCAATTTGGAAGGTACGACTCAGTATGTTACCCTACAGCATGCAGACTTACGCCTGATTTTACTGTTTGCATTTTGGTGCCGGTAATGGTTTCGTCAATGTCCCGTTTACGTCTCGACACCTGTCCTCGTGTGACGTCATCAGCAGTCACCCGGGTCACGACCGTGCCGTTTTCTATGCGTTCGACGTTGGCCACCTCCAAGATGGTATAACCAGCGCTGTGACGCACGCGGAGAACTTTGGCGAGTATCGCAAACGACGTTCGTCCGGAAACGACATCGCCGGCTTGTACGATAGCTGGAATGTCCTTATCAAACATCAGCAATCCGGGGTTGTTGTCTCCGCCGACGCAAGACGTGGTTCGGAACGGCCGGGACAGCTTTAACTTAGAAGTGTTGAGGGCGGAACATTCCGTCAAAGTTGTGTTGACCATAGTGCCCGTGCTCGTTGCCCAAGTTCCGAGAACAGTCTCCAGGAATCCCGAACTGCGGTTGCTGATGAGCAGATCATCTACTTCATATGTGTTGCTTTGGTTAGTCTCAAATACCACGTGGTAGGTCGTGCCAGTCTTGCGGTCACTCCTCACGTACGACCGACCTTTGCATTTGTAAACACTCCCAGCACTCAGGTCGTGCAGCGTTGTTGCCGAGTCCAACTGGACGTGTCCAGAGATGACGTCATCATAGAGTGACTCAGACGCAGTCTGTTCAAGAGACGTTTCGTCATCCAAGAGGTGTATTTGCATCTGTGAGCTGAAGTCAGTATAGCGAAAGGTTTCGCGAAGTGTCGCCAATGAAGCCGACATCAACGTCAAGTGGGACAAGTGGGTGACATCGTATAGCTTGTGGAACACCCCGCCTGCCTGAGCGCTCGCCAAGATGTCACCTGCCTTGACGTCCAGTCGACCGGCGGCTGCCAGCATCAGTCGGCCGTGCGAGAGGTCACCGCTGGTAGCGCAATGGTAGAGTGCTCTCTCCGTCGGTTTGATCACACGCAGCCTCTTGCTGAAGACAGTCTCCTCGATCCTGCGTGTGTCGCCGTAGTCGGGTGCAACGACACCTCCAGGACATCGTGTCTCGTCCCAAGACCTACACGCCGTCGTCGCGTTGTTAGTGTCACCGTAGCAGTGCTCGACATCCCTGCACTGTTGACACGTTCCCTTGTTGGCGTAGCTCACAGACTCGTTGCAGTATCGCGCGTTGCAGTCCAACAGCGATATGTGCCCGGAACACCTGCTGGATTCTCCAGCCGTGACGCACTGATGGAAGAACCAAGAGTCACACGACCCGAGACTGGCACTGGTTGCAATCCCCGGCAGACAGGTTTGGCCCGAGTCACACCACCCGCACCCCACCTGCTTGATGCACGGCACGCAACTTCCATATCGGCGGCAATATGTGATTGAGCATGCGCGGCCGCGCCAGCCGGGCGAACAAAGGCACTGATTTGCTCCTACACAGGTCCCGTGACCGGAGCACTGGTTGACGTCATCACAGTGGAAGCGAGAACAGTCATCACCCTTCCAGCCACTGAAAGAAGCCGTCATATGTTCGTTTATCCAAACGGAAACTGTTTTCTATGCACATGTGAAACCATTTGCAAACACGGCACAATGCGATTATGGCGCTACAGAGATACTGTTTTTTATTATTTGTTTTATTATTAAATCAATATTAAGCAGGCATGTGGCCGTATTACTAATACAAAAATCAGTTTGGTATGCGGCAAATCCGTACGATGTTGCATTTCTGCATTTGATTATGGACATGCATATCACGTGAAAATCGAAAATGACAAACCTGAAACAGACGCAAGTGATTCCTATACAGGCGCCTCTGTTGAAACAGGCGTTCTTGCAGGGGACAACCGACACGCGCTTGCAGACGAACGGGTGCAACTCGTCACAGTTGTTCGCCTCACCGACGCCCGTGGCCCTGCTATCGCTGACCGGATACACGGGGCACGACTTCCGGTTGTTCCGTCCGTTACGCAGCCATATCACGGAGCGCTTCTCTGTTCCGTCGAGGTCTTCGTACGAGATGAACTCGTCGACCATAGGACGCACCTCGGCTAGCTGTTGCTTGGACAGAACGGACGATCCTTCGGCTTCACAGAAAGTCGTTGCCTGGCGGTGGGTGCTGGCACCGACGTTGTAGAAGAAGCAGCTGGCGAGGCGATATGTCCATCCAAGAGGACAAAACGCTACAATTCAAAGGAATACGTAAAACGCATTAGGCGGTTTTCCGAACAAATGAGTAGATGTTCTGGCAACTTATTGAGATTGAGTCTCATGATAAGTTTTACCAATGATAGTTTTATTGAGTTGACGTGTGAAAGAGTTAAAACTTGAAATAATTAGGGGAATAATTAGCGAGTGTTTGATTGAGTGCGTGTTCGTGTTAATAAATACGTGACTGAATGTTTAAGTTAGTGAGTGATTCAGTCGGTGTGTATTTGAAAGAGTGAATGAGTGCGTGAGTGAACGAGTGCGCGAGTGAATGAGTGCGTGAGTGAATGAGTGCGCGAGTGAATGAGTGCGCGAGTGAATGAGTGCGTGAGTGCGTGAGTGCGTGAGTGAATTACTGGTTGAATTACTTCGTTTGTTTCATAATACATTTTCGTCTTATAAATGAACTTAGCTAATTAAATCGGCTAATTTCCGAAAGTGTAAACGTTATACACAGCCGGATCATCGTTGCCCTTATTTCACCGAATTTTGAAACGACACGTAAACATGAATAATAGTTTTTTCCCGTTGATTTCGTCCAAGCCAAATGACAAAGTTGTGCAGCTAGTTAACAAGTCGTAATGGACAATAGGTTTTTTTTTGAAAAATTAATGTAAAACGAGACGAGCAGACACGAGTTTTTTTAAGCAGTTTTAATACACACTACTTACCATGGGGTAAAAACAAGGTCTTCAATTACCATTTAGAAACCCCTTTCACGATGGCGCCATCTGGTGAGTCACTAACCACTTTAGTTTAGATGTTCCTCCTATAGTTGGCAAAACAAAAACCTCGCAAACTTGTAATTAATACGAAATAACTACTTTTGTGTTTTAATACACCGTGATATGGTAGATTAGAGGTCACCGCTCTAAGGAAACAAATGAACATAGAAAGAGGCACCTGGACCTCAGCGGAGATGCAGTTATAACGCCCCAAAGTTAGCGTATTGATAGGCAGATAGACACCCCCTTTGTACAATTTTACGATGCACTGTATCGTATATGCCGTGCATTAAAGGAGGGACCTACTTGAGAAATGTAAACTGGCCGGAGGGAGCGCCTCAAAGGGAGAGTGGACGATGATTGGCAGACCCTGCACCTGTCTTCCGTCCCTCATCTTGCTGACGACGACATAACCAAGGCCCGAGCCCCACCAGTTGTGAGCGCAGTCGATGCTCACTGCTGATTCGTTCACCCAAGCCGACATCGCAGACATCTCGTATTCATTCGTCGGATTGTTCAGTATATTTTCTCGGAATATTACATCGGAAGCACGCAGCGATACCGTGCAGATGACGTTGGAATCAAGAGCAGAATTGTGCCAGAAAATGTTTCCTTCTGCACGAATCGGCAGTTGGTTGCATTCTGACTCGTTGCCGACCTCTAGTACGTATCTGCCAGTGTTGTTGTGGAGCAAGTTTCCCTCCAATACGGCACTTATGTTCACCAGCTGCACGACACTAACTGACTCAACACCCGTGTTGTGGCGGACGTTGTTTTTTGTCAATCGCAGTGTCGCGTTGTTCTGTCCCGTGTTTAGCATCGAAATGACACCGCCTCCAGCGCAGGAGACAAATGAATTCTGGGACACCTTCGCCGTTGACACACGCGACATCGTCTCCGAGTCAAAGGTCACCGACAACACTGTGGAGTACTTCGTTCTCACGTGACTAAAGAAGCAATTACGAATCAGCACGTAGGCGCTCTTTAGTTGGACGTCGAGGGCCGGAGTAGACCGATAGCTGTGTCCGGTATTGCTGACGGACATCCGTTCCAGCCAGACGACGTTGTGTTTCTCGGGGTCTGTGTTCCAGACTCGCACGGCCTGGCCTGGAACGTTCTCCACTCGCACATCCTTCAGGGTGATTGAACTGACCCATTTCTCTGTTTAACAAATCGATGTTACGGACGTGAAAGTAACACGACATTGTGGCTAGATTTGAACGAAAACAGCTGTAGATAACAATTACATTTTTTTAAAGTTTGTATATCGAAACCATAGGGATACTTATATAAAATGCGAGTAATTTCAAAGCAGTACTAAATAGGAATACGACCGTAAGCAATTATTGTTCAGGCACATCGATGACCAATAGCAATAAGGACGATCATACTGAAGAACGTTTCTTACTATCTGGCATCTGCCGTCGATATATCTCAAATTTATAAAACGATATCGCAATAAAATAGAATACAACCATATGCAATCACGAAACACAATGAAAATAAGATCGTAATGTGATTTACCGACAGGACAAGGGTGAAAGATTATGTTATCGAGACCGACGGAATTCCTACAACGCGACGCGAGTCGGGCGTGGAATAGTAGTGTGAAGTGGTCGTCTTCAACGGGCGTCAAGTCGATGTGTTCTTGGAGCCAGCCGGCGCCGTAAGCAGCCGTCGACCAGAAAAGACGAAGGCCGGCATCTGTCTTCATGTACAGGGTCAGTCTCTCACCTACGGCCCAGGGTAATGTCCTTATTTCTACCAATTATAATGCCGCCAACAAAGAAAAACGCACAACGTTATTAATTCCCCCCGCGCGCGCGTGTGTGCGTGTGTGCGTGTGTGCGTGTGTGTGTGTGTGTGGTGCGCGCGCCCGTGTGTGTGCGTGTGCGTGTGAGTCTGAGCGTGCGCGTGCATGTGCATGTGTGTGCGTGTGTAGGATGATACATTAAAAGTATTCTTTTCTACCTGAATTATACGTCATGGAAGGTAAACTAACTCAATGTTGGTCAATGTGCCACCTATAGTTGTCAAACAGTGTGACAGCTTTATGTCTAACACACTAAACACATAGTACGCTAATAGCACACACGGCAAGACTCATACACTTCTTCCAACTACATCGCACAATGAAACATTATTTCCCCGTGTCTTTCTGTGATAGAATCGGCAAGATAAACAGAGAGTCTGCAGGTAAACTGGACACAATAAATGTGCACCTTCCTGTCATTTAAACTACAGCGATCGATGGTCTACGACGAAGCAGACGCGCATTGACGTATGCAAGAAGTCAACGCGTCTTTTTACTTCCTAACTGTTCCCGTTGCTGGAATATGTTGTAATGAGATGTGAAGGTTATCCAATGAAGCAGTCCTGCTGCATGTATAAAATGTGTCGAAACTACTCTTTACGAAACGAGATTAACGCTTACCGCGGTCCCGTTGCACGTTTCTGTAATGCTGGAAAGAAACACTGCAAATGTCGTCTTCCCGATGAAAAGTAACACTCTCTATAATTGCCGTGATGGAGGACCCGCCGTGGCCATAGTAGTCGTCACAGTAACGGTCCGAGAAGTTTGTTGCCGCCACAATGTAGTGACCGTCTGTATAACAGTAGTGACAACTTCAGTTGATGCAACATAATGTTTAAACATATATGTGGCCAGTTACACCTAAGGTAAATACAGTTACACTTAAGGTAAATACAGTTACACTTAAGGTAAATACAGTTACGGCAACAAGTACGTGAAGGCCAATTACTACGTCGGACATGATGTGCCAAACATTCACGGTGACAAAGGACCACTTACTATTCAATAATAAAACTACTCGCAATTATTATTTGATCAAATGAAATCGGACTGCTGGAAGATATGCTCACTATTTCCAGCCTTGAATGTGACGTCTCTTTTCTGACCGCGGAATTCATCATGAGTGTTTGCACTACAGTCGTATAAAATCCATCGTTTTCGTTCAGTCATCAGCAGATCATCGTAGTTGTGCCAGCCGCACCAACCGTCCTCAAACGAACAGTCGTTCACTGTAAATAATACGTATTTAGTCTAAGGTACGTGTGCACTTGTTCGTGATAATCAACATGAAATCGTATATGACAAAATAAATGCGGACCCGCTTTAAGCAATACGTACCTTTTTGGGGGACGCTGGTGACAGATGCGTACTCCACATAACTCTCTCTGGTCTCCAGAACGACTGTCATCAGTGTACCCCATGACGTCACTGTTGTTACCTGGTGTAATACAACAGTTGAATAAAAACGGCAATGTTCGAGCTTTACCCTAAAACGGTGCTCGTCAGCCGGACCAGCAACAAACAAGTTACTGGTCCGGCAGCAAAGTTACTGGTCCGCATATTACCAAGTTACACGACGACAACGGCACAATGCGCGCGCCCTAACAGCCTGCAAAATAATGTATAACAATGTACAGTTGTATTGCCAGCTGATAACATTTAATATTTATGTATGTCAGATATGAGTTATCCTCTAAGACTATATGTTAGCAATTAAACATATAACACAATAGTATAACTTGACCATGCTGATCATTTAATCACGATCAATGGCTGATATACAGCACAAACGCTTCGGAATGAAATGCTTCATAGCCTTCTTAAAGGCCAATTCCAAACAATACAAAAGGCAAAATACGGAAATATTGATATCATCGAATATGTGGTTCTGGGAGATGGCTACAATACCTGATTTGTGGCCAACGTTTTCGCTGGCCCCACCATTCCCCTAATATACAATCTTTTTATACAAGGAATTTGGCATCTGCTCAAACTTAGAGTCAACCGTCACTGACATAATATATGTGTGTATGTATGTATGTATGTGTGTGTGTGTGTGAGTGTGTGTGTGTGTGTGTGTGTGTGTGTGTGTGTGTGTGTGTGTGTGTGTGTGTGTGTGTGTGTGTGTGTGTGTGTGTGTGTATGTATGTATGTATGTATGTATGAGTGTATGTATGTATGCATGTATGTATGTATGTATGTATGTATGTATGTATGTATGAGTGTATGTATGTATGAGTGTATGTATGTATGTATGTATGTATGTATGTATGTATGTATGTGTGTATACACACACATACACACATTTATATATATCCACGCGTGTATATATATATATACATATGTGTGTGTGTATATATATATATACGTGTATATATATATATATATTCACATATATATATATATATATATATATGTGTGTGTGTGTGTGTGTGTGTGTGTATGTGCGTATGTGTGTGTATACACACATACATACATACATACATTCATACATACATACATGCATATATACATATACATATATATATATATATATATACATATACCTTAAGTTGGATGAGTTGTAAATTGCTTATTATCGCGTGTGTGCGCGTGCGTGCATGTGTATGTCTTGTACTCACCTCTGTGTACCGGGACAACTGACTAATCCTGTTTCCTGCAAAGGCATCTTTTCCATTATAAAACTCGGCCTTTACATCCTTGTCGTGGCTTGTCGCTTTCATTGTTATCTTTATTGAATATTTTTCTTCTGTTTCAAATGTGCGCACGCAACCTCTCCACTCAGTTGCGTGGGTTGGGAAGAACTTGTAGTTGACACCAGGAGTGACGAATAAACGTCTGTGTACGTCGCAGAACCTGAACGTTGGGTACATCCCTTGGGCGGTGGCAAGCAGTCGACTGCCGCGAAGTGTCGGCGTCAGGGAGAAGCCGTTCTTTGCCGTGTCCATGATCACCACTGTTTCCAGGGTCACGTTCGATGTCACGTCAAAGAAAGATATGCCGTTGTCATTCACCTGTCCAATTAAATATGAACATCATCTTCAATATTCAGAGTTTAATGGAACATATCATTGCAACAATTGGTTTTGTACCGTATTTATAAAAAAAATCAACATAGGAGCCCTCTATAACATTTTATGCAGACAATCATTCCAGGTACATTACATGATATGGACTCTACTTTCATGTAAAGGACAGACTAGTGCAATTGAACCACGAAGTAGGTAGTTGTCAACTGCATCATATTAATATACCATGGCACTGAGTGAATTACGTAGTTTTGCTTGAAAGATTACCTTTGTTATGGTTACATTGCGCATGCGTATGTCCTTCTCTTTGGCTATGCCTCGACCCACAAACACGAACCCAAAGTCGCTGTCTTCTATAGTAACATTGACGACACCTGGCGGCGTGCCGGACACTTGGATTCCGGAAATGCCAGCAGCGACGACATTTTCGAAGACGGACATTCTATTGTCGTGCATCGTACTGATGTGTATTCCACTCTTCGTCAATTCAGCTGAGCATTTAATTAATACAATGGAGGAGCACGATTCGAGTGGGGATAGTTTACACTGCGCGAGTTCCGGTTCCGAGCCGTTACACCGCATTGAGTATGTTGTAGCGTTGGTTCTGTCTTCGTAGTATCTGTTGTAGAAATAAGTTCCTGAAAGCAGACATCTTTGTAAAAACGACAAAAACATACCACAACGGTGGATGTTGACACTATGGTGGTATATTAGGAGAATAATAGTTCCTAATAAACCCTACGAGGGTGATTGCAAATGATGTTGAAGTAAGTCAGAACATGATTATGTTGCGCAACTAAAACTACAACTACCAAAAAGGCCATCTTTCGTATGACGCTTGATACGCCTATAAAACATTTCTGACGGTTTCCCGAAGTATTAATTTTGTACATGACGTTTGCTATGCGGTACATTTGATCAGGTTGTCAAGACACAAGTTACGTAAAACGTCTGCACGACAATCGCAGAAACCATACGTAACGTTATGAACAATGGATTTACTTTCAACTAGCGTCCGAAACGAACCCTAAAACAAGTAAGAAAACTTTTTACAAACGGAGGGAGGAGGGAGGAGGGAGGAGGGAGGAGGGAGGAGGGAGGGAAAAAGCACACTTAAAATATTGTGACTGAAATCATGTGACAGTCAACTTGACATTCGCACGGTACGTGTTCGTATTATTACTACATGTCTGTACTTCAGTATCAAAGAATGTGCGGTGACAAATACGTGTTGGCAAATGTATACTGTGTACCTCTGATGTGTCCGAGTTGTCTACAAACGACGTCTAGTCCGTTACCCGCCCATCCAGTTGCACAGACTGGACTCCACTCGGAATCAATGAATACTTCCAGACGACCTTCGTATTCATGCCATCTGTCGACGAGTCGTACTTGAAGGAGTCGAGTGGCATTTTCTCCGCGTTGAAAACGAATGACGTCGTCTGGGGATCCGCGCGCTATCAGCCTTCCCTCGATAAACAGGCTGGCCGGCGGCACAAGTGCAAGTGTGACCCCATGCTCCAGGGTGAGGGTGAAGTCGGCTGGTATCAACAAGTCCCCGGACACGACGTACGGGTCTGAGCGACGTAGCAACGTCACTGACTTCTCGAGTCTACCGCGGAGTTGTCCGGCGGCGTCAAACACCTGACTAGACATATCGCCGGCGTCAGACCATCTTATCAGCGGGTTCCAGCCAGTGTCACTACCGTCGAGTATCCGACTGTTGATGACATCGGCGTCGTCTGTCCCCCAAATGTTCCCGGAGAAGTTGAGGATGGTTGAAGAGTTGAGCGTTGGCTGCTGATTCACGACTTCGTACGTCAGGTGAGGATTGACAAATGTGTTTCCGTGAGCATCGACCTTTGACAGACGTGAAATGGACACTGCTGCCGAATAATAGATCAGTCCTTCCTCGGCCTTGTTGTCGACTATGGTGTTGTTAATGTACAGTTGGGTGCTACCTGATACAGTCGGGTTGATGCAGGTAACTACAGAATTGATGATAATGTTCCTGACGAAAACATTTTCTTGAAGAAGTCCGCCCTTACACGACGAACAGAAAGACAGAATATTAGACGCGTGATTATTCTCAAACGAGTTCCGGTCGATTACAACACAGTCTTCTGTCTCCTCGACTCCTATGTTAGCTGTGATGAATCCATGGTTATCACGAATGATATTTGACGTCAGACGTCCTGTTCCTCTCAGTCCTAACACACGACTTGTCAAGTTACGAAACACGTTGTTAACGATCATCCATGAATATGCGCCTATGTCAGTACTTTGAAGTATCAAAGCCTCTTCGCCCCCTGAAACTCTGTTGGTTTCAAAAAACACTCGCAATGGTCGTGCTTCCCGCACTCGGTCCACGTAGTTATTTAACGTAATGTGTTTTACATTGTTAACCAGATCATTGTCCATAATAGTTATACTGTGATTGAGTTTGTTATTCGCATGGTATTGCACTCCGTTGTCACAGTTTTGAATGGTGTTACCAGTCATAACAAACGCATCAGAACTAACTTTATTCTCGTTGAACATGATCCCTGTTCCACAATTTTCAACAGTGTTGTTCACGAAGAGCACCTTTCTCTCGATGTGTGTTAAAGTTAGTGCTGTTGAAAGTCCGCTGAATGTGTATCCAACTATCTCTAATGGCTTGTCCATGTTGGTATCTACTTGTGCTAGAACAAAACAAACGCAATATTAAACATTTATAATTACAAAACAACACGCATGTGCCAACATAATTTATCTGTCTCTAATACATAGGCCTACACAAAAATATGATTAATGCAGCTAACTCAGAACGAATCATATTCTAATCTTTATATGTTAGTCGCACTGTACATAATATAATTATAATGATAATCAAGTTTATTAAGTTGCAAATTTACATCGAATGGGATACAGATGTACATAACGCAACGCAAGAGATTCCTAGAAACCACCCCGCAAGCGCTTATACCAGGAACACATGTAATAATAATAAACTTACGTGTAAGAAACGGTTTTATAAAGAGCATGAAACGTACATTTATGTAATGTGTCCGTCACCGTAGTCATGCTACAGAATATGTTATATGCAATAAAACACAAGTTACAGTGAAACGAAGTATTACATTAGGAAAGGTAAAGACAATGTGATTATTTTATGTACACAGATAAAAACGTGAACAAAAACGAAGAAAACTGCAACCGAACATGGCTGCCTGATCGAGAAACGGAACGTTGGTCGCTCTGAGACAAAACATTTAACTCGGAATCAATTTATTTGACCTGCTTAGACATAAATATGTCGACATACACACATACAATATATACACACGCACGCACGCACGCACGCACACAAACAAACACACAGACACACAGACACACACACACACACACACACACACACACACACACACACACACACACACACACACACACACACACACACACACACACACACACACACACACACACACATATGTCTTATTATATATATATATATATATATATATATACTGATAACGTAAAGGAAAACAAACGGCAACTGACCGGTGTTACGCACTAAACTGACTTAATACAAATTTACTATTTGCAACTACAATCCAAATGCTAACGTCAGTGGTTTACCCAAAATGTGGTCTCAAGCTGGAATTTTCTAATAAAACCTCCGATACCCTGGAGCCAGACATCTTTCTCCTGACGAGGGCGTTAATAATAAGCGAGCACCAAGCGAAGGTTCAGGCACGTCATCAATTCTTTCAAAAACCTGGAGCAGCTGGGGTTGGTTGTCAACGCGTCATGGAATACGGATCGGTAGAATCATACAAGGTCGGTTTGCAATAATTAAGCGTAATTTTGCAGCATGCCATGCTATTCCGCGTGCTATACTACAGTGAAGAATAAAGAGCTGTATTTTTCGGTTAAAAGTTAAATTCGAATTGATGTCGTCGTTTTACTTGCCAACAATGGCGCGGGTCATTAAATTCGGTAGCTGTGTGTTCAAACTTGTTTTCCTAATGAACCACTCACGTTAAAAATGTGATTGTAGTCGGCAATGGCTAGTTGGCATTTATTAACTCTTTTTGTGGAATACCAGCAAAAAGATCCCTTTTGTTTCCTCTTAAAAGAATAAGCAACGTTTGGGAGACAACCTGTCGGACAGTCATTAAGAAAAATACAACAACTAGGTGTGAAAACGTGGAAAAAAGACAAAATAACAGCAAAAAGATCCCTTTTGTTTCCTCTTAAATAATAAGCAACGTTTGGAAGACAACCTGTCGGACAGTCATTAAGAAAAATACAACAACTAGGTGTGAAAACGTGGAAAAAAAGACAAACTGGTAACCACAGACAAGATAAACTGGAGAAGATGCATAGCAGTATTGTAGGCCGTTGGCATCCTAAGAGGATGTGTAATTTAAGGTGAGGTAAGAATGAATCAATACATCAAATAATTACAGGTCTATAAGCAATAAATAACACAGCAGGACGACATTACCTGCAAAGGCGTATACGTGCAAGATTGTGTCGTCGCAGAAATTCATATCTTCTAACAGTGTGATCCCGACCGTGGACTCGGATGAGACGAACAAGACGCCATTTTCATTAACAGTAGCTTCAACCGCCACACTACCATTGCCGTCGTGAAATCTGAGGGTACGCCTCACACATTCAAGACGACGTGCTCGTGGCAACTCGACGGCGATCTTATCACCGCGATCCGTCTCAATGTGAACGTAATGGTAGCGGTTGGAATGATGATTGATTTTCGCAAAGAGTGACTTTGAAACAGTAACATACTCAGTGCTCAGAGAGTTAAAGGGCATGATTAATCCTTCTCTGATATGCGCAGTCGTTTCAAACGTCGGCTGTATGTGGACTCCGGTGCTTTCATAGTACTGCCTGCTGCCTGTGATGGTCACACGGTCCAGGTGAATGCGCGAGTCGTGGCACTCGACGGCTATCCCACCCCGAATGACGACATTCAGGGAGCTGACAGGGTTACTTCCCACGCCAACCCGTGAGACAAACAGCGCACGCGCTGTCTTACTGTTGTCATTGAACATGTCCTCAACCGTCACGTCGCGGATAACGTGATTTTGCAGAAAGCCGACGTGCAAAGCGTTGTGATTCGTATGATACAACCGGACGTTCTGTATCACACTAGGCCGGGCGTCTATTGCCAGATGGATCCCATTCCAGTAGTTACGTCGACACGTCATGTTAATAACGCCGTAATCACTACAGTTCGTGAAACCATCAGGAATGTCACATTCGCTGAACCGACCAGAACGACAAGTAATCTTCGACAACGAGCCGTCTGAGTCATCACCGGCGTGTGGAACACATGTGATTCCGCTCTCGTAGCCAGCTGCGCTACATAAGAAGTCTAATGTGGTTTGACCAAAGTATGACCACGCAGAATAACACACGGATCGCCACATGTCAAGCACCTTGACTTGAATCACTCCGGACACTCTCTGGTTATCTTCGAATTCATCCACTAAACGGACGTTACGGTGATGTTCACGTCGGATTGCCTTCATCGTTACTTCGTGTGTAGACGACCCCAGGGCACGAATAGCCCCTCTCACGTGTATACAGTTTCCTGACTCAAAGTCCAGCGTAACTCCCTCCAGTATCTCCAACACTCCATCAGCTTCAACAATGATGTCCTTGATGACACGGTATGGTGTTTGCGTGTCGTCCAACGTCAAGTTGTATGTGATGATACCTCCGACGTCACGACCCCGCACAACATCCGGGTATTCCATCGAAGCATTAGTTAAATCGTTTTCAGTCGCCGTCAGTAAATACGGGTGATACATAACGTTTGCCAAGTTGACGTTCTGATGGAATCCGTAGACGGAGTCTGCAACACGATTGATATCGGCGTCTCCCCAATAGTTGTACCGCGCATCAAAGGAGTAGTCATTGTCTCGCACTGTTGTCACAAATTGAAACTGCACATCCGGGTTGTTGAACACGTTTATTCTCATTGTTCCGGCAACCTTAGCTCGGAGTAGGACGACCGCTGAAAACACATCCAGATCGTGGACATACATTGACAGAGGCCACTCCAAGACATTTCCCGAGAATACGTTGCGTTGAATGGATAGTCCAGTTACTCGTGTTTGGACATCTACGCAATAGCCACTGTTGTTGGCAAACTGACTGTCGAGTATCGTCACGTTGCCGACCGTGTTCAGGCTCAAAGATGTATCGTTGTGGTTAATAAATGTGCAGTTTTCAAACTTAAATACGGTTCTGGTACCATCGTTCCTCGCACGTATGGCTCGGGCATTCGAGGCAAAGTTGGTGCTTTCAATCGTAGCAGACATTCCACAGTCGTTGTCAATGTTCATACCGTCTACGAGATTGCCGCTCAGTTGAGATGCCTTTATGTAGAGTTGTCTGACGTTGACTCCTGACACCATATCAGGTCTACACTGGTCACGTTTCACGTAAAACAAACCGTGTCGATAGTTGTCTACTGCAGATAAATATGTTGCGTTAAACACGCCTTCGGACTGATCCAAGAACACGCCGAGCTCAGCATTACCTCTGCAAGTCACTGCTCTAACTACGTTGGTTGACTTGCACTGCCTGAAATGAAGACCGTATTTGTTCCCAGTGAATTTCGAGTCGCTAATCGTAACTTGTGTATCAATGTCTGTTAGTTTAAGTCCAGCCTGTATGTTGCCGTCAGCCATGATACCTGACAGACGTATTTGGAACCGTTCTGAAGTACAATCAAACACATTATAAGATGACATATTTTATATAACACCATACAGTCGATAAAATAACACATTGAAACGTCACACAATATTACCAGTTATAATTTCGGTATGTATTCGTTCGAGTTTTTGGCACAATTATTCTGTCTTATTTCATAATTTACATTTCTTTTTACAGGTAGCAGATGATTTAGTTTGTGTGTGCTCACTTTCGTCCTATTAATATGATACTCACGCTGATAATCCCGTGTTTCACGGAACATTCACTTGTACATTTACACAAAACTAAATGACTTCGTATTTGCCCACTTCAAATATTTACACTCTCACAATTTACTGTTGTCAATATTTTAATAAAACGTTCATTCCATAAGTTCATTCCATTACATTCTAGGTAGTGGAATATCCCAGCATAACGTTTACCAGGGAAAGTGTTTTATGGTTGTAGTCTATATCAAAGCAATAATGGTTTGAAAAGTAATGTTTCAAATTGGTATGCCACAAAACTTATATACAGGTCTCAAACACGGGGATATACAGTGCCAAATAATTCATGCTGGTTTTAATTGGTGCAAGAGGTACAATCCTTTCCCGACATTTTAGTCATGTTCTCCACATGTCTATTCCATGTTAGGTCGTGAGAAATTGCAACACCTCGAAGTTTCGCATGGTCTACTTGATCTACATCAATTCCGTCGATCCTTATATTCGGCATGGTATTTTGAAATAAATTGTCATCTTGTGTAAAACTGATGATCATCCCTTTTGATTTTACTGAATTAATATTCATATCATTCTGCGTTTTTATCTAGCAGCAATGTCAATCGATTGTTGCGTACGTTGGTTCAACGTGCTTCAATATAGGTATCACGATTGCTATATGTGTTCTGCAGAGAAATTGTTTAAACATTAATATTAACGATGTGTGCATGTTACCTGTCGTGACAGAACGCAACTCAAGCATGATGTTCATGGTGGTGGATCGGTCGCAGGAAACCACTACTGTGATACGTTCTGAAGTGGACAAAACTGGGCCGACGACGTACGAGTTGCTGTGAACACTGGCTCTGAACACAACCGGCGCGTAACCCTCGCTGCCGTCACGAACTGTCAAGTAACAATGGTAGGATCCCGACAGAATGCGCAATACCAGCAGTTGTCCAGGCGTAGTCGTGAATATCTAAAGAACACGAACAGAAGATAGTGGGTTATTTGATCACTTTGCATTCTACACCAGTTTAGAATAATTAGAAGAATTGTAGGAGCAATATATTATCTCCAGATATTTCAATACCAGCAATAGCTATAACTCTCGATTACAACGTATTCGAATATAATTTTAATACGAATAAAATTTTTGGAAAAAGTAGCGTTCGGGTATGTGTGTATAATAATCCGCATAACAGGAAATAAAGAGGTTTCCTATAAAGTCGGACCCCTACAATATCAAATGGGGAGTGTGGAATAAATAACGAATATGAGTAATCAACTTAATTCGTTTTACATGATCACCCTTAATGGCAAACGTTCGATGAGGTACACTCTCTCCAAGAAAAGGAGTAATGCACGAAAAGCCAGTTCCCGAGAACATGTATAAAACAAAATTAGCGTCAGATAAGCAATCAATTAATCACATTTAACCCAATATGGCGCCGTACGGTTGATATATTTTCCGATACAAGTGACCGTTGTGGCATAGGCGCGGGAACGGGATTTTTTCCGGGGGGGGCAGACATATGGTTCTGCCCCCTATTAAATGTGAGCGTGAATGTTTGTTTTTTGTGGCGAGCGTCAATGGCGAGTAGAAATCTAAATTTGATGAGACGGTTAATGAGTATTTTGTCGGCTGTGAAATGAGTGTGCAATTGGAGGGCAGACATGGTTTTCTGCCCCAGTAATAGGCGGCGCGGCAGCGACACTTTTTTCCAAAGCACTCCCCCCTATCTTCGGATGTGATCATTTCAGCCGAGACAGCGGAGAGTAGCTGAAGAAGGTAAATTGACAGCAAGGGTGCGACGTAAAAAATATTCAACAGCACTGCCCCGTGTTCGGATGTCATGAGATCGGCGAAGAAGCTGAAGTTCGCGGCTCAGTTGCTGTGGACCCCGCATGTCCACGCCGGTTGCATTGCTGCTTACACGTTTTAGTTTTACAAATGGCCGACTGTCTTAATTTTGCAACACTTAGGTGCTAATGCACAGTCGTTTGCCTTGGTTGGCTGATTAATTTAGTAGCGATATATTCGGCATAGTCAGTTTGCTGTTGACAATCATTTGCATAATGTGTTGACACAAAGCTATCAGATGCACACATCCATTTGAAACTCGAAATGAGGTACAACTTCCCAGTAGATGTCGCATAGAACAGAATGGAGCAGAAGTAAGTCGGGCACCATCTGATGTCAGGTGACCTATTGTCCAATTAATGGTACTGTTAAGTAGAGTTTTTCAATTTCCTCTTTCCACCAGCTCAGCTATTTCCAATGCCCCTGCAAATAAACAAAGTTGAATTTAGGAAACTGAGCCTAAATATAATTTAACTAATTCAACATTGTGCAGATTAATTCAGTTTAGATATTAGATTATGGCACTTATCACCAAGTGTACAGCTGACTAAATGGAAAAGAAATACAAGAAAACCTTGTTATGCTGATTCAGTCAGACTAAAATCTTAATCCATTACTTTGGCCAACTTTTAATTTGCTTCTACATAATTACCTGTATGCATTGGTCATATACAATGCACTCCAGATAACTCGAACTCACATACGTGATTTTTTGCTAAGTTAAGTCAATCTTTTCCTCGGTAATGGGCAAAGGTCCCAATAGGGTTAGTTAGTTATCAGAAATTCCACTTATCAGTATTGTCATGGGTCCCTGGAGGTTCGACTTTATCCAGAGTGCACTGTATATTTTCCTTTATTCTTGCTCTAATAATTAATGGTGTATATAATTATACATATGGGCCATTCTCGTGAAAAGTGTACAGTAACGGTAAAGTAACATGTCAAAAAATAATGTTTAATTTGTTTTTAGCGAGCGCTATTATTGTAAAATGTGCTATTCACATAAAGCAGCGTAACTTGATCTGATCTATCATTAGATAAAAAAATATATTCATGGATAAAAACGTATGTATACTAGAGTGCAGGTCAGCTGGTGTCCAAAATTCGTGCATCACAAAATTCCGTGGCAACACGGTATTGTGTACTTTTTAACAAATCTAAAACTTTTACATTGAATGATGACATGCCAGCCAGGTTTACTAACAATCGTAGCTGTAGCATTAGAAACAATATGTGAACGTACCAATATCACATTTTCATGTTTCGGTTCAAATAAGTGGGGAAACGGGGACTTTTTCAAAAACGGCTGACTGGAAAAGCAAGACCCGCAGACACACTGACCCCACCCGCACCGGCTGCTGCCGTCGCCGTCGCCCCCTCGATGGGTCGGATGTTATCACTATACTTAATCGAAAAGTTACCCGATGGATGGCATTAGAAGCAGGATAAATAAACAATGCATAAGCTTCCTGCATTGTTAAAAGTATCTGTCAATATACATTATGTCTACGAACTGCTGATTTGAAAAGGCATTGCTTGCAACAACTCACCTTGAAATCGGACTGTTACCTGTGTGTGACTTCACCAGTCTCTGTGCGTTTCACTGCGCGTGCATGAATATTCATTATACTCGGGCTGCATAATTAATCATCCACGTGGCAGCAAGCTCAAAATTATTCGCGTAAACACAACTATTTATCGGCTTTTTACGCAGATAACACCCAAATTATGCTTAAACACGCAAGACATAAGTAGCAAAGAAAGTACTTATGGGAAATTATCACGTTTTAATGCAGTACATCTCGAATGTATATTAGCTTACAAAGAATCGCTTTAATTAGCGTAGTTCGTCACGGAAATAGGTTTCGCATCTGTACACTTGTTTATACGTATAAACTTACACGTTATTCGTCACGCGCAGGTGTGCGTTTATGTGTGTGGTTGTCCGTACTACGGTAGTTGCGATGCTTATCTGGAGATTGTTGTTAATCACCAGTGGCTATCGTCTGTAATGATCCACGTTGTTGCCAGCTTATGTTGTTATCAACATTTCGCGTTGTCAACAAGTGTTATGTACATCTCGTCTCGTGTTGGCATTTGCATCGTTGTCAACTTCTGCACCGCTGTTGCCATCTGTACTGCAGTTGCAGTAGATATTATTTACTGTTATTATGAAAGTTGACGTTTGGTTGTCTGTGTGTTTTTGCGAAACACGTGGTACAAGCATACAGCTACAGGTAGTGCTTCGTTTCTTTTGACGTTTTCGGCCATGTGTACGTTTCTGACAACGAATCACCACATATTTATATAGGTAATGTTCGGGTTATCTGCAAGTTTGATGTTTTCAGGGCTTTAAAGCTCTTCCATTTTACAATTTTTGCCTGTCTTTCATTTGTTCATTACATATTTGACGATTGATTCTTTGACGAATAAATCCTTTTCAATCTCCTTGATTTGGGCGTCTACAATGCATTTTTTTTTTAATATTGTAGTCTCTTGAATAATCAGTCACACTTCGTCTGTAGTACAGTTTGCGTAGATTCATAAACTGAGTTGTCTTCGAAAGTAAAACGAACCTTGTGACAGGTGATCTTTTCGTAGTACGCCCAGTATTTGTAGGCTTTGATCCTGAGAGGGTAGTCGCTGGCCGGATGCTCACTCAGGACGGACGACTGCGAGTCGCACAGGTTAACCTCGGATACATAGTTGGTGCTCGGCTGAAGGCGACGAACGGAAACACCATTCCGGCCATTACCTGCACACATTAGGGCACATACAAGTAACCGATAGAAGGTTGTGTGTGTGTGTGTGTGTGTGTGTGTATGTGTGTGTGTGTGTGTGTGTGTGTGTGTGTGTGTGTGTGTGTGTGTGTGTGTGTGTGTGTGTGTGTGTGTGTGTGTGTGTGTTTGTGTGTACGTGCGTGCGTGCGTGCGTGCGCGTGTATGTATGCGACTGTGCGTTCGTGCTTATTTCTAAAGGCTTACCCTGGCATGATTCTACTTTACTCTGTTTCACATCCTACTCACGCGCAGCTTCTATATCGGTGAAGTAGATCGTCTCAGAGACGACAGTCAGGCCATCCAGTTCGTTGTCGGTGACAGTCATATTGGTGACGTTTATTCGAGAATCGACATTCACCATCTCCAGACCGCTGGCTGCCGACCGCGAGATCTTCACGTGGCTGAAACAACACGACAACTTGTCAGCTCAGACACTCGTCAGTTGTTGATGTTCACCCCACCCGTGAGGCTCACATAAACCTCCAATAGAATCCAGTGGCACGGGAACGAAATTCATATTGGGGGGGAGCTAACGAGCTTCAGCACCATTGAAAAAGTTTCGCCGCCGCGCCGCCGCATATCTTGACATCTTCCTTTACCTTGTGGCTGTCTCGGTTGGCCCGAATGTGACATCAGAATTAAGACGGGGGGTGCTTTTTGGAAATTTGCCGCCGCTGCGCCGCTGTAACTTCAACTTCTCCGCAGCCTCGGCTGTGAACTCATGACATCCGAACACGGGGAGACAGTGTTATTGAAAATTAAATTGTTTACAACGCGCCGCTGCTGTCAATTTACCTTCTCCAGCTTCTCTCCGCTGTGTCGGCTGAAATTATGACATCCGAAGACGGGGGAGGCAGACAACCATATATCTGCCCTCCAATTGCCAATCGTTTCACAGTCGACAAACATACACATTAATCGTCTCATAAAATTTACATTTCCACCCGCCATTGACGCTCGCCACAAAAACAAACATTCACGCTCAAATTTAATTAGTGGGGGGCAGAACCATATGAAAATTCGGGGGGAGCTGCCCCCCTGTTCCCGAGCCTATGACAGAATCCCCACTGAGACTCACAGAAATTAAACTCGCCTATTCAAGCGGAACTCCTTCCCTCAAGCAGAACATTAAATTTAACCTCAGCAGGAGAGATTGGGTGCTTACGCACCCATCACACACCACCAGTCTACTTAATACAGACCTACCTGATTGCAACGTCACGGGCCGTCACGTAGAGAGCGCTGGACCGACGGTTATACCTGTCCTGTCCGCCACACGATATGTCGACGTAGCTGAGTCGCAGTGACGCCGACGTGTTGTGTATCGCTATGGCGCCCCAGTGCGACACACCGTAACAGTCAACAGCAGGCGTCGGTTCGTCTAAAAGGTGTAGTGACGTACACAATAATGTAGTTTATTTAGACGCGTATGGTGGAACCATTCCTGGCAACAATACAGCTTCCCGAATCCCACTTCTCAATAGACTAGTCCCCGATGTGTGTGCGATTTGAGCGTCGGTAGCCCTAGGGTCGATATGACTCAACACACTCTTCTGGTGTATATTGATATTGTTTATTACAACAGCAACATCTTGTTGGATCAGCTGTTCTTCGCAAAGTATGAGTAATAGTTAGTTAATGTAATTCTGGGATTACTTTCATATATCTTAAATATAATAACATTTAACGTATAGATAGTACAGTACCCTCGTTAACAAAGGCGGCACCATCGAATAACAATATCTTTTTGAAAGACAAATATACTCGTAGCTCCTTTAATGTATCAAATGGGATCTAATCAAAGCACATATTAACAGTCAGACATTCACCGAAGAAAAATCGCTGCCCAAAGACGAGGCTAATAACACTTTCTCATTCCCCAGGTGTCGCCACGTAATCAATGCGAACGCTTTCGCTGCCGATATCCACATATCACTTTACTTCCGGGTTGACTGTATAGGTGTACTGATAAAATACCTGTGATGTCGAGACGGTACCTCTTTCAAAGATTGCTTGCTGCCGAGAAAAAGAGTTATGATAAGGAAAGAGCATTGTTGCGTCTACGACAGTTGTGTTGTTCCGCTGTGTTATTTACCTTTGCGTTGTTGCTGGTTGGCAGTACCAGAGGCGTATTATGGGGGACATAGCCCTCTATTTGGCAACTTATTATTAAATTTTGCTAGATAACTTGTTGCGCAACCGCATGTTACGGGTAAAGACATTTTAGCATGGGAAATTAATGGGTGAATCAGCATGCAATTCATCTGTTGCCATACCGACTGCATCAGCATGCACCCTGATGACATGCTGACTGCGTCAGCTTACCCCCCGTTGCCTTGTATATTGCGCCAGCTTGCCCTCCCCCCGTTGCCATGCCGACTGTAAAGACATAATCCTATCAGTCTGGGCGACAAAATGACAGATAGCATCTTCAATATTCAGCCAATGACCACATTTCACCCTTTATTGTTGTCTAATATGTATTTAATATAGAAGTATTACTTACAACTAAAGGCGCGTGTCGTATTGACATGTAAGCCAATCTTATGGTATTATCATAAAAGTTTGTGTCGGATTTAGTTGCAAACGGCGAACTATCTGTTCAACGTATACTGTGACATGGCTTACTGGTGGATATACAAGACTTGGTGCACCTACTACTGAAGTGTCTTACCTTCCGTCGTATTTCCCGAGCCCAGCAACGCGAACTGTATACGGTCAGTCGGTGTCCCTTCGGCCACAAGCTGACCATAGACCTCGATACTGACTCCAGACGCCAGCAATACGGTCACTCCGGCCTCGATGATCAATGAGCCTGTGTCTTGGACATAAACCGTCTCGTTGACCACCCACGGACTGCGTGAGACGGTCAGTGTGACATCCGCGGTGATGTTCGGTGACACCAGGTCGGCCGTAGCGACTGCCACCACCAGCAGTAGCAGCAGCGAGCGGGTCCCGCTCCAGGCCGGCATCGTCGGCGCGATGTGCCTCAAAACTGCAGCAGAACACGTACACTGACGTGGAGTTGTAATAATACTTTGAAACACGAAAAGTGTACGCAACTGTTTAAATCAGAATAAAAATAGAACGTGGCGGTGCAGTGTTCAGCGCGTGGGACTCTCGGTCGAAAGGTTCCGGGTTAGAGCCATCTTGCTTCTGTTTGCTGTACGAATGAGTTCTTGCAAATGGACAATGGTTCGCATTTGAGTACGAATTATCTTTGTACACTAATTGTAGCCTAGCTGAATGTTTCACAGAGAAGTCGAGATGGAGTTCGATTGAACAGGTCTGCCAGGAAGTAAATCGTAAAGCGCTCTGAGCAGTGCCGAAGACTGGATACTGCGTTATATAAGAACTTACATTAACTTTTTTAAATGCTGAGTCAATGAAAAATTTTAAATGTTAAATTATGGCATTACTAAGATATTCAAAGATAAATTATATAGGCCTTATTTATAAACCGGATAAGGACACTGGGGGTAAAATGTCAGCAATATTCTTCTAGGAAGATATGCGTCTTTAAAGTGTTCGTGAATGTTGACAGAGTCCTGTCGCACTTAATGGCAGTGACATGTTTCACAGGCGAGGAGCAATCTCTGCAAATGTTTGACATTAGAAGGGAGACCAAACATGCGTTGTTGAAGCACACTGAATACTGCTGCCAGAGCAATGGAATGAACCCGTTTTTGTAGGTACAAACCTTTGGCGTTTCCATTTTCACCAGCAACAAATATACAATTTAATTCGATACACACATGCTTAATATACACAAATACAGAGCAGAGATTCTCTGCAAGATCTGAAATGCTTATGGCGAGAACCACCGTGTAGATAATTAAATAGTAAATTGTAGAATAGGGTAGTGTACATATCACCTTTAAGCCAACCATGAACACAACTGACCCACACATAAAGATGCATGCTGTCACTTTCAAAAGTTGCCCAACACCGCAACTGCAGCACAATTTATCGACGTTACTGAAATTCTCCACCGATTCAACACGAATCTTGTTAGAAACGGGATCCAGGTCAGTTGCTAACTCTGGCGAAGTTTCTTCATTGTTCAAATGACAACCACGCTCGCTGAAACAGTGTCAACGTTACCGCCGGCGCTTTGTTATTCTATCTCCCATCAATCCGTCACGGAGGCTATGGCATACAATTTGCTGTCAGCGACCAAGCAGCAGTTCACGAAGTTGTGGTGTAATTTGTTGCAGGTCGTCAAAGAGGAAGTAGTTTGTCCTAACCATAAAACCTCTCTTCCGGCATGACCGCGATACACTGCGCAAACACCGGGAAACACCCACTGAGAATTCGACGTCTCGGCGTCGACACCCAACTTTTTCAGAGACAACTTCCTACATAACTCACTATGGAACTCACTATCTCACTCTAACTCTGTATGAAGACAGACCACTGTTCTACCTCTACCTCACTCTAACTCTGTATGGAGACAGTCGACAGTTCCACCTCTATCTCACTCTAACTCTGTATGGACAGTCGACAATTCCACCTCTATCTCATTCTAACTCTGTATGAAAACAGTCCACTGTTCTACCTCTACCTCACTCTAACTGCGTATGGAGACAGTCTACTGTTCTACCTCTACCTCAATCTAACTTTGTATGGAGAGACTCTTCTGTTCTACCTCACTCTAACTCTGTATGAAGACAGTCTACTGTTCTACCTCTATCTCATTCTAACTCTGTACGAAGACAGTCCTCTGTTCTACCCCTACCTCACTCTAACTCTGTATGGAGACAGTCCACTGTTGTACCTCTATCTCATTCTAACTCTGTATGAAGACAGTCCACTGTTGTACCTGTATCTCACTCTAACTCTGTATGAAGACAGTCCACTGATCTACCTCTATCTCACTCTAACACTATACGAAGACAGTCCACAGTTCTACCTGTATCTCATTCTAACTCTCTATGTAGACAGTCCACTGTTGTACCTCTATTTCACTCTAACTCTGTATGAAGACAGTCCACTGATCTACCTCTATCTCATTCTAACTCTGTATGTAGACAGTCCACTGTTGTATCTCTATCTCATTCTAACTCTGTATGAAGTCAGTCCACTGTTGTACCTCTATCTCATTCTAACTCTGTATGAAGACAGTCCACTGTTGTACCTCTATCTCATTCTAACTCTGTATGAAGACAGTCCACTGTTCAACCTCTAACTCATTCTAACTCTGTATGAAGACAGTCCACTGTTCTACCTCTATCTCATTCTAACTCTGTATGAAGACAGTCCACTGTTGTACCTCTGTCTCACTATAACTCTGTATGAAGACAGTCCACTGTTGTACCTCTATCTCATTCTAACTCTGTATGAAGACAGTCCACTGTTGTACCTCTATCTCACTCTAACTCTGTATGAAGACAGTCCACTGTTCTACCTCTATCTCATTCTAACTCTGTATGAAGACAGTCCACTGCTGTACCTCTATCTCACTCTAACTCTGTATGAAGACAGTCCACTGTTCTACCTCTATCTCATTCTAACTCTGTATGAAGACAGTCCACTGTTGTACCTCTATCTCACTCTAACTCTGTATGAAGACAGTCCACTGTTCTACCTCTATCTCATTCTAACTCTGTATGTAGACAGTCCACTGTTGTACCTCTATCTCACTCTAACTCTGTATGAAGACAGTCCACTGATCTACCTCTATCTCACTCTAACACTATATGAAGACAGTCCATTGTTCTACCTCTATCTCATTCTAATTCTGTATGTAGACAGTCCACTGTTGTACCTCTATCTCACTCTAACTCTGTATGAAGTCAGTCCACTGTTGTACCTCTATCTCATTCTAACTCTGTATGAAGACAGTCCACTGTTGTACCTCTATCTCATTCTAACTCTGTATGAAGACAGTCCACTGTTGTACCTCTATCTCATTCTAACTCTGTATGAAGACAGTCCACTGTTCTACCTCTATCTCATTCTAACTCTGTATGAAGACAGTCCACTGTTCTACCTCTATATCATTCTAACTCTGTATGAAGACAGTCCGCTGTTGTACCTTTATCTCACTCTAACTCTGTATGAAGACAGTCCACTGTTCTACCACTATTTCAATCTAACTCTGTATGAAGACAGTCCACTGTTGTACCTCTATCTCACTCTAACTCTGTATGAAGACAGTCCACTGTTCTACCACTATTTCATTCTAACTCTGTATGGAGACTGTCCACTGCTGTACCTCTATCTCACTCTAACTCTGTATGGAGACAGTCCACTGTTGTACCTCTATCTCATTCTAACTCTGTATGAAGACAGTCCACTGTTGTACCTCTATCTCACTCTAACTCTGTATGAAGACAGTCCACTGTTCTACCTCTATCTCATTCTAACTCTGTATGTAGACAGTCCACTGTTGTACCTCTATCTCACTCTAACTCTGTATGAAGACAGTCCACTGTTCTACCTCTATCTCA